>CM037852.1:19249178-19273865 GCA_021234595.1 Delia radicum | reverse complement strand
AATGTGAATTAGTTTGTTTTTTGACTATTCCAAAATTATTTTTGGTCTAGAGGCCGCGTTCATGAGCTGGACCGTTTTTAAAAAAGGTATTTTTTTTACTTTTTTGGAAAATTTTCGACTTTAACCCACTACACTATACAAGTTATGCACATCATATGAAAGCTTTTTTAAAGACTCGTCTAACGACGTATATGAACATTAAGAAGCATGCACTATATATGCGAGAATTCAGTAAAATGTAATTTTTTTTAGGGTTTTTGCCCAAAAATATAATAATTTTGCTGTCACAATCAATACTTTAATCACTATTTGACATAAAATAAGTTATAAAATTCAAAATTTATTCAAAAATCTGCAAAAAAAAAAACATTTCACGGAATTTGCACGTGTAAAGTTCATGCTCACTAATGTCTTATACCCCCGTTGGACGAGTCTTCGCGAAAGATACAAATATTTGCCCATACTAAAAACATTCGCCAAATTTTGGTAAATCGCGACCTAAAACAAATAGTAAAAAAAGGAGTATTTTATTACTTATTTGATGTCAAATAGGTATTAAAATAGCAAAATTATTATATTATAACCTTAAAAAAAATTACATTTCACTGAATTCCGCTTGTATATAGTGCATGCTTCTTCATGTCATTCAAAAAAGCTTCCATATGTGCTTAACTTGTATAGTGTAGTGGGGTTAAAGTCGAAATTTTACAAAAAATCAAAAAAAAATACCTTTTTTAAAAACGGTCCAGCTCATAAACGGCGGCCTCTAGACCAAAAATATGTTGGGAATAGTCATAAAACAAACTAATTCACATTTTCAGAGAGCCTCTTTTTTTTACTTTTTTACTCTCTATGCAAAGTAAGTCGGGTCTAATATACATATAATAAATTTTTTAAAAAAGGGCGGGAAATCAAAAATATTTTCTGTTAATATGAAAAAATAAAAATATCCCAGAAATGAAAATTAAATAAAAATAAAAATATCACAGAAAACAAAAATAATTAAAATAATATTTAAAATCCTAATAAAGAAATATAGAGTATGGCCTTGAACTTGAAAAATTTTCATTTTCAATGCACAGTTAAAGGTCGAAAAATTTTCTCTTTATAACGGGCTTTCAACCTCCGTATATTTACAAAAATAAGCAAATCAAACATATTAGCTTAGGTTGATACTAGTATTTCGATCTGGCTAAAGATCTCATCAGAACCCGAAGTTTTAGAAAAGCTAGAGCCTCCACAATAGGCAGAACTTTAACAAAAAACCTATTAATCATCAATTTTCCTCCATTCTTGTCTTCTTAGTAATCATGTACGTGGTTAGGGTCTTTTCCTAACAAGCATCATGACGTTACTAAACTTTGAAGACCAAAAATGTTCTATGTATATAAAAAGTTAATTTTTATTTTTAATAAAAATTATATCAAACTTGTATAAAAGACAGAGTACAGTCCAGTTTACTCATCCGTTTTGTGTTTATAAACGAAACAAAAAATAAAAAGGAGGACAAAAACAAAAAACCTGTATTGTATATCCACCAGAGGTGGACCTTGCACATAACTAACAAGTTTTTCAGTTTATTTTTTGATCAATGGTGGTAATCTTTAACTTCGAGCTCATATATAAGTATATTAACTAGTTCTCATGTAGTGAGTAAACTAGTTTATATGAATGTGTGATGTTTGGTATGAGATTGTTACACATCTTTCAAAACGTGTTCTGATGATAGGAACCTAGAAAATTCCCGATATAGCTCTATCACACATTCCTGAAAGGGTCAAATAATAAATTTGAAAACAAAAAACTCTGTAGATTATTTGTTAGGACAATATCCTAACAAAGAATATAGAGTATGTGCCCCGAACTTGAATAAATTTTCATTTTTCATGGCACAATTAAAGGTCGAAAAAAAACATAATTTTTATTTTTAATAAAAATGATATCAAACTTATTTAAAATCTTAACTAGAATAATTAAATACATATATTATTAAACATCATAATAACTATCTTAGTTTCTATCAGCTAAGTGTCTGCAATTTTGTGCTACATTTGCTATGTCTGTGGTATAGTGTTAATACGTTGTGTAAATGCTACTTCCATTATTGGTAACATTTCTAACATATATCTACGTTTTGTAATTATTCTCTGTGTTCAAAATTGATGTATTATCAAAATCTGGATAATGATTAGAAATTACCGCAGTGTAATGATAATGCAGTTTTTTGTATTGTCTGATCAGATTTATGTCCTGCAATTCTAGTATTAGTTTTTTTCTTGTTGTACCTACATATACCTTGTTACAATTTTCATTATCATTACCCTTACATGGTATCTTATAAACTAAATTAGAAATTCTAATTTATTTGTTTTTCTCCTTAGTTGTGCTGAATAATCTACCTAATGTGTTATATGTTCTATGTGCCACTAAACAGTTCTTATCATTATAAAAAAATTTTGATTTATCTAATCTTTCAGATATAGAGGAACATAAGTCAGAGGTTTATAAATTTTAGGTATCAGTAACCGTTCCTGTATTTAAATTATTTCGGTTTTATATTGTCTTATTAATTTACAGCTGATGGCTTTTTAAACGTGTAACTTTGCATGCTAAGTCTTAAAGTATAACATCCTTGAGAAATAAGAGGCATCTATAGACAGTTTTAGCTGTTGTCAAATATTTTTGAAATTACTCATATAACGGGGTTTTCAAATAACGACTTGCAACTTTTTTTTTAAATAAAACGCAACCCATTTGAGATATTTCCAAAACTTTATTTATCGACTTGAAATACAATCAAAACATTTGTGAATGGAACTCGACTTCGTTCATATGTCCAACAGCGGGCACGTTGGCAGTGGTCGATTCGTTGGACCCAATTTTCGATGACTCGGTCACACATTCGGCTAACGGCCGCTATTTTTTGCGTTCAATGTTGGCTCTGAGTTCTGCTAGCGTCGCGACGAAGCCAACAAGCCAACATAGGCATAGACCAATTATTTGACGTAGCCCCCAAGAATGTATAGAGGCGTTAAATCGCACGAACGAGGCGGGGGCCAATTGGACTGTTCCATTTCTTGAGATAATACGCTCACCACACTTACTTTTCATAAATCAATTGTAACGTGTGTGTTGTGTCTTGTGGCACCGTCCTGTTGAAACCACATGTCGTCCAAGTTCATGTTTTCCAATTCAGGCCAAAAAATAATCGGTAATCATGTCGCAATAACTATCGCCATTCACAGTTAACGTGACGCGGATTTCGGTAGTACATTTTTATAATTGTATACGTTGTTCGTTCGTGTACTTTACTACACTCAAAAAAAAAAGTTTGTAAAGTCAGCAAAAAATTTTGCTGAGCCAGCAAAATTTTAGTCAGGGAGGATGCTTGCAAAAAAGTTGCTAATGTCAGCAAAATCTTTTGCTGAAAATCAGCGAGCTGATTTTTAGCAACAAAATTTGTAGATTCAGCAAAAGTTTTGCTAACACTTAGTAGATTAGAAATACAAAAGCCTTGCTAAAAATTAGTAAATTTTTGCTGAATTTTAGTAGACTGAAAAAAAAAAAAACGCAAAACAATTTGTAGAAAAAATTGTAATTTAGTTAATTTATTTGCTGAAAATCATAAACATATTTTTGTGATTCTATTAAAAATAATTTACTATAATAACGAAATATAAAAATTTTCATTTTCCACATTGACGACATGAATTAATTTAATATCTGAAAATATATAGAAATAAATATATATAACATAAACAAAAATTGTCTTTCAATTACTTACATCAATGGTTGTCTAAATGATGCTATCGCAACTGCCGAAGATAATTAATAGAAACGAAAAAATAAAACAAAAACAAACGAATGAAAAAAAACAACCCTTTTTGCAATAAGAAAAGGAACCATAAAAATCTACCTAAGATGTGTGTCTTTGTCTTTCACTTTACTCTGTCTACATTTCTTGTATATGTTTGTTTGCAATTTGACCACCACATATAAACATTTAGTTTAAATAAATAAATATTTTATTTTGTCTTTTATTTAATTAATAAGACAATTATTTTCACAAGCCGGTGACAACGCAAAATTTAAGTTATTTTAATCCTCAATTTGTTTTATGTATGAAAAAGAGATACAAAAACTTCCATGGTTGATTTTTTATATGTCTTATTACAGTTGTACTTTTTAGTATCATTTTCCTCTTTTCTACTACATCTTGACATACCGCGACATCTACTTCATTCTGCGTATATCTTTCAATCTGGTTGTCGTCGACACTATTAATGTGCCTTATCAGCACAAATATTTTTAGCAAAATTAATTAGTGAAACATTAGTATATTAGTAAGCATTAGTATAAAACAGTTAAGTGCTGCAATAAGTATAAACAAAAATTTTAGCTGAAAACACGATTTTAGCAAAAAATTTTGCTAAAAATAGTATACCTGATTTACAAGACGTTTACCTAACTTTTCTCTAACTTATTTTTTTGGGTGTATGGATGAAAATGTTGAGTTTACTGAAAAAAAGGAAAGTAACTGTTACACAGAAAAAATTATCAACCTAAAAATATCTAATTAAAGATTTAATTTGAATTTAATTTGTTTCTAAACAAATATTTAATTGAATCAATTAATATTTTAATTGACTTTTAAATATACAAATACATATTTATTTGAGACGAAAATTATCATATTTTTTTTTATACACTGTATGCATAAATAGAAAATTTTCAGTATAAAATACCAAATACATTTGAAGTTTACAAACAAAACAAGCACACACACAAACAGAGTCAGCATTGCACACATACCAACGTATAGATCACACACTTTTTTGTGAGTATCATATTTTTTTTTTTTTTGTAGAAGTTTATTTATAACTTTTTTTTCCTTCTTAATTTTAATAAACGGTTTAATTGATAGTGTCATTGCCGTGATAGGTGCAAAATCAATTAAAATATTAATTGATTCAATAAATTTTTTAATTGAAACCCGTTTTTATTTTTTTCTGTGTAGATGATCAGTGAAACAGTGCGTTCACAAAATAAATTCAAAGTTGTCGAGTAACCTATTGTAAACCCTTTATATTAAAATTTGCAGTTTTGATATGAAAGTGATTTATCAAAAAGAGCGTTTAAAATTTATTCAAATTATAACTTTAAAAATATATGTAAAAAAAAAAATGTTATTAGGCTTGGAAATTAATTTGTTTTTGGAGCCTATTTTTGAATTGTTCACAAAATATTAAAATGCAATTATATTTCTGGGTCAATTCTGAAGCAGTTTTTGGACTTTCATCTAATTGTTGTATCTTTTATGATTCTTTTTAGAAGATTTATATTTTCGGTCCAAAACAATTTGCATTATTGAAAATAAAACTTTTTAAGTAAGAAAAGAAAATTGTTTGATTGGCTTCATTTTCGATTCATAGAATAATAACGAGTGAAAAATAATCCAAATTTTGCTGACTGGGAACTCAAATAATTTTAGTGCTAATGATAAACTGCCAAGTATGAAGTCAACTTAAATGTCAATTATTTTCATTCCTAGCTAATGTATTTTAATTATTCGTATCATTATTGCATTTATGTGGTTTATTATTGAAAAATTACATTTCAAATTTTTATTTCGTCAATTATATTTAAAATTTTTTTTTATTTAATTAACTCATCCATTAGTAATTAATTTAAAATATCAACATTTCTCTATGACAAAAAAAACAAAAATTATGATAAACAAACACAAACATGCATTTATTTACATATTATGAAAAAATTAAAATTAAAATATAAACTTTCTGTATTGTTCTGTAAATAATTATAAGATAATAAGCATTTAAAATATAATAAACATATTAAACAAATATTACAAAAAAAAAACTTAATATCCTAGTATAGAAAAGCAGTGCCATATAAGTGGTTATATAAGTACATATTTGGCAAGTACTTACAATTGTCATTACACATCTCATTACTGTTATATAAGAATGTCAAAAAACTAAATTTAATAATAAAATAAAAAAGGTTGTCATTCAACCGCTCTACCATCTGAGGTATCTCGACATATTATACTTGATACATAAAAACACAAACCGTCATTACGTTTCAGCTTACAAAAAATCAAAAAAAAAAGTACTTATATATGTCGTTACTAGTGTTGGAAAAATAATGATTCAAAAAAATGTTTGAGATCCTTACTCAAAAGGTGATATTAATAAGTACTTATGGGTAACGCCTTATTGTTTGCATTAAAATAATGCACTTATATAAATAAACCTGTGAAAGTAGCAGAAAAAGCTACTTAAAATTTGTTAAAACTGACCTTGCAGAAAAAAACTGCTAGTATAACTAAAATTTTGTAAAGTTAACAGATTTAATGAAAATTATTCAAGTTCGAGGCTCTATACTCAATATACTCTATATTTCTTTATTAGGATTTTGCCCTTACAAATAACACTGTGTGTAATTTTTTAAGTCATGGCAAAATAACCATATACGGACACCACTAGAGAGTAAATCGAAATTCTGAACGGTTTGCAAGATATGAGCCTGAGAAA
Source organism: Delia radicum (assembly GCA_021234595.1). Lineage (NCBI taxonomy): Eukaryota > Metazoa > Arthropoda > Insecta > Diptera > Anthomyiidae > Delia > Delia radicum. The sequence continues at coordinate 19,267,308 of CM037852.1, read as the reverse complement.
ATTATCACTTTTTGCGAAAATGATACCGAGGCCCCAAATCTTTGGCGGCCCATAAACAAAAAAGGAGATGACTTTGGGAAAAATTGGGAGACACGGGTCTTTTTTTTTAGTCTTTTATCACGTAGTGGTGTCCGTATATGGTTATTTTTTTCGTGTTGCACTGTGTAATCTATAGAGTTTTTGTTTTCAAATTTATTATTTGACCCTTTCAGGAATGTGTTGATAAATCTATTTCGGGAATTTTCTAGTTTTCCATCATCAGAACACGTTTTGAAAGAGGTCACTATCCCATGCCAAACATCAAACATTCATATAAACTAGTTTACTCACTATATGAGAACTAATATAATATATATATATGAACTCGAAGTTAAAGATTATCACCACTGATAAAACAATAAATTGAAAACTTGTTTTTTGTGTGTATGTCTATCTATGGTAAATATTCAATACACGTTTTTGTTTCTTTTCCTTTTGGTTTGTACATTTGTTTTTATAAACAAACTATACAGGGGAAGTAGTAAACTAGACCATACTTTGTTTTTATACAAGTTTGATATAATTTTTATTAAAAATAAAAATCATGTTTTTTTTGACCTTAATTGTGCAACTTACAAATATTTAGTCAAAAAATCTGTTAATTTTCAGCAGTTTTTTCTGCAAGTGCATTTTTAACTAATTTTTAGTAGCTATTTTTTTTGCTATTTTTATAGGTTTATTTCTATGAGTGTGGAAAAATTAACAAAATGGAATACAACTCTCATATATGGGCAGGGGCTTCAGTGTCTATTCTGAAGCTTCTGGACCGTGTTCAGGGGAGTGCGGTGAAGCTTATCAATGACAGTAGTGTATCCAACTCTATTGATTCATTGGAGCATCGTCGGAATGTGGGTTGTGTGACACTTTTCTATCGATATTACCATGGGAGGGACTCATCTGAGATAAGTGAACTTATTCCTCGAGCCCGAGTTTTTATTCGTAATACTCGCTTATCTAGTAGAGCACATCCGTTTGTAGTTGATTGTCCTGTGTTTCGCACAACGCATTACAGAGAAAATTCGTTTTTTAGTCGAACAATTCGTATGTGGAACAAGCTTCCCGCAGAAGTCTTCCCTGTTACTTACAATTTAGAAAAATTTAAATCAAATATCCACAAGCACTACTCCCTCTTTCCTCCTTCCCATACCCTATTTCCTGATCAATACAATGCACTGCATGAGTAGGGGGCATCCTCTGAGTATTGGTTAAATTATAAAAAAAAAGCGAAGAGTACTCTGGTGTCATTAATGGTAATGGGAAAAGTAATGACATATCATTAAATTTTCTACACTGGGTAACTACAATAAGTAATCATTTGTATATTATATTTTTATTTATTATAGCATACTTCAAGGCGTATTTATTTATTTTGTCGTAGTTTTTGTAACAATTTACGAAAAATATAAAAAAAAAATCTAAAATAAAAAACCGACAGAACTGAAATTAAAATGAGAAATGATTAGAAATATATATTGAAAATATATTTTATACTACATTTTTATAAAAACCAAAAACTAGTAGTTTTTAATAACATTTAGTTTTTAATTACATTTAGTTTTTGATTCCAAATTTGTATATTTATTTCTAGAATAAATGTAGTATTCAATTTTCTCAGAAAAAACAATCACGTCCTCTCTCTTCGTCTTTGAAAAATTGTAAAATCCTACTAGAACAGATTTCTTTTTTCAATCCTCTAGTGTAGGGTGTATATTATTCATTGCAAATCAACAGAAATATACTTTAAAATTTATTATTTTTGGCATTCTTTTATATAATTTCATTGTTGTTAGTTGTGGCCTTACAAATTAACATATAAACATAAATTTCAATTACAAAAAACCAAAAAAAAAAACTAAAATATGTACAATCACTATTTATTCACGTACGCTTTACGGAGATAACACTGTTTAATATGTGATTTGTGAAAAGTCACTAAAATTAATGTTAATTCGGTGTGGCAAAAAAAAAAAATATTGAAAAACATTAAAGGAAACATATAAAACATTCATATAAAACATTAAGTTATTAACAATATATATGAATAATTTCTAAAATGTCGAAACTGACTTTAGATGCCTCTTATTTCTCAACGTTTTTTGATTTGTCAGAAACAATGGTTAGGTAGACTATATCGCACTTGTTCAACAAATGGGTCGTAATTAAAAAAAATAATTTTTCAATAGAGCCAAAAAATCGTTCCTGTTAATATTGAGAATAAAAATTTATATGTCACTGTAAAGAAAGTCCAATAAAAAGTATGCAACGCTAGTTTTCTTTTTCGTTTGTCAAGCGATTGTGGTAATACAAAAAGTTTTTGAGTTACTGATTTTTTTTCAAATTTAAATTGTGGTATTATTTTGAGTTGTGGAGGTGAAAATGTTAGCTGCAATTAGTAACCATGTTAATAATATGAAGATACACAAATCAAAATATTGCTCTTTAGTTAAAATTTGCTTAAATACTTTGGTACAACTAAAAATAAAGCTCTTTAGTTGACTCAAAAGAAGTTGCTCTATAAACACATATAAGGTGGCGCAAAAATAACCTTCCGATGTTTTGTTTTTATTATGTATTTATTATGTATAGCATTTTCTGATAGGAGGATTACTTTTGCGCCACCTTATATAAGGTCTTAAGAGTACAAAGGACGACTTTAAATTTTTAACAGTGGCTAGAGATGATCACTGTATATCATTTTCTTCAAAAATTACTTTTGAGACATTTCGAGTTATGACCTTTTTGTTGAACAAGTCGAAAGTGCGGCACTCCACTTTAGCACTGATCCTCACAAGATTTTTTTTCGTCTTTCTCTTAGATTTATTAACAATTAGTGTTTTCTATTATAAAATTAACATTTTAATTATGATCTCAAACCTGACAATTCAAAATGAAGTGCGATATTTTAATACCTTGGCGTGCAAATTTTCACTGTAATAAGTCTTCCACATTTACTAGGATTTGTCAATTTTTGATCGAACGATCAAACGATTAATTTTGAAAAAATATTCGATTAATGGAACGAATAACGAATAACATGTTTTTAAAATACGTACACTTAGAGTATTATGTAGGTTAAGGACACTGGAAATGTAGTTAAAAACAAATGAAATTGCACTTAAGAAAAGGACGACTTAAGGACAGTAAATTCAACTAACATTGTCATTTGTTTTTTAATGTTCAAAAAATGAACCACAATTGTAGTAAAAATGAACCACATATACAGTGAAAAATAAACAAACATTTATTTGTTTTATTTTTTAAATAACAAAAACGACTGTAAAAAATCAACGCAAAATCATAAAACAGTCATTTGATGTGGTTTGTTTTTTTAAATGAACTACAAGGTTAGTAAAAAATTTAATTTGTTCTACAAACGACTGATATTTACATTAAAAATAAAGAAACAACCCAAACAACGGGCTATTTTCAATTGGCCATAAGTTCGTCAACAAAGTGTTTTATTATAAAAATGTAAGCTATATCGATAGAGAACGAAGTTAGCCACATATTTTGCGAAGTAATGTTTTCTGTACATGTCACGGTTTGTAAGCGAGAAAGCGTTATAGTTAAAGTTTTCGGTAATTTCAAAAAATAAATATTTTGAAATATCCACAATTTTGAAAAGTCCTTAAAACACATTTCTGTTAACATAAAACCATTCATATTCCACACAAAGGAAGATTGAAGCTTAAACTTTTGGAAAATGCTCTAAGTTTGGTCCAAGGACATACAGGATTGTAAAAGGATACCTATAAAGGACATCATCTTAACTTAAAAACGACTAGACGGATTTTTATGAAATTTGGCAGAAATATTATATTTGGTAACACTATCAAATCTTCAAAGTTTCGTCAATATATATTAAAGTTAAGGTGCGTTTTCGCTCAATTTCGCTCAAATCGCCATATCTTTTTATCTAAAAGCACAAAAGGGCTAATTTTTGGACTGTTGTTATATCTTTGTTCTACAAACGACTGATATTTACATTAAAAATAAAGAAACAACCCAAATAACTACATATTTTTAAAGCAGAAGTTCCCTGAGTGTATATAATTAAAGTATTTTAAACTATTATTGCAAAATTTTATGAATTTTGGCATCAATTTAAATACTACAATAATAACAATTCTAAAATGCAATTAAAAAAAATCCTGTTTTGGAAATCGTTAACAAAATAGTTTTAGTATATCGAGTTGTTAATATCTTTAGTTAGCATAGAAATTATATAAATGGAATTCACAGTTTAAGTGCTTAAAACATCCGACCATATCTAACTATATATGTTACATATAAATATGTCTGGGAACATATTTATTCATATTTCTTTATATATAGCGGCATATTTGAAATTGTTAAAATCTGAAAGTTATACCACATTTGGCTGTAAGTAATCACATTTGTTTATGTTAAATGATATAATTTTCTATATAATCTTTTTTTACACGGGTTAGTAAATATTTATTTCATGGGATTTATGTAGATCAATTAAATCTGAAAATGTTTCATTCGATCTACCAAAATTATTATCCTTTAGGATCTAATTAGATCATATTAGATCTAAATATATCCCATGGGATATTTCAGGATCTATCGGGATCTTAAATTATATATTATGGAATCACCCAACTTTGAGATCAATTTTAATCTAATTTAATCCGGTAATATATTTGAGTGATATAATTTTCTATAAACAGACCAATGCCTCTGGTAGGAATCGAACCCACGACCCCCGCACTGATAAGCCAGCACGCTACCAACTAGCCTACCGTGGCGCACAGAGGTAGTATATACTTTTCTGTTTCATACCAAAAACAACAATAATATAAAATGTACTTTGATGCCAATTAAGGCTTAATTAGTTAGTGTCTTTTATGTCAAACTTACAAAAACACGTTATTTTAATTAGGGAGCTAGTTAATGGCGCATCCAAAGAAACCACATACACACACTATGATATAAAAGTATGCGGAGAAGTACAAACAATTATAAAAAACCTTATAATTAAAATATCTAATTTTAAAATATTTGTTAACCTAACTGACATTAAAGCTGACTGACACTAAAGCTTAACATTTAAAGGGTATCTTCAATAAAAAATCAATATACTTTCCAATAAAGCTTAGAGAACTAAAAACAATCATAAAATCCCCCACTCATATGCTTTTATATCCACTCACAAAATGATGTCTCTAGCCATAAACTATGTATAATAAGACTTACAATAGTAAAGGCAAGAAAAAAACTACAATAAATAGTTATATATTTGTACTACCTTGGTAAGAGATGTACACTCTAATTAATTTTTGTTAAATTTTACCCTATTTATAGTAGGAGTACAGTACTCGCACTTTGAATTTGGTAAAATGACTCTATGTGCATACATGAAAAAAGTTATACACATTACGTGCATGCTGAAACACATAAAAAGAGTAAATTTACATTGAAAGTGTGAACAAAAATTCTAAAAATTTCAAAACATTTGTGTGAATTCACAGTAATTTTACCTAAACACACATTTTCCGTTAACATATACTCACAAAATGTTTAAAAATACATTTGAATGTGTAAAAATACCAAAACATGCGTTTATCTACATAGTACTTAAAGGCATATAACAAAATAAGCAAAAAGAAATAAAAAAAAATATAAAAGAAATTTTAAAAATTTCAAAACATTTGTGTGAATTCGCAGTAGTTTGCCTAAACACACATTTTCCGTTAACATATACTCACAAAATGTTTAAAAATACATTTGTATGCTTAAAAATAACAAAACATGTGAGTATCTACATACTACTTAAAGGCTTATAATAAAATAAGCAAAAAGTAAAAAAAAAAAAGAATATTTTTCTAAATAACGTGTAGATTTTTTTTAAATTGAAAATTGTGTATATTGTAATAAAAATCCACCTGATTTCAAATACCTGATTTACAGAACTCAATACTTTGCTGACAATGTATGTTATTCCTTTTTTCATGTAAAATATATTTTGTAAATATATGAATTTTTGTGTTTAGCATCCTCTATACATACTATACCCAAATGCCAGCGACATTATTTTCTTAATTTTCTCCACAGAATGATTGTGTCGTTGTCCCAACATACAATAGATTAATAAGCATATTTTTCATAATTACCAATTGATTGAATTTATGAATGCGCCGGAGTTGTGAGAGTATACTGACTGTCGGTGTCATCGGATTTCGTTTCTAGTGTATCGTTTTAAGTTGAAATATTATGTTTTTCAATATTTTTTTATTAATTGCAATATTTATGATTTATTAATATCAATATTTTTTATAAATTGTAAATTAGTATATTCACATATTTTAAGAGTGAAATTTGGATTCACTAACATAGTATTAATTTTACTCACAAAATGTTTTATTTTAAACACATAATGCCTATTTTTATATTGTATGAGCATTTTTTGTTTATGAAATAGTATACAAAATCATTTTACACATATTGTGTTTATAATTTTTCACTTTCAGTTTTATTACATGAATTTTTACCCATTTTATAATAGTAAATTTACAAACATTTTTTAGAGTGTATTTAATGCAAAACTCCTCCTCAAAAATAAGCAAAAAAAATTGTCATAATAACATTAGTTATTAATACTTGTTACAAACAGAAAATGACAATCCCTGTGGAATTGCCCAAAAACGTAAAATTTTCTATAGTTTTGTTTTCCCTCCCTATAACACTGCTTTAAACGTAAGCTTTCTATGCCGATTGACAATACAAAATTTATATTTGGGGGAAACTTTACCTCCCCCTAAAATGAAACCCAGATGTAAACTTTCAAAACGCCAATACACGTGTCTTTTTTTTTGTCTCTTCTATCAAAATTTATAGGTCGGACCTTGTAATTTTGGAAAAAATTTGATTTTGTTGAACAGTGTAATCAATAAAAAAGATCCCAGCAAAAAATAATGCTTACCCAGAAGCAGTTCTGGAAGGAATTGTTTAATAACCTAGCGCTTCTGAAACAATTCCAGAAGGCATGATATTAGTTCGCGATGTCCCACTTGGTATGTCTCTTTTTAGCAGGTGAAAAGCGCTTCCTTCATGTGCTCTAAGAAGCAATGAATTCATGCCTTCGTAGGAAATTAAAAGCGTTTTTTTTGTGTATTGACAACATTAATGCTTCATTGTATGTATTATTTATTGCTTCATTGTATGCATTATTTACTGCTTCAAAAGAATACATCCAGGAAAGCACAGCAAAATGCCTTCCCAATTGCTTTATTGTAGCAAGGGGGTTAAGCGCTTTCTTGGAAGCATAAAAAAGTAGTTATTGCTTACCAAATCGAGCTTAGTTTTTTGCTGGGATAGTAGTAAAATACATACAAAGCTAAATACGAGTATGTGTATTTACAACGACTAACAAAACTTAGTTTTAACATTTGAAAAGGAAAACGAAAATATAATTAAAGATACATGTTTTGTCTAAAGCAACAGATAAAATAATATTAAACCAGATAATGTAAGACAAAATTTAGAGAGGGGAACATAGTTTTTAAGGAAAACCATAAATAATTTCAGGTTTAGTGATTGAGGAGAAATTTCTTTTTTGGAATAGTAATCGAAAATCACATTTAGCCCCCTAATGCTCGGTTTGTAATCAAATTTAAATCATATATTCGAGACAAAAAACAAACACTAATGTAACTTTTTAACGACCTAATGCTCCGTTTTATAATCAAATTTAAACCATACATATGTTTTAGACAACAAACAAACACCAATGTCTTCAGTTAGTCTCTTTACAGGAAGAAGAAGAAGAAAACATTTTTATTAAAAAATATTACGGAGACAAGGGATTCACCAGACTGTCGCAGTTTCGCCCCCCTCCTGGGACTCGTCAGTGGTTAATTTATGTGTCAATTGAACAAAGTATTTTATATTGTTAATTTGCTCTATACTGGTATTCGAACTCACTGCTTTAGCATCAAGCTATGCACCGTAATCTCACCTCTTAACGAGTTGAGCCACGGTCGACACAGCGATGACTGTGGCTAAAGTGGAGTTTGGTCACACTACGTACACACAAGTATTGTTTCGATCAGAAGAGACAGAATTAACTAATACCAATGCACAATTCATTTCTGAACTAGAATGCTTCTTCTTCTTAATCCTATCTCTTTTTCACAAGTAATTATCATGTCGTTATATTATCATTATGTCGTTTTAAAATTCCTTTTAATAGATTAGTTCTGAAGATACTGACCTTTTACCAAACTCATAATAATCCGTGCTTAAAAATACAAAATTAATTAAAAAAAACTTTCTTATCAGTGTAAGGTATAATTTTATACCAGTTACTACAATAAGAGTTCTAGCGCATTTACGTACGATTTTCGTTTTTCGGAAATTAAGATATTAAACGAAAACATACCTAAACTTCTCGGCAAAAACTGACATTGCCAAGTAATCAAGAGACTTTTATTTTTAAAAACCTATTATGAAATTTCGAATTTGACAATCATTTGCTCATATACCTTACCTTTTTCATACAAAATGTTTCCGATGAAAAAAAAAAGTTTATAAACTTTTCCATCAAAATTATTTAACTCCTTTAATAAGAAAACGTTCATTTTCAAAAAGTAATATAACTTTTTTTTCAGCTAAAATAAGAACTCATATAAATGAGTGAAAATTTGCCAAAATAGAGTCCTTGAGAATAAATAATATAGTTTGCATTCTAGCAACAAATCAAAGTTTATTTTAAAGAAATCCGTGGATAAATTCCAAAGTAATGACCAATTTTGTATATAGAATAATTTTGATAAAATAGAACCAATCCACTTCGGCGTATGATTTATTTATAACAAGTATACGCACTGATTGTTATTGATACACGGAGAACTGTAAAAAGCATGAACTTCTGACAAAGCCATAGGCGGTCTTGGCAGTTAATATAACGGATAAATTATACGTCATTGCACAATATTGACTGTCCCGAATTGGAAAAATTTGCTAATTTTGTGTGGTAATAGTATCTAAACGATAGGTTTTTTGACTTCATTATAGAAAAAAGCTATTTCGGGGCTTTTTTTGTTTTAATTTATGCACAAATTTCAAAGTTTTATAACCACTGAGCATATATATTAAGAGAGAAATATAAAATGTCCATACGTTTGTCAAATTTGGAATTAAATATAAATCATAATGTAAAAATGTGTTCGGCTTGACATGGAATGACTAATATCTGAGATTTATTTCAATTGTGGAGTCAGATTTTTGTAACTTATTAAAAGGTTAAGAAGTTTCATGCAACTAAAAAAGGAAAATAGCCGCTTAAAATATGCAATAAAGAATCCAAAATATGCTCTTAAATATGCATTTAAACCGAAATATGCACAAAAAACAATATATCAAAAAAATATGCACGTACAATTTTTAGACTGTCAAAAGTCGGTTACTCAAGTTTTGAAATCATTCGATTACACGAGATATAAATGTCTAACAAGTGATAACTAGATGATATATTTAGAGTTACAAATGTTTTATTTTGTTTACACTCAGAAAACAGACCTGGTAGTAGCACCCGTAATCGTAGCCAATGGAATGGTTCGGTTGTAGCTATTGAATTTTTTTGGTAGGTATCACCGAAATTCTGTTGAGGCAATCGAAATTCTATTGTCGTGCCAGAAAGTCAGTTGTTTTAATCGAATGATTGTTGTCGCAACCGAAAAATTCGTTCGCAATAAACGATGCCATCAATTAACTGGAAATAAGGTTGCTACTACCGAGTCTATTTTCTGGGTGTATTTTTAATTAAAATTTAATTTAAATTTTCAGCAAATATGCAATTCAATTGAAAATATGCAAGAGAAAATGGCATTAAATATACATATATAGCTCGATATTCAGAAATATGCATTTATAACCAAATATGCAAAAATATTCATCGTTTCGAAATTCTTTGATTCGGAAAAGTATTTGGTCAAAATCGCTATTGACTGACTACAAACATGTGTTTGCATGAAGTTCCTTGCCTATTTATCATAGTAGGAAATAATGTCGCGTATTTGCATTTTTTTTTGCATATTTGTGCTTGTTTTTTTGTTTTTAAGGGAAGCATTACTCAGGAAATTCTTTCTATTTAATAATGTGATTCCTTTCTTTCGAAAGGGGATAGTGGAGAGATGAAAGGGGGAAAAGTAGAAGGGCATCAAACATGTCAACACTGTAATTGGGCGAGCTGATAAGGCATAGAACAGTTGTTGCTCGCCACCTGATGGAGAGTTGGCGATATTATTGAAGATTTTTTGGTTCATAGCCCCGATTCATTATTTTTCTCGGGGTGTGATTAAGTGCTATGGGAACAACCATTTTATTTTTTTTTACCTTTTTTGTAGTTTTGCCTTTTTTACAAAATTTATTTGCCATAGAGACGTCGGATTTTACTATTTTTTGTGCTTCTCTTATATATTTAATAAAAATTCCATATTACTCTAACCCAGCAAAACCACACATTACCAAATAATGGATAAAGTAATGTATCGACATAGGGCTTCACCCATTACAATACACTTTACAGGCGATGAGCCTAAAAGTAATGTGTGAACTCATAACCTAATGGGGGGTTAAGTAACTGGTTATTTAAATGGTTACCGGGTTAAAAAAAAGTAATGGATCTAATAATAGATTTTCATAAAATAAAAAAATATTTAATAAAAAATATTGCAAACATTTTTTTTATGTAAATAAATAACGTGGGTTTCGCTGGGATTCGAACTTGGAGTCTTTTGGTTGTTAGGCGAGACTCTACCCATTGAGCTATCGTCACATATAATTATAAGTTGCTTAAAATGTAAATGTTGTTGTTTTTTGTGCTTCGAGTTTCCGTTTGTGATGTTAAAAATATATTCCTTACCCTAATGCTTACAAAAAATCGCAAAGTAATGTGCCTAAATATGAATTAAAAAAAATATTATAAATATTACTTTACTTTATTTTTCATGCATTATGTAATTGATGATCGTTAAGTCGTTATTTTATGTTTCGAAATAATGTAAAAGGTAATGATGTATTATTACAAGGTAATCCATGAGTACGCAATTCTTGATAACCCATTACTTTATATTTCGAAATAATGCTGAAGGTAAGGAGTATCCGTTACAAAGTAATGCATTATGTAACCCATTATCTGTAACTCATTACTTTGTGTTGGAAAATAATAGAAGAGACAAAAAAAAAAAGACGTGTATCGGCGTTTTGAAGGTTTACATCTGGGTTTTATTTTAAGGGGAGGTAAAGTTTCCCCAAAATGCAAATTTTGTATTGTCAATCGGCATAGAAAATCAAGTAAAGCTTACGTTTAAAGTATGTGGTGTATTACGGAGAACATTTTGTATTCAGGGACTCATAGTAACATTTCACGGCAAATATTTTTGCGGAACATTTTAATCCCTTAAATCCCTGTTTTAATTGTGTTTTTTGATCTTTTTTAAAAGAAGGACAAAAAAGACCCTTACCTTGAGGAGTTAGATGGTTAACGTATTCTACAAAATTGTTTGATTTTGGTGTATTCAGGGACTTATAGTAAAGTTTTAACATTTTTTTTTCTATCTTCATATTTATTTGCAATCTATTTTACAATAATAAGCAAATTTGATAATAATATAAACATAACATAAATTATCGATCTTCAGCAAGATCAATAACAATACATATATATAATAGAGATCAAAATTCATTAATAATTAACATTTATATATCTACATGTGACTATATAATAACAAAATTTATATTACATTAGATTAAATTAATTTCTAAATGGAAGGTCAAGTATATGGTGTCTCTTTAATCTTCTAACATCTTCGCTTTCGTCTAATAAAGAAATTGCTAATGGATTGACGTGATCGCTTAGTCTTGTTAAATACCTATTGCTAAAATTTCGAATTTCAGTTTTAACATTATCTATGTCAAAGTCATTGTGTATAGTACTGTTAGAAACGTACCATGGAGCGTTTGCAATCATTCTTAGAGTCTTTGGTTGGAATCTTTGAATAATTTCTACATTAGAATTACTTGTTGTTCCCCACAGTTGAATCCCATAAGTCCATATAGGTTTTAATATTGTTTTATAAAGCAGAACCTTGTTTTCCAAACTCAGTTCTGATTTCCGACCAAGGAGCCAGTACATTTTCTTAGTTTTAATGTCAACTTGATTTCTTTTTAACTTTACATGTTCTTTCCACGTTAATCTTCTGTCTAGACACATGCCTAGATATTTAACTTTATTGTTTTGAGGAATTGGTGAGCCATTCAGGATGATTTCTGGACAAGTGTCTCGCCTCAAAGTGAACGTAACGTGTGTAGATTTTTGTTCATTTACTTTTATGTTCCAAGTTATTAACCAATTTTGTAAGCAATTTATTTGTTGTTGAACCAGCTGTGATGCTTCAGCAGCTGATATGTTGGAAGAAATAATGCGGTGTCGTCTGCGTAAGTTGCAACAGTTATTCCGTCAGTACATGGCATATCTGAGGTAAAAATTGTATATAAAACTGGTCCTAGTACGCTTCCTTGAGGTATACCAGCTTGTATTTTACGAAGTGTTGATATTTCATTGTTCACTTTTACGTAAAAGCATCGTTCATTTAGATATGACCTAAGAACAAGGTAAAAAGGAGCTGGAAGTAAATTTTTCAGTTTGTATAGTAAACCGCCGTGCCAAACTCGATCGAACGCCTGCTGTATATCAAGAAATACTGCTGAGCAGTATTTTTTTGTTTCCAATGCATCTGTAATAACATTGACTATTCTATGGCATTGCTCCGGAGTTCCGTGTTTGTGACGGAAACCAAACTGATGCTCAGGGATGATATTCTTGTTTTCTAAATATGGAAGCAATCTTCGAAGAAAAATTCTCTCAAAAAGTTTGGAAAACGTTGCAATTAAACTTATCGGTCTGTAGGAATTCACTACATTTTCCGGTTTATTTGGTTTACAATCATAATAATTTCAGCGCACTTCCATTGAGAGGGAAAGTGCTGTAATCTAATGATCGAGTTAAAGATTAAATTTAGGAAGTCTACACCTTTTTTTGGCAAGGACTTAGCAACCTCAGCATTAATTTGATCATAGCCGGGTGATTTTGATTTGTTTAAGACATTTATTTCCGATCGAACCTCATTAGGTGTAATGCGATCAATTGGAAGATCCATTTGACATGCAGTATCCAGAAAACTCATAATTTGTGTTTCGTTAGGGTTTAAAGAAAAAGGTTTAAATGTCTCCTCTAAATAGTCGGCAAATGCATTTCTAGTTAAACCTCAAACTGTGATACGTAGCTTAAGTAAAATTTTTCAACTGTGATATTTAATTTTATTTATTTTTGCAATTATTTTTTTAAATTAATTCGTGTTTTATGTCGTGATGTCAACGTATTGTAAATCCGTTTAATAATTTGAAAATTTTAATGTGCAAATTGACTAAAGATTATTTATTGAAATAAAAATTCATCCCTGAGATGCTGGAAAAATTCCCCAGCGAAACGTCGGATAGTTTAAAAATGAAATAAATAGTCTTTTATTTTATGTTTTGAAGTGACCTTGAAAAGCCCGTTTTAGATTATTCTAAACAAATTAAATTAATCAATAGAAAAGGTCGATATAATTTATTAAAATATGCTTTTTGTTTATCAGTTCTACACCAAGAGTCATTAGAATCTTTTATAGGAATATTTCTTTTAGCTGGCCTTTTTAAATATTTTGTGGCTTTCCATAGACTGTAGTCATTATTCGGCAAATTAACGTCAAGATTTCGAAGATATTCTCCAATTTCTTTGTTTTTGTATTGTGCAATACGTTTCTTTCAAAAGTTTGGTGGCCAAATTCAAAATGGTTTATCTCTTGGATGTCTACTTCGTTGCCAAATCCTTCGAAGTCGTCTCTTATTTCTAACTAGTTCTCTTATTTCTGCGGATACATATACATTATTTCCGTTGGGTACTATTGATGTTGGGGTAGAGAGAAAAGCTGCTTCATGTATTACATTTGTAAACATTTCCACCTTTTCGTCTAGTTCCTCTCCATGCTTGATAGGAACTTTAAGATCTAGACTTTTTTCAATCCAGTAGCCAAAAGATTTCAGGTCTGATGTTGGTGTTAAAAGTTTTAAATTTTTAGGTACAATTTCTATAGAAGATCTTAGATTAATAATTATTGGTGTATGATCTGACGAAAGATCATCATCATTTATAACATCCACGTGTTTCCAAGTATACCATTGTATACTGCAAAATCCAACAGATCTGGTATTTTCTTTGGGTCCGTAGGCCAATAAGTAGGTCTCCCACCTGATAGAGTTGAGTAATTGTGCTTATTTATGCAATTATATAATTGGCGACCTTTAGGGTTAACAAGTCTTGACCCCCACCATGGGTGTTTGGCATTAAAGTCTCCAGCTACTAAAAAAACGATTACCAATTTCATTAAAGAACTTTTCGTAATCTTCGCTTTTGACTGTATGTTTGGGAGGAAAATAAATAGAATAAATATCTATAGTGTTATTATTACATTTAACCTTTACACCAGCAGCTTGAAGGGATGGTGTTGTTACTTCTTTCGCTATTTCGTAATTAATTGTTGACTTTATGAGAAGTGGCTGCTCCAGCATGACATTTCCATCAGGATGATTGCAGTAACCTAAATCGTATCCTCTTATCTTAAAATGGGATTTACTATTAAAATGAGTTTCGGAAAGTAAAAATATGTCCTATATATTTTGTTTCATAAAATTTCTATTCATTTGCTTATTGGACACACCGTTGGCATTCCATACTGCTATCCTTAAGTCTATTTGCATAGTTTGCTAATAAGTAAAGTTAACATATTCATGAGTTGACCAACATATTTCTATGTTTTTCATGCTGTTGTTTTCATTTGAAATATTTTGCTTTAATACTTCAGAGTATTGAGCAATTATTTGAAAATTTTTTATAATTTGCGCTATTACTTACATCATTGTTACTTGAGTATATTGTGAAAAATTGTTATTGTTTAATGAGAAATTTTGGGCGATTTTGGTTTTTGCTTTGCACCTAATATTTTTTGAGTAAAGCTTGATACACTGACATCCTTTATAGTTGGCTGTGTGAGTATTTAAGGCAGTGCACACACCGTGGAGGATCTTCTATACTTTTTTACATTCGGCGGTTGGATGACCAAGTCCACATTTAACGCAAGTGAATGGCTTAGAACAATATGATCTTGTATGTCCATATTGTTGGCATCGATGACATTGAAACAATATTATTTGATTTACGTGGAGGCTCTATTTTACAACAGCGTTATTCAGTAGCGTATGTCATATACTTTTTTATTGTCTGGACCAGGGTTCAAATCTAAGAAAAACATTGGAAGCGGTTGTTTTGTAACTTGACTTCTAACATTTACTATACTTCTAACATGATGACCTAATGTCAAAAGTTCAGCTTTAATATCTGATAGTGGTGTTGAAAAGTGTAAACCTTTAACACTACCCTGTAGGCACGTTCACTTTTTACTTGATAAGTGTGGTAGCTAATCTTAGTGCTATCTAGATGTTTAACAATATTTCTGTACGATTCTATAGATTTAACCATTAGCTTAACTTGACCATCTCTTAGCGATTTATAATTAAATTCATCACTTTAACTACACTAGTTACTTTTTATCATTTGACTTATATTGTTAACACAAGGTATAAATATAGGGTGGTGGTTTTGGAGTTCCTTCCCTTTCTAAAACTTCTTCTTCGTCTTCAACTGCAAGAGCTGCATATTTGTTGTTATTAGAAGTATCTTGGTTTGTCACTATCATTTTTAGGTTTCTTTTGATTATTAGCAAAAGTTGTTGGTTTTTTGCGTTTAACTGACGTCATAACTTGGCCAGTGTGCATATTCATCGTCATCAGTATCAGTTGAATCACTACTCATGTTGTATACAATGTACGTACAAACGTAAGTACAAAGTATTTGTTGTTGTTAACAAATATGCGTATATGCAAATTATTGTTGATTAATTAATCCCTTACTTAAGGTTTTTTTTTTTTTTTTTATTTTTTTTTTGTAATATTTTTAGCAAAGCACTAATCTCTTTGTTTTTAATTTTTTGTGTTATAGTTTTACTTTGAAAAATATTGACACAGAATACGTCTGTACTAGATCACAGCTTAAGCGCGACTGTTTTAACATTTTAACCAATTAAATCCTTGTTTTAATGGTGTTTTTTGCTCTTTTTTAAAAGAAGGACAAAAAAGTTCCTTACCTTGAGAAGTTAGAGGGTTAATATATTCTACAAAATGTTTGATTTTGGTGTCTTCAGGGACTTATAGTAAAATTTTAACATTTTAACCCCTTAAAATCCCTGTTTTATAGGGTGTTTTTTTACTCTTCTTTAAAAGAAGAACAAAAAGAACCTTACCTTGAGGAGTTAGAGGGTCAACATATTCTACAAAAATGTTCTCCGTAACATTTTACTTAAATTTGCTGAACAACCCATATACGTAAGCTTACTCGATTTTCTATGCCGATTGACAATACAAAATTTGCATTTGGAGGAAACTTTACCTGCCCCTAAAATGAAACCCAGATGTAAACTTTTAAAATGTGTCTTTTTTTGTTGTGTCTTCTATCAAAGTTTATAGATCGGACTTGTAATTTTGGAAAAAATTAGATTTTGTTGAACAGTGGTATAAGTAGTGTTATAATAACAAAATATTTATAACTTCTCCTCTTTAAAATTTTACATTTCTTTGAAAATTTAGCTTGCTGTTATTTCAGTTGAAAACTGGTAATTATTTATATACTCCGAATTGCACTTTATTTCAAAATTATTTAATACTGTTGCAACATTTGTTACTTACCCAAAGATATGTTTAAACAAATTAAAATGAAAATAACAGAATTATATAGAACAATATTATTGTCAAAAAGCAGTTACAAAATAGTATTTAGGTCGTATTTGTATTTACAGTACAGTTCATTATTCATTCTATGTAAATGCCATTATCAGCAACTTCATTATCATTAAAGCATTTGTAGAGAGTATATCTTAACGACAACAAATGCTTTCAACTTAAGTATGTATTTGTGTTTGTGTTTTATAATACAAATTAATTGTTTCTATTCTTGGAAGTATAGGGCTGGGGAGGACAGTGTAGGAGAGTGTAATTTAAAATGATGTATACAGAAGATGGGATTGTTGTTCTATACCCCCACAATGTGTGGGTGTATAGATGTAGTATATTTTAATATTAGTTATATATATTCATAAAAGATAAGATGACTGTTTTAATAGACAAAACTATACCAAGGATAATTAATCCTGTTGTAGTGTTCTTGTTAAAAAAAAGCTTTAAGTTTAATATGGAAAACATGTTTAAATTTAGATTTAAAAACACTTAGTGTTGCATTCTAAAAGGACCTGATTGTAAATCTGTTTAAATCTCCTCTACATAAAAAATTTTAATTTTTACCACCTCAAAATTAATTATTTAAAACAAGTGATTTTTTTAATTACGGGAAATTCATAATAGGTTCGTATATGATGTAGAATTGACCAATGCTTATCTAATAACGAACCCCCACCCACTACTACCACCATTTAAATCTTTTTCTCTTCTGCTAGCTTAAATTGTGCATTATTTACACACAAATAAATAAAGTGCCAACCGAATTGAAAGTGTATTTAAATGGTAACAACTTATAATTTCAGTTAGTACAACGATATTTACAGTAGATTTCTGAATAGTGTTTGTGTTGTAATTGAAATTCAGTTCAATTAACCGAACTTTGTTGTGAAAACTAATGTTCAGTTATACCAAACGACCTAAAAATCGTAATAACCGAATTTGAGTAAAAGTATCCAAATTTCAGTTGACAAATAGCTAATTTTTTCTCTGTGTGTAAAATGCATACGCAGTATTGGTGCAAATAAACAGTTAAAAACTGTACTCTTAGCATACTACTTATGTAGGTAAAGACCACTGCAAATGTAGTTAAAAACAAATGAAATTTCACTTAAAGAAAGTACGACTTACATTTCAGTAAATTTAACTTACATTGTCATTTGTTTTTTAATGTTCAAAA
>CM037852.1:19226036-19249078 GCA_021234595.1 Delia radicum | reverse complement strand
TTTTTCTATATTGTGGATCTTACTCTTAGGCACTGCATATAAAAAAGTAAAATTTACAAAAAATATCTCCATCTCTTCGTAGAGGAATATAAAAAACTGCACAAAATGGCGAACACAAAATATTTTTTTCAATTTATTCTTTTTATTTATAATTCATCTATAATACTAAAGCTTACAAGGCCAAATAACAGTATTACATGTAATAAAAAACTGAGTATTATCTTAAATATAGAAATAAAATATACTTTATAGCCTAACATGCCACAATATTTATAAGAGTTGCGCAATAAGCATGAAAACCTTCTTATTTTTTTCCAATATAGTTTATTTATCATACGGAAATATGAAATACACACTGTAATATTTTGCACAATAATATTGAGTAGTGCATGGCTACCTTTACACGGAAACCCATTTTTTTTTCTGTTGAAGGCATAAAATAATTTCACAATGTGGACAAAACACATACTATAATTTTTTTACTTTTTCTTCCTTGCGCAATAAAAACCGAAAGCTAATTATATTTTTCCAGTAAATTGTACAACATTCGAACTTGACTACCCACTAGTGATTTGCTACACAATAATATTGCGTGGTATATAGGACCACACAAAAATATCGTTCCCAAGTAATTAGGAGCATTTCAACTAATAGTTTTTTTGCATAAATTATTCAATAAATTAGTAGAAATTTGGTAAATTTCGCATACTGTATGCAAATAAACTTTATTAGTTAAATGCTATTTATTCCATGACAAATATTTTATTTGTGTGTACATTACGATTGAACAAAACCACCGAAAAATGGCGTACAAGATCACATAGTTCAATTAATTGACCTAGTTTCGTTCATGAACGCGAGCACAATTTTACAATGTTTACATTCTGCTTTTCTCTGCTTGTTTCAACAAGCAAACCAAAGCACCATCACTCAAAATGTCACTCAAAATGCTACTCAACTCAAAACAAAAATAAAACGTGCTGGTCAAACAACCGCTTTTCATATTTATAACAGATGAGTTACAAAAAAAGACAAACTAAAAAATCAATTAAATATAAACATGAAATTAAATATAAAATGAGGGCAATGTAAAAGAAAAAGTTTGAAAAAGTCTAAAATTTATTGCTCCACCTCCTGAGTTAGTCACGGTCACATGTGAATATGTCATCGGAAAACTATAACTCAGTACCTTTAAAACGTATATGGTCCGGTTTCTTATTCTCTTCAAATATGGCCACTAGTAATAATTTTAGTGTTAGCGCATGTAAAAAAAAAAGTTTGAAAAAGTCTAAAATTCAAAAATTTATTGCTCCACTCCTGAGTTAGTCACGCGTTCACATGGAATATGTCATCGGAAAACTATAACTCAGTACCTTTAAAACGTATATGGTCCGGTTTCTTATTCTCTTCAAATATGGCCACAGTAATAATTTTAGTGTTAGCGCATGTAAAAAAAAAGTTTGAAAAAGTCTAAAATTCAAAAATTTATTGCTCCACTCCTGAGTTAGTCACGGTCACATGGAATATGTCATCGGAAACTATAACTCAGTACCTTTAAAACGTATATGGTCTGGTTTTCTATTCTCTTCAAATATGGCCACAGTAATAATTTTAGGTGTTAGCGCATGTAAAAAAAAAAAGTTTGAAAAAATCTAAAATTCAAAAATTTATTCTCAACTCCTGAGTTAGTCACGGTCACATGGAATATGTCATCGGAAACTATAACTCAGTACCTTTAAAACGTATATGGTCCGGTTTCTTATTCTCTTCAAATATGGCCACAGTAATAATTTTAGTGTTAGCGCATGTAAAAAAAAAGTTTGAAAAAATCTAAAATTCAAAAATTTATTTCTCAACTCCTGAGTTAGTCACGGTCACATGGAATATGTCATCGGAAACTATAACTCAGTACCTTTAAAACGTATTAGGTCTGGTTTCTTATTCTCTTCAAATATGGCCACAGTAATAATTTTAGTGTTAGCGCATGTAAAAAAAAAAGTTTGAAAAAATCTAAAATTTAAAAAATTATTGCTCCGCTCCTGAGTTAGTCACGGTCACATGGAATATGTCATCGGAAACTATAACTCAGTACCTTTAAAACGTATCTGGTCTGGTTTCTTATTCTCTTCAAATATGGCCACAGTAATAATTTTAGTGTTAGCGCATGTAAAAAAAAAAAAAGTTTGAAAAAATCTAAAATTTAAAAAATTATTGCTCCGCTCCTGAGTTAGTCACGGTCACATGGAATATGTCATCGGAAACTAAACTCAGTACCTTTAAAACGTATCTGGTCTGGTTTCTTATTCTCTTCAAATATGGCCACAGTAATAATTTTAGTGTTAGCGCATGTAAAAAAAAAAAGTTTGAAAAAATCTAAAATTTAAAAAATTATTGCTCCGCTCCTGAGTTAGTCCACGGGTCACATGGAATATGTCATCGGAAACTATAACTCAGTACCTTTAAAACGTATTAGGTCTGGTTTCTTATTCTCTTCAAATATGGCCACAGTAATAATTTTAGTGTTAGCGCATGTAAAAAAAAAGTTTGAAAAAATCTAAAATTAAAAATTATTGCTCCGCTCCTGAGTTAGTCACGGTCACATGGAATATGTCATCGGAAACTATAACTCAGTACCTTTAAAACGTATCTGGTCTGGTTTCTTATTCTCTTCAATATGGCCACAGTAATAATTTTAGTGTTAGCGCATGTAAAAAAAAAAGTTTGAAAAAATCTAAAATTTAAAAAAATTATTGCTCCGCTCCTGAGTTAGTCACGGTCACATGGAATATGTCATCGGAAACTATAACTCAGTACCTTTAAAACGTATTAGGTCTGGTTTCTTATTCTCTTCAATATGGCCACAGTAATAATTTTAGTGTTAGCGCATGTAAAAAAAAAAGTTTGAAAAAATCTAAAATTTAAAAAATTATTGCTCCGCTCCTGAGTTAGTCACGGTCACATGGAATATGTTATCGGAAACTATAACTCAGTACCTTTAAAACGTATCTGGTCTGGTTTCTTATTCTCTTCAAATATGGCCACAGTAATAATTTTAGTGTTAGCGCATGTAAAAAAAAAAAGTTTGAAAAAATCTAAAATTTAAAAATTATTGCTCCGCCTCCTGAGTTAGTCACGGTCACATGGAATATGTCATCGGAAACTATAACTCAGGTACCTTTAAACGTATCTGGTCTGGTTTCTTATTCTCTTCAAATATGGCCACAGTAATAATTTTAGTGTTAGCGCATGTAAAAAAAAAAAGTTTTGAAAAAATCTAAAATTTAAAAAATTATTGCCTCCGCTCCTGAGTTAGTCACCGGTCACATGGAATATGTCATCGGAAACTATAACTCAGTACCTTTAAAACGTATCTGGCCTGGTTTTCTTATTCTCTTCAAATATGGCCACAGAATAATAGTTTATGGTTAGCGCATGTAAAAAAAAAAAGTTTGAAAAAATCTAAAATTTAAAAAATTATTGCTCCGCT
The DNA here is from genome assembly GCA_021234595.1 of Delia radicum. Taxonomy (NCBI): domain Eukaryota; kingdom Metazoa; phylum Arthropoda; class Insecta; order Diptera; family Anthomyiidae; genus Delia; species Delia radicum. Next base: position 19,245,591 of record CM037852.1, on the reverse strand, counting down.
CCTGAGTTAGTCACGGTCACATGGAATATGTCATCGGAAACTATTAACTCAGTACCTTTAAAACGTATCTGGTCTGGTTTCTTATTCTCTTCAAATATGGCCACAGTAATAATTTTAGTGTTTAGCGCATGTAAAAAAAAAAAGTTTGAAAAAATCTAAATTTAAAAAATTATTGCTCCGCTCCTGAGTTAGTCACGGGTCACATGGAATATGTCATCGGAAACTATAACTCAGTACGCTTTAAAACGTTATCTGGTCTGGTTTCTTATTCTCTTCAAATATGGCCACAGTAATAATTTTAGTGTTAGCGCATGTAAAAAAAAAAGTTTGAAAAAATCTAAAATTTAAAAAATTATTGCTCCGCTCCTGAGTTAGTCACGGTCACATGGAATATGTCATCGAAACTATAACTCAGTACCTTAAAACGTATCTGGTCTGGTTTCTTATTCTCTTCAAATATGGCCACAGTAATAATTTTAGTGTTAGCGCATGTAAAAACAAAAAGTTTGAAAAAATCTAAAATTTAAAAATTATTGCTCCGCTCCTGAGTTAGTCACGGTCACATGGAATATGTCATCGGAAACTATAACTCAGTACCTTTAAAACGTATCTGGCCTGGTTTCTTATTCTCTTCAAGTATGGCCACAGTAATAATTTTAGTGTTAGCGCATGTAAAAAAAAAAAAGTTTGAAAAAATCTAAAATTTAAAAAATTATTGCTCCGCTCCTGAGTTAGTCACCGGTCACATGGAATATGTCATCGGAAACTATAACTCAGTACCTTTAAAACGTATCTGGTCTGGTTTCTTATTCTCTTCAAATATGGCCACAGTAATAATTTTAGTGTTAGCGCATGTAAAAAAAAAAAGTTTGAAAAAATCTAAATTTAAAAAATTATTGCTCCGCTCCTGAGTTAGTCACGGTCACATGGAATATGTCATCGGAAACTATAACTCAGTACCTTTAAAACGTATCTGGTCTGGTTTCTTATTCTCTTCAAATATGGCCACAGTAATAATTTTAGTGTTAGCGCATGTAAAAAAAAAAAGTTTTGAAAAAATCTAAAATTTAAAAAATTATTGCTCCGCTCCTGAGTTAGTCACGGTCACATGGAATATGTCATCGGAAACTATAACTCAGTACCTTTAAAACGTATCTGGTCTGGTTTCTTATTCTCTTCAAATATGGCCACAGTAATAATTTTAGTGTTAGCGCATGTAAAAAAAAAAAGTTTGAAAAAATCTAAAATTTAAAAAATTATTGCTCCGCTCCTGAGTTAGTCACGGTCACATGGAATATGTCATCGGAAACTATAACTCAGTACCTTTAAAACGTATCTGGCCTGGTTTCTTATTCTCTTCAAATATGGCCACAGTAATAATTTTAGTGTTAGCGCATGTAAAAAAAAAAAGTTTGAAAAAATCTAAAATTTAAAAAATTATTGCTCCGCTCCTGAGTTAGTCACGGTCACATGGAATATGTCATCGGAAACTATAACTCAGTACCTTTAAAACGTATCTGGTCTGGTTTTCTTATTCTCTTCAAATATGGCCACAGTAATAATTTTAGTGTTAGCGCATGTAAAAAAAAAAAGTTTGAAAAAATCTAAAATTTAAAAAATTATTGCTCCGCTCCTGAGTTAGTCACGGTCACATGGAATATGTCATCGGAAACTATAACTCAGTACCTTTAAAACGTATTAGGTCTGGTTTCTTATTCTCTTCAAATATGGCCACAGTAATAATTTTAGTGTTAGCGCATGTAAAAAAAAAAGTTTGAAAAAATCTAAAATTTAAAAAATTATTGCTCCGCTCCTGAGTTAGTCACGGTCACATGGAATATGTCATCGGAAACTATAACTCAGTACCTTTAAAACGTATCTGGTCTGGTTTCTTATTCTCTTCAAATATGGCCACAGTAATAATTTTAGTGTTAGCGCGTGTAAAAAAAAAAGTTTGAAAAAATCTAAAATTTAAAAAATTATTGCTCCGCTCCTGAGTTAGTCACGGTCACATGGAATATGTCATCGGAAACTATAACTCAGTACCTTTAAAACGTATCTGGTCTGGTTTCTTATTCTCTTCAAATATGGCCACAGTAATAATTTTAGTGTTAGCGCATGTAAAAAAAAAAAGTTTGAAAAAATCTAAAATTTAAAAAATTATTGCTCCGCTCCTGAGTTAGTCACGGTCACATGGAATATGTCATCGGAAACTATAACTCAGTACCTTTAAAACGTATCTGGTCTGGTTTCTTATTCTCTTCAAATATGGCCACAGTAATAATTTTAGTGTTAGCGCATGTAAAAAAAAAAAGTTTGAAAAAATCTAAAATTTAAAAAATTATTGCTCCGCTCCTGAGTTAGTCACGGTCACATGGAATATGTCATCGGAAACTATAACTCAGTACCTTTAAAACGTATCTGGTCTGGTTTCTTATTCTCTTCAAATATGGCCACAGTAATAATTTTAGTGTTAGCGCATGTAAAAAAAAAGTTTGAAAAAATCTAAAATTTAAAAAATTATTGCTCCGCTCCTGAGTTAGTCACGGTCACATGGAATATGTCATCGGAAACTATAACTCAGTACCTTTAAAACGTATAAGGTCCGGTTTCTTATTCTCTTCAAATATGGCCACAGTCCTAATTTTAGTGTTAGCGCATGTAAAAAAAAGTTCGAAAAAATCTAAAATTTAAAAAATTATTGCTCCGCTCCTGAGTTAGTCACGGTCACATGGAATATGTCATCGGAAACTATAACTCAGTACCTTTTAAAACGTATCTGGTCTGGTTTCTTATTCTCTTCAAATATGGCCACAGTAATAATTTTAGTGTTAGCGCATGTAAAAAAAAAAGTTTTGAAAAAATCTAAAATTTAAAAATGTATTTCTCCTCTCCTGAGTTAGTCACGGTCACATGGAATATGTCATCGGAAACTATAACTCAGTACCTTTAAAACGTATCTGGTCTGGTTTCTTATTCTCTTCAAATATGGCCACAGTAATAATTTTAGTGTTAGCGCATGTAAAAAAAAAGTTTGAAAAAATCTAAAATTTAAAAAATTATTGCTCCGCTCCTGAGTTAGTCACGGTCACATGGAATATGTCATCGGAAACTATAACTCAGTACCTTTAAAACGTATAAGGTCCGGTTTCTTATTCTCTTCAAATATGGCCACAGTCCTAATTTTAGTGTTAGCGCATGTAAAAAAAAGTTCGAAAAAATCTAAAATTTAAAAAATTATTGCTCCGCTCCTGAGTTAGTCACGGTCACATGGAATATGTCATCGGAAACTATAACTCAGTACCTTTAAAACGTATCTGGTCTGGTTTCTTATTCTCTTCAAATATGGCCACAGTAATAATTTTAGTGTTAGCGCATGTAAAAAAAAAAAGTTTGAAAAAATCTAAAATTTAAAAATTATTGCTCCGCTCCTGAGTTAGTCACGGTCACATGGAATATGTCATCGGAAACTATAACTCAGTACCTTTAAAACGTATAAGGTCCGGTTTCTTATTCTCTTCAAATATGGCCACAGTCCTAATTTTAGTGTTAGCGCATGTAAAAAAAAAGTTCGAAAAAATCTAAAATTTAAAAAATTATTGCTCCGCTCCTGAGTTAGTCACGGTCACATGGAATATGTCATCGGAAACTATAACTCAGTACCTTTAAAACGTATCTGGTCTGGTTTCTTATTCTCTTCAAATATGGCCACAGTAATAATTTTAGTGTTAGCGCATGTAAAAAAAAAAGTTTGAAAAAATCTAAAATTTAAAAATGTATTTCTCCTCTCCTGAGTTAGCCACGGTCACATGGAATATGTCATCGGAAACTATAACTCAGTACCTTTAAAACGTATCTGGTCTGGTTTCTTATTCTCTTCAAATATGGCCACAGTAATAATTTTAGTGTTAGCGCATGTAAAAAAAAAAGTTTGAAAAAGTCTAAAATTCAAAAATTTATTTCTCAACTCCTGAGTTAGTCACGGTCACATGGAATATGTCATCGGAAACTATAACTCAGTACCTTTAAAACGTATATGGTCCGGTTTCTTATTCTCTTCAAATATGGCCACAGTAATAATTTTAGTGTTAGCGCATGTAAAAAAAAAGTTTGAAAAAGTCTAAAATTCAAAAATTTATTGCTCCACTCCTGAGTTAGTCACGGTCACATGGAATATGTCATCGGAAACTATAACTCAGTACCTTTAAAACGTATCTGGTCTGGTTTCTTATTCTCTTCAAATATGGCCACAGTAATAATTTTAGTGTTAGCGCATGTAAAAAAAAAAGTTTGAAAAAAATCTAAAATTTAAAAATTATTGCTCCGCTCCTGAGTTAGTCACGGTCACATGGAATATGTCATCGGAAACTATAACTCAGTACCTTTAAAACGTATCTGGTCTGGTTTCTTATTCTCTTCAAATATGGCCACAGTAATAATTTTAGTGTTAGCGCATGTAAAAAAAAAAGTTTGAAAAAGTCTAAAATTCAAAAATTTATTTCTCAACTCCTGAGTTAGTCACGGTCACATGGAATATGTCATCGGAAACTATAACTCAGTACCTTTAAAACGTATATGGTCCGGTTTCTTATTCTCTTCAAATATGGCCACAGTAATAATTTTAGTGTTAGCGCATGTAAAAAAAAAGTTTGAAAAAGTCTAAAATTCAAAAATTTATTGCTCCACTCCTGAGTTAGTCACGGTCACATGGAATATGTCATCGGAAACTATAACTCAGTACCTTTAAAACGTATATGGTCCGGTTTCTTATTCTCTTCAAATATGGCCACAGTAATAATTTTAGTGTTAGCGCATGTAAAAAAAAAAGTTTGAAAAAGTCTAAAATTCAAAAATTTATTGCTCCACTCCTGAGTTAGTCACGGTCACATGGAATATGTCATCGGAAACTATAACTCAGTACCTTTAAAACGTATATGGTCCGGTTTCTTATTCTCTTCAAATATGGCCACAGTAATAATTTTAGTGTTAGCGCATGTAAAAAAAAAGTTTGAAAAAGTCTAAAATTCAAAAATTTATTGCTCCACTCCTGAGTTAGTCACGGTCACATGGAATATATCATCGGAAACTATAACTCAGTACCTTTAAAACGTATTAGGTCTGGTTTCTTATTCTCTTCAAATATGGTCACAGTCCTAATTTAAGTGTTAGTATATGTAGAGAAAAAATTGAAAAAAAAATGTTTGTAATATACGTTTTTGTTTAACAAACAAAAAAATTATACAATTTTATTTTTTTTTTAATTTAGTATATACCTATTAATTTTTTTCAATAAAAAAATTAAATTAAATTGAAAGATCTTAAATGCGATTTTTGTTTTCATATTTTACAAGTTCTGCTATGTTCTGTTAATGGAATTTAACTTTGCAATGTAAGTATGCTACAGAAAACAATTAAATTGAAAGAGAATGAGCGTGAGAAACAAAAACTGTTATCAACTGCTAAGTTAACAGTGTTATGTTAATGGAATATAACTTTGGAATTTAACTTCACACACATAAAGTTTATACTCTTTGTTTTAAAAAAAAAAATTTCAATCACTTGGTAACTAGGCCTTATCGTAAGCTTTAGAATTAATTGAGCATGAAGGTGTTCAGTTTTTTTTTTTTTTTGTTTGTTTGGTCCTTCGGACAAGGTAAGATATTTACTTTTGGTATTAATAAAACACTTGTTAACTTTAATTGTTTAGGATGTCTTAAAAGCTTTGCACAGTTTTTAAGTTTAAAGAAATATTTCAAGTTGAGTACTGGCCAACTTATTGTTTTTTTTTTTTTTTTTTTTGTACGTATCTTCTTTGAAGCATCACATGAACTTCATTAATTTTGTTGAGAAAACATTTGAGTTGATTTAATTAATTTGCTGTTGTTTCCTGTTAACACCTTTAACACCTTTAACACTTTTAATACTTTGTTACTTGTTTTTTTTATTAATGTTAAACATTGTTGTTAATAGATAAACTCTATACAGCTGGGTTCCTGGGCTAAAGAGTAAATTTATTAAATGTTATATTTTAAACACTCAAAGAAAATTAACATGCGAATGGTTCAACAACCATACATTTTCTTTTTCAAGATACTCAATATCGCTGGCCAAGGTTTTCCTTTAACGATTTTCGTTGCTTAAGTACTTGGAAAATAAAAAACTTTTAAAGTTAAGTCATTATAAATATATTTTTCAATTTGGGGATGAATTCTACTTTTTCTGTTAAGCAGAGTTAATCCTGTTATTTAACTAGTGTCCAACTAATGAATTTGATAAGAAGCTGGATTTCATTATTATATTATAATACACGCAGAGAATAAATTAGTTGGAAATCGGTTGGAAATATAAAAACTGATTGGCCAAACAACAAATTTCATACCGACTACAGACTTTTTTTAACTAAAACAGTTAAATTAATCATGTAATCAATAGTTTTGTAATACAACCTAATGTTATGCTGTAATATATCAATAACAATGTACAACACAAAAAAAATTATGAATTTTGATAGAAGAGACAAAAAAAAAGACACGTGTATCGGCGTTTTGAAAGTTTACATCTGGGTTTCATTTTAGGGGGAGGTAAAGTTTCACCCAAATGCAAATTTTTGTATTGTCAATCGGCATAGAAAATCGAGTAAAGCTTACGTTTAAAGTATATGGTGTGTTCTGCAAATTTATGTAAAATGTTACGGAGAACATTTTTGTAGAATATATTAACCCTATAACTCAACAAGGTAAGGGTCTTTTTGTCCTTCTTTTAAAAAAAGAGCAAAAAACAGCATTAAAACAGGGATTTTAAGGGGTTAAAATGTTAAAATCTTACTATAAGTCCCTGAAAACACCAAATCAAACATTTTTGTAAAATATGTTAACCCTCTAACTCCTCAAGGTAAGGGTCTTTTTGTCCTTCTTTTAAAAAAGAGCAAAAAAAACACCTTTAAAACAGGGATTTAAGGGGTTTGTATTATAAATGCTAAAATTTTACTATAAGTCCCTGAAAACACCAAAATCAAACATTTTTGTAGAATATGTTAACCCTCTAACTCCTCAAGGTAAGGGTCTTTTTGTCCTTCTTCTTTTAAAGAGCAAAAAAACAACTTTAAAATAGGGATTTAAGGTGTTAAAATGTTCCTCAAAAATATTCGCCGTGAAATTTTACTATAATTGACTAATTCAATTATAGATAGCTCTTTAATTAAACTATTTTTCAATTAATAATAACTTATTTGATTAAAAAGTTATCAATACCTTCTCAAAAAGCACAAAATAATTGCATAAAGTGTTGTTGCCAAATGTTTTTGTATAGGTTGAATATAACATTGAATTTAAACCATCACGTAATTCTCATTTAGTTAGCTGATTTATTTATACTAATGTGAACAAATTCACACGGAAATAAATTTGTTCTTTCTGTTGAAACGTATGGAGTATGGGAAATTTTTTTTTTTTTTTTTTGATTTTTTTTTTGCAAAAATTATTCCTTTTGTTAAAACCGGAGTATAATTTTTAAATACTTTTCAGCATTTTTTTTTTTAATTGGTACATTTTTAAATTTAACCTCAAAAATTACATTATCAATTTTATCATAATGTTTTAGAATAAGTAAATATTCATATTTAAACCACTGAAATTAAATTATTTCGCTTAATAAAGTAACAAACCTAATGAGAATTAATAAAATCTAGTTGAAATGGATTTAAAACATTTATTACAAATACATGTAAAGCAAGGGTCAGGTGTGAAGAAAGATGTCAAATATGAAGTTGCTAAATGTCAGTTGCTAAATGTCAGTTGCTAATTACTTAAGAGTCAATCGGTCGGCAGTAAGTTGTTTGAAGTCAGTTGAATCGGTCGGTCGTTAAGCAGTTGTCCGTCGATATCCTACGTTGTATTATCATTAACTTTACATACTGTTCTACATTACTTTTTATTAAAATATATAATTAAAATTGTTTTGTGAATAATTTAACTAAATTAAAATAAATCTATTGAATTGAATTAATAAAATTAAAATAAAACATAAAACTCTCAATTCTCATTCTTACATACATAAACATTTATAAAAAAGACAACTACATACATAAATGTTACAAAAAAACAACAACAATATGTTTTAAGCGATAGTATAAACAATGTCAAGCAAGTTCCGAACTTGAGCAAATATTTAATTGATTCAATTAATTTTTAATTAACAGCTTTTAAGGGAAATATTTTATTCTGCGTAAACATAAGTAAAGTTTCAACTTTTTAACAAAATTGACTTGTATTTTTACTTAGTTGAACGAATCTTAACAGCAAACCCATATGGAATTAAATATCGTACCATTAGGTACGAAATGTTTAAGGAAAAACTCCTGTGGATATCACTAGAAAGAAAATTTGTCTTTGAAGTTTGCAATTTTTCAAGGTTTTAAATTACGATGTTTCCTTTAGAAAAAGATAATTCATGTTGTGGATCTCTTATTTGTTATTTTTTAACATTATTGTTTTTTTTTCATTTTATATCCATGTACTTTTATTTTTTATATAAATTGAAAAACTGTAAGAAATTTGGAAACAGTGTTATATTTTATACCAAAATTATATAAAATTCGGTCGAATATACTGAATATGCTCTTCTAATATGGTAGACGTAACTGCAAATGTCGGTAGCTGTAACCGAATAATGTGATAGTACATGTAACTACACAAATTCGGTTATCGACTAATTCGGTTATCACAACGTATCTGTTCTCTGTGTGCAGACTTTAATCATGTTCTTTCATACTATTTAACATTTCAAAGCTAATATTTCATACAAATTGACTACAATTCTCAATTAATTCAATTACGATTTTTATTTAATACACTAAAAAAAAGTAAGTAGAGTCAGTATAACATTTTGCAGATTTAGCAAAATTTTATGTAGAAGGGTGCTTGCAAAAGAATTGCTAATGTCAACAAAATCCTACACCAATAGTTGCCCAAATGATGACATTTTTTAAAGGAAGACAAATGCCGTAGATAATTCTAGAAACGAAGCGAAACACAAAAATAACAAAATATGACATATACAACCCTTTTTTGCAATAAGGAAAAACGAAACATAAAAAACTACCTAAGATGTGTGTCCTTGTCTTTTGCTTAAGTCTGTCGTATGGTATATTTGTTTGCAATTACTTTTTTAATTTCTATAAACATTTAGTTTGCAAATAAAAATTTAGAGACCTATTCTTACGAAAAAGTTTGAGACTGTAGTTAATACTGTATTCCACATGTGTTTGTTATTGCAAGAGTCACAACAAATTTTATTTATTTGAATTTTTTTTTTTTAAATGCAAAAAAAGGGACCTTGTTCAGACATCATCATAAAATGACAAATAAAATTTGAATTTTATTGTTGTTTTGTAAAGAAATCCAAGACTTTCAGCCATAAAAATGGTCTTATGACAGTAACAAGTAGGAATAGGCCTTTTAATATTTATTAAATTTAAATGTTTTATTTTGTCTTTTATGTAAATAATAGACAATTATTTTCACAAGTCGGTGATAACATAACAATTTTGTTTTTGTATGAAACAGATACAAAAATCTTTCATGTGCTCACTATTAATGTGCTTATCAGCACATTATTTTTAGCAAAATAAATTAGTAAAACATTAGTTTAAAACAATAAAGTGCTGAATAAGAATAACTAAAATTTTAGCTGAAAACATAAATTTAGCAAAAATGTGCTGAAAAATAGTATACCGGATTTACAAGACGTTTTACTAACTTTTCAACTAATTTATTTTTTTTAGTGTAGTATTAACTTAAGCCATACGCTTTAAAGTCTTTTAACTGATAAAGTTAAACTTTCTTCATTCAAAAACAATTTCAATATTAGAAAAGTATCCACACTATTTATATAAAATGGAATTAAAATTTTTTTAAACAAAAGCCTTAAATAATTAAAGGATTTTGTACATTTTATTGAACGATTGTTTATGTAACAAATGCCCCAGTTTTAATTAACTCCTAAAACTTTTGTATACAATTTACGACAAATTTGTAAAAGCGTTTAAAATCAATTTTTGTAAGTGAATGGCTTATTGTAAAAACTTGATAAGCTACATATAAATGTTTTGCTGGTTTTTTGCCTTCAAAGTTTTGATTTAATATAGAAAGTAGAAATTTTGAAGGAGTTTTGTACTCTTTATACTTGTTATTAACTTGTTAGCCAGACTTTTATAAAATATTCATCAAAATATGACTAGAAAATAGCTAAAACCAGCAAACAAAAAATGTGGCTTATCAAGTTTTTACAATAAGACCTTCAATTGAAACTATTTTCATTTTCAAAATAATTAACAAAAACTTTAGCTCGACCAATTTAAAAAAAACCAAGTTTGTGCAAATTTTCTCAATAACTAAAGGGTCCGCCAAATAACTTTTTTTTTGAAAATGCTGTAAAAAAAACTACTGAATATTTTCTCAAATTTCTTTTTTTATTTGAAAGTACAATCCTTCCGGTTAATAATGGAAAATAATTTCATTCAAATGGCTGCCTCGGCTGGCCATGCAGTAGCCTACACGATCGGTCCAATTTTTAAGCACATTATCGATTGTGTGCAGCTGTATTTCCTCCTCTTCAATTTTTGTGAACAAAAATTCGTTCAACATGGCCCGATAACGATCGCCATTGACTGTAACGGCCACTCCTTGCTCATTTTCGAAGAAAAATTGCCCAATTATGCCTCTGGACCAAAATCCGCACCAAACAGTGACTCGTTTTGGGTGTATCGGCACACATTATGCAACATTACCATGATTTTCAAAGTAATGTCGCAATAATTCCCAGCGTTGTTCAAGCGTATACACAACCATATTCGTTCAGCGGAAGGATAAAACTAATTATCTGTCAAATCAGACATGAGCTAAGTGTTACCATTCACGAAATAAGCACTAGTTGAAAAAAAACGTTAGATGGCGCACCCCTTTACAACTCCAAATTTAAAACTATTAACGAAATAGTAGATTCAATTAAAATAATTTGTTACTATTTAAGTGATTTAGTGTCAATTAAAATTTTAATCATGTCTATTCAAAATTTAATTGAATATTGTGGTTAATATAAAAAAAGTGACAAAAACTGGGAAACAATTTTAAAAAACTACTGAAATATTAAAAATTTAAAAAATCGCCTTTAATTTTAAAAAGTTCTCAAAATCGGAAAAGATTGCAGATAATAAAAAAATTGTAAAAATTGGGAAAAATCACAATTATATAAAAAATCGGTAATATTTGAATTGTCAGGTTAGAGATCATAATTAAATGTTACTATTAAAAATAGAAAACACTGATGAGATCTTTAGCCAGATCGAAATAAATACTAGTATCAACCTAGCTAATATATTTGATTTGCTTTATTTTTGTAAATATACGGAGGTTGAAAGCTCGTTATAAATTGAAAATAACATAAAAGTAATCTCGATGTATATAAAAACAAAAACTAATATAACTGTACTAATTGTTAATAAATGAAAAATAATATGAAAAATCTTGCGGGGATCAGCTCTAGAATACCGCACTTTCGACCTTAGCGAATAGTTCATCTTCAGCCTCATTTTTGATCCACCACCCACAAGAAACTCGAGGTTTGATCAGGTAAAATATTTAAAAAAACACTAATTGCAATAATCTTCAAAAATTGAAAATAATCTCTTAAGTTGAGAAAATCGCAAAAAATAAAAAGAAAAAATTATAAATAAAAAATAATAAAAAAATAAAAAAAAAAATTTTGAGTGATTTTGAAATTTTATCGAACTTTGATGCTTTTTTTTTAATATTAGCAATTTTTTTTATCAATTTTAGACATTCTTTAATTAATATTTTTGAAGTTTTTCAAATAGTAGCGTCGTTTTTTTTAAATTTTTTAGAACTTTGCAAATTTTTTTTATTTTTAAAACTTTTTCCAACTTCGGCAATTTATAAAATTTTGACGATATTTGAAATTTAAATTTTTTTTTTTTTTTTTGTAAATTTTGTCTATTTTTTGAATCTGTTGTCATTCAAGGTTACAAAAACTTTAAATTTTCTGTGCACCGAATTCAGTGCTTGGCATTTGGCAATTTGGGGTCGTGCGAATTTGGTAGAATTTAATGCGCACAAGACCCAATGTTGTATGTTAACCCATAGGTCCGTGAATTTAACGCTGTCACCTGTTCAATTGGGTGGTATTAATATTGAAGAATCGGATACTCTTGATGTTCTGGGCATGAGGATTCAGTCTGATGTCCGTTGGAATAAGCACGTTTTCCAGGTGTCGAAAGAAGCATTCAAGTGTCTCTGTTTCCTGAGACGGTGTAAGAAGTACTTCACTCCTTCCGATTTACTTAATATTTATACCACCTATATCCGACCGAAAATGGAATACAACTCCCATATATGGGCAGGGGCTTCAAAGTCTATTTTGGAGCTTCTGGACCGTGTACAAAGGAGGGCGTCGGCGCTCATCAATGACGAGAGGGTATCAAGGTCTATTGACTCATTGGAGCATCGTCGGAATGTGGGTTGTGTAACATTGTTCTATCGATATTACCATTGAAATTGTTCTGCTGAGATAAGTGAACTTATCCCCAGGGCCGTATTTTCATTCGAAACACTCGCTTATCTAGCAGAGCTCATCCGTTTGTAGTCGATTGTCCAGTGAACCGCACAACGCTTTACAGGGAATATTCGTTCATCAGCCGTACTAGCCGTATGTGAAATAAACTCCCCGCGGAGGTCTTCCCTGTCACTTACAATGTAGCGAAATTCAAATCAAATATTAACAAACACTACTCCCTCTTTCCTCCTCCCCATAACCTAATTTCCTGATATCAACACAATGTATTGCATTATAGGGGACATCCCCTGAGTGTTGGTCTAACGAAAAAAAAAAAAAAAAAAAAAAAAAAAAAACAAAACAAAACTCTAACTTTATAATTTTTTCATTTTGGAACCTTTTTCCAATTTTGGCAATTTATGAAATTTTGAAGATATTTGAAATTTTAGAATTTTTTTTTTTTTTTTTTTTTTGTAAATTTTGTCTATTTTTTGAATCTGTTGTCACTATAGGTTACAAAAACTTTAAATTTTCTGTGCACCAAATTCAGTGCTTGGCATTTGGCAACTCTGACTTTATAATTTTTTTTGTAGTAGTTTTTCAATAAAAGCTAGTTATTATTTAGGTTTTGAGTGAAAAAGAGATAAGTTTTAGTCCGCTCGTTTAGATTTTTTTAAATTATATACACTCGATTAACTACCTGTTAGCAGATAAATTTAAGTTTATATTTTCTTATCAAAATAACGATCAATAGTATAAAAGTTTAAACTGTTTTTTACATTTTTAAATGATTTAAAAAAAATACTATTGAAAAATAGCAAAAAAAAAAATTTTTTTTTTCAAATAAATATTTGGCAACTCTCCATAACAAATTTCTACTTCTTTCATTTAAGATTGTAGTCACGCTAGTAAATTATTTTTCGGGTTTCAAACCATTTGATTAACTTTGTCAGCTAAACATGTATAGATGTTTAAAAGAATTAAAGCTATACTTTTGCGTATACTTAATATTTAATTAATCATACGCCTACGATAAACTATAGAGGTATAATGAAATGTTACCAATTTTACGAAATATTTTTTTTGGGTGTTATAAATTGTATTGAATTGTATTTTTCTATGTATTGAAAAATAAACACAACTGAGCAATTTATTGTATAGATAAATTTATATACTACTATTTGTGTGTGGTATTAAGAGATAAATTCATTTATACTTGCAATAGGGTTACAGGGATAAATTACTGGATTATAATAAATTCTTCAATAAATAAAACTATACAATCAATAACTTTTTAAACCAACAAAAAATAAATAATTTTCTATTAGAAAAATAAAAGAGATAAAAATGAAAATTTAAATATAATAAATAAAACTTATCAATGTTATCTTAAGAAGATTTTAAAAGGTCACTAGAGTCAATAATAACATTTTTACATTAAATGGTTTAGGCATTATTTTAAATGTATTTGTCTATTTTGGACAATTTTTTAACATGTTTCACAACAAAAAAAAGTTATTTACTTAAGGCAATGAAAAAAAGTTTGAATTACATATGGAAACCTCCTAAGGAGCTTTTAAACCATACTTTAAGCTCCTTATGGGCTTTAATGAACAGAATTTAAATAAATTTTGGTTTAAATGAAAACGGCGTCGATTTATTTTAATTTCTAACAGTTTATATTATACAAATATTTTTTACGCGAGCAACCGCACGTTAAGAGATCAAAATTACAACACTAATATATGAAAAAATCTTTAAAATTTAAGAAAATCGATTTTTTTTTGTACGCAGTATTAAAGTACTCGAGAAAACAAAAATGTTGATAACCACATTGCCTACGCTGCGGGCACAGGTTTGCCACTTATTTGTGGGCGTTGTGGTGTAATGGTTACCGCGTTGGGCTGTTACACAGATAGTCCCGGGTTCGATTCCCGGTTGCGACAACATCAATTTAGAATAATAATATGTATGAGTTTTCTATCACTTATATGTATCGCTGCGTCCACCTTCGGTGTTCCCATAGCACTTAACCCCACCGAAGTAAAATAATGAATCAGGGCTATGAAAAAAAATGCTTCAATAAATTCGCCAACTCTACATCAGGTGGCGAGCAACAACTGTTCTAAGACTAATCTACTCGCGCAATTACAGGGTTGCCATGTTTGAAGCCCTTCATCTTTTACCACCTTTCATCTTTCCACTATCCCCTTTCCAAAGAAAGCAACACATTATTTAATAGGAAGAATTTCCTGAGTGTTGCTTCTTTTAAAAAAAAAAAAAAAAAATAAAAAAAATATGCAATGCATTTAATAGTCACCTTTTTATATTTTTCAATATATCTTTAAACTTTCACCTTATAAGTTTTTGACCTACTGTCATAAAGTTCAGGTCATTGCTCCTTGAAACTTAAAAGAAAATAATCCCACTCTTAACTGTTTTACCTTAAAAACTTTTTGGCTTTTTTTTTTTTTAAACAAAAAAAAAACTTTTTATACATGCAAATGTTTTTGTAAGTTTTAATTTCATTCCTTGAGGAAGTTTGAAAAAAAAAATTAAAAACGTAGTACAAAATAAACACAATCAAATAAAGTCAAAAATTGATAGCCAAACATATGTTTATATTTTATAAACATTTTAAGATAAAATACAAAAAACAAATATATGCACATTTGGCAACAGAAAGTGAACAACAAATTTTTTAAGTTACGAAAGTTACTATAATCGCAAAAATATAGTCTCTTAAGAATACACATAAAAACCAAATATTTCAAGCAGATAAGCAACAGCGACTTTAAAATGTGAAATATTGTTGACAAATGATTTCCACTTTGGATTTGGGTTCTCTATTACATATACGAGTTGTATCCAAATCGACGTGTTAGCCTTGGGTGGGCTTTTCCTTGTTAGTGAAATACAAAATAAATACTAAAGCCAGCAAAAAATACCCTCGCTTTGGTAAACAGTAACTACATGTGTATGCTTCCCAAAATAGCACTTCACCACCTTACATACAATAAAGCAATTACGGAAGGCATTCTGTTGTGCTTCCCTAAATGCCTTTTTCGATGCAGTGAATAGTGCTTACAATGAAGCAGTAAAGTATGTATACCATGAAGCATTAATGTTGTCAACACACACAAAAAGCGTTTTTATTGCCTACGAAGGCATGAATTTATTGCTTTTCAGAACACATGAAAGAAGCGCTTTTCACCGGCTTGAAGCGCTTTTCACCAGGACATCGCAAACAAAAATCATGCCTTCTGGAATTGTTTCGGAAGCGCTCGGTATCTAAATAATGCCTTCCAGAAAAGCCCCTGGGTAGTAATAACTATTTTTTTTTACTGGGCAGTAGGTATTAGTTTAGTTAACTGCTTAGTTATTATTCATCATTCTTTAAATCATGTTAGAACATTAAAATAATTAGCTAAAGCTTTTTGTGTTTTTTTTTTTTTTTGTTTTCGTAAAATAAATAATAACTAACCTTAGTTTACTTACAAATCGTAATTTGTCACATTTATTATTTCCTTAATTTGTTCCACTTGACTCCTAACACACGCATGTACATTACGGTGTCCCGAAAGTAAAAAAGGTTACTCAAATGATACAAAAAAAAATTCTAGGGTGCTTATAAATCTTAGCCGTGTTTGAAGTTGTCCTTCGTAGGGTATTTTTTTTTTTTTACTTTTTAAAACAAAGTAGTACTCAAAAGTTAGATAATGCTGGACATATTATGCGTCAAATATTTACAAATTTTAAATTTATCAAATGTGGGCGTTGTGGTGTAATGGTTAAGCGCATTGGACTGTTACACAGATGGTCCCGGGTTCGATTCCCGGTGACGACAACATCAATTTAGAAAATAATATGTATGAGTTTTCTATCACTTATATGTATCGCTGCGCCCACCTTCGGTGTTCCCATAGCACTTAACCCCACCGAAGTAAAATAATGAATCAGGGCTATGAAACAAAAAGCTTCAATAAATTCGCCAACTCTATATCAGGTGGCGAGCAACAACTGTTCTAAGACTTATCTACTCGCGCAATTACAGTGTTGCCATGTTTGAAGCCCTTCATCTTTCACCACCTTTCATCCACTATCCGCTTTCCAAAATAAGCAACACATTAATTAATAGGAAGAATTTCCTGAGTGTTGCTTCTCTTTGAAAAAAAAAAATAAATAATAATTAGTTCAATGATACCGTGTCGTGTGTTTGCTACAAACGTTACGAAATTTTTTAAAATTCTGAACAGCCTAACTTATATTTTGTTCGCCCATAAAAAGAAAAACACTAAAATTAATTACTCGACATCACTGCTAAGTCACTTACTAGAAAATAAGCAATAAACTATAAAAGGACAAGAGAAAAACTTACAAAAAAATCTCAATGGGGTTTCTTATGTTTACACATTTATCACTATTTATATGTGGGGTTTTCCTACATTTTCTATACTATTGAATGAATGTAGGTATACACTGCGTTGCAAAACTATAATTACACATTATACATTTTTTTTTTTTTTTTTTTTTTTGGAATATATCTATTTATAAACTTTGATTTGATATTCTTTTATTTAATTCTTATTATTTTAAACGAGTTTAAGATCATTTATTTATTAATTATAATTATTTATTTCCAATATTTCGTATTTTTTATATGACAGAAAATATTTTTGATTCTCCCGAATTCTTTTTAATAAATTTGTTATATGTACATAAGTTTTTAATTATTAAAACAAGTTTTATCAATTAAATTGTAATTATTGTTCCCTGAAGAAGTCACCCAATGTGGAGACGAAATATTTGAAATAAGTAATTATAATTAATAAAAAAATGATCTTAAGCTCCCCCAAAATGGCTATGAATTAAAGGTGGCGAGCAACAACTGTTCTAAGACTTCTCATCTCGAGCAATTTCTGTGTTGCCATGTTTGAAGCCCTTCATCTTTCCCCACCTTTCACCTCTCTACTCTCCCATTTCCAAAAAAAAGCAACACATTAATTAATAAGAAGAAATTCCTGAGTGTTAAAAAAAAAAAAAAAAAAAAAAAAAAATTATTTAATTATGTATACACTCACAATATTTTGTCATATTGTTGAAAATCGGTCTACTCACTTTTCTCTTTTCTTTTAAGTCAAATGTACTTTTAATTTTTTAATATTTATTAATAATTTTAATTTTTCTATCAATAATAAAACAAAATTTTTTATTTATTTTATTTATTCAGCTTTGTAATATAAAGCCAATAAGGCTAAAATACTATATTACACAGCAATAAAAACACCTACGTTATACAATTCAAATAGTAACTTAATAATAATAATAACGTTCATCCAATATACAAACATCATTGGCTCCCCAGCCATAATAATTAAAAAAAAGCAAATAGTAAAATAATTAACAAGCAAAAGAAGTTAAGTCCAATTAGAGGTAACACAGCCAAACACCTTGTATCAATTAAATCAATAATTTAGACCGGAAAAATATTCCAAGAGTTTTAGGCGAAAAACATTATTAGATTGCGAGGAAATGCGCAACGAGTAAGGCAATATATTCCAATAACGAGGAATTCTAGCCATAAAGGACCTTTCAAAAGTAGACCTAACTATTCTAGGAGGAACAAAATGGGGATTTCTATTAAAAGGAGAGAATAAAAAAGATCCACAATAGCGGATGGTCTACCATTCTTCATTAAATTGTGAAACATAATCAAATTTCGATATTTAATGAAGTTTTCAAACTAAAAAATACAATTATTTTAAACGAAAAGTAAGTAGTCCTGTTTTTAACTGATTTTCAGTTAATTTAATGTGTATATTCAGTAGTCTTTACGGAAAAAAATATTGTGAGTGTACGTTTTCATTTCATAAGATTCACATTAATAGTACCAGAAACTACTTCAAGGTTATAAAGGACTTGTGACATTAAAATCTCATGTGCCAGTATCTGCTTGATACGTAAGGGCATTCATTAACTTTTTGCTACAAATAAAGAATTTTGTGTAAAAAGAAAATTGTAAAAGAAAATAATAACTGGTACAGAAAATCAGTATATATGTGTAGTTTGCTTTTTAATAAATGGCAAAATAAGTTTAAAAAAATACTTCTTTCTAGTTTAAATATATATTCTTTAAAATATAAAGTTTACTCATTACTTTTTATATAAACTGCAATAAGTTACTATTAAAATATTGTGAGTGTAGTTATGAAAAACCAACAAAATATTATTACACAGTTTTTCTCTTAAATCAATTAAGTAAACTCTTAAATTTTACACAATAAGAGATCAAAAGAAAAAGTTATAGGTTTTAAAAAAATGTTTGTAATATTAGAAAAAATAGCAAACATCATTTGTAACTATACACTCATAAAAATCCATGCATAAGAATACAAAATGAATGTCAAAACTACGAAAACTTTCGTAAAATGTACAAATTTTCATTTATTTAACAAAAAATTTGGTTAATTTGACATTTTTTCGTAATTTTCCACATGGATTATTATCAGCTATAGCTGTGCAACGCAGTGTATAAGACATGTTCACTCTGTAAAAATAAACTGTTAGCCTCCTTATGTGATGCTATGGAAATTTCATTATGTAGACCTTTAAACTAATACTAGGCTTTATTTGTTTTATTTTGTCGGATTAATATAAAAATGTTTTAACCTACAAAATAATCATTCCTCTGTGATGCATAGCAATAAAAAATTACTGTCATTCATTGATGTAGCACGAATAGTGCTAATAAATGAGGGGTTTTCAACCAAATGGAGAGTTTCTGAAAATCTTAAAATAAAAATTTCAAATATAAAAGAAACATTTCAATAGACTGACTATCAAGTAAAGTACTCCCTAAAATACCAAGATATCAGATTAATCTTTAAATTTGTCTGTCACATATCCAAATTTCATCAAAATCGGAGTAATTAGGTTGAAGTATTTTCCTTGTAAGAAGAACTAGAGTTTTAATATAAACACAAAGTTG
>CM037852.1:18809572-19225936 GCA_021234595.1 Delia radicum | reverse complement strand
TTTTTTTTCTTGAAGAAGAACTAGAATTTAATATAAACACAAAAGTTGACATATACAATTTACACAAAATTTCTTTAGTTTACTATATACACTCAAATTAACAATATTGGAGCTTTTTTAATATCTTGTGGATGACATTACTATTTCATTCATAAAAATGTCAATTAACATCATACAAAACAACAAAAAAAAAACCAATCAAAACTTGAATAGAACAATATAAACCATATTTACCCCATAGATGACATAGATTTCAAACTCTTATTCTTCTTTTATAAACAAACACATTTTTACATACACATTCAAATATTTTTTGTATATGGTGTATGCATGTAAGCACATTCTCATGAGTTACGTGCACTGACAGCTAAGAGTCAAAGAGTTGAAGATCTATGTAAACTACGATTTACCCATCCAACGTACTCGTTAAAGAAATTTTAACGAGATAGCTGAAAAAGAAAGAAAAGCTATAACGGCGCCGCTGTTATTAAAGGAATACATTGTAATCGTTATACAAATTTAAATTGTGGTAATAAACGTAAATAATGGCTTTAATATTGAACGGAAAAATAGCTGAAGTAAAAAATAAAAAAAACATATTAAATTACCACAGCTTGAGATCGAAACAATTTTAAGGTTCTGACCAATTAATTATATATATTTCAGGCACGCGGATTTCAATGCCGCCCATTTGTTTTTTTTTTTATCTATGGTACAGTTTTCCGCAAAATTACTTTAAAGATTGACTCATCTTCGTGCTGATTTTAATATACAAAAATTTGCAAATTCTGTAATTCTGATTTATTTCTGTGGACATTTAAGGACAAGACCAGTATTCATATTTATGGTACACATTTGGCTCCTAAAGCTTAAAATTAAACTCGCTGTTAAGCGGTTATCTAATTTTTTGGGTTTTTTGCGAATTATGTCACTAAATAACTAATATATCACTAAATAATTAACCAAATGTTCTCACCGTGTAAAGAGTCATTTAGGAGAAGTTCTATTAGTAAGAAAATATTTATATTATCAAAGCGTTTTGTATGCAAAATTCGCGATTGTGTAAAATTTTACATGGTAACATAGCTTTCCAGGATGACCCCAAGGTCTTACTTTAGTATGACATATATATACATTCAGAAACATGTTTTCGTATTCCAGCTATTTGCCAAAAGCTTTCTTAAAAAAAACATTCGTTTTGGTAAATATTTGTCACAAAAATATGTTTTTTGTTAGAAAAACTGTTTTAATATATAAACATTTTTAATTTTTTGATTTTTGCACTGAGTCATTTCATGTCAGACCATACGATTTTTGCTAAAAATTGACTTTGATGTCTCCGATGTTTTTCAAAATTTTAGTACATTTTGTGCATTTGAGAATCGTCAAATCATGAAAAATCTTCCGACATGGCACTTTTAAACTAATGTTTTTCTAAAACTAGTGAATGGATTTTAAAGTTTAATACCTTATTTTAAAGGTACTTGAACCTTCTTTTTAAAAATGTTTTTTATTTTTAATTTATTTTTTTATTTTTAAAATTTGGTTTCTTTAATTAATTTCTCTTTTCTACCATCTTCGAACAAGTCGAAAAAATCTGAAACAAATATTTTGTTAAAGTTCAATATAACCTTAATATTCCCTGTAAATTTCAGAATGGAAGTCGAATGAATTCTATTTTTTACGATTTTTTTCCATTGTTGTTTCGATTGTAAAAAAATAGAATCCATTCGACTTCTATTCTGAAATTTACAGGGAAACTTAAGGTTATATTGAGCTTTAAGAAATATTTTTAAAAAGAAAGTATTAAACTTTAAAATTCATTCACTAGTCATGTCGGATTTTACGATTTTAACGATTTTCAAATGTCCATAAAATTTTCAAAAAAAAAATTTTAATTTTTTTCTGGAAACACGGGTAAAATATTTTTTAATGTTTAATACGTCTGGCAAATTTTATGTAAATCGGAAGAGGTGTTGTAAAAAGGTTTAAAGGTATTAACATATTATACTAAAATTTGGACTCCTTGTACATCTCGTAATATGAAGTTTTTCATAATAAAAAAATAAAATAAAACTCGCTAAGTATAATATAAACACCGGCATGATTATACTTAAATTAAAGATAATTTTCTTTGGATTTGTATTCTTGAAAAAATTTCATGATTTTGTGATAACATTTTGGATTAAGCAAAACATACGAAAATATAAAATCCGCAAACATTTTGGATTAGGCAAAATGTACGAAAATATAAAATCCGCGATAACTTAAAAACTTCAACTAGGAAAAAAAATTGCCAGATTTGGGATCAGCGTACGTAGGTCTATTAAAAAGATTTTTTTTTTTGGCTGTCGAGTAGTGTAATTTATTAAATAATAAAGCAAACAACCTGTCCAAACTAATTTTTCTGTGGCGTTCTTAATAAATATCATATTACTGAAAAATCTCTCAGTGTAATAAATTTGTTTGTTTTTAATTTAATTTAATTTAATATTTATTGAGCCTTTTTTTACAATGAAAGAAATTGAAACAATAAAACAAGAAGATAACTTAAGACTAGAACGTATTATCTTAATTTTCAACAATTTTAAACAGCACCAAGCTTTATCTTTAATTAGGTAAAAAAAAATCTAAAAGATTCCAAAAACGTTTAGTATGTCCTTTTTCCGGGACTTACATAATTTGAGAGATAATCTCTTAAAATAAACTTAATTCTAACTTAAAACTAAAATTACAGACTAAATTAGACTAACATAAAATAAAAACAACACACAAATATCACAAAAATAGTACTATCCTCTATGAGTACCAGGAAATTTGGAGGTTCTTCGTTAATATACCCAATCGGTGATAGGTAGTTTGTATTAGTCCAGTTAAAGCTTCTTTGTTCAAAAAAAATGTTTTTAATATGATTATTATATATCTATAAAACTTTTAAAATGTCACAAACATAAAGACCAATTGGAGTTACTTTAGCTTGACTATAAATATAGTGATTAGAAAATCGTGTATTGATTGATTCGTAGTTCAATCCTATACAACATCTTAAAATTTTTCGTTCTAGAATTTCCATTTCCTTTATTATGATTGGGGAAATGTTAAACCATATGGGGAAACCATATAAGAAAACTGGTCTTATACTCGTTTTATATAATAAAAGTTTAGTTCTACTTGGCAAACTTTTATTGTATAAAATTTTAGAAAATGCTACCAATATTTTATAGGACTTACTCAAAACAATTCTGGCATGACGATTAAATTTTACAAGATTATAAAAATTAACTCCAAGATATTTTATATTGTCGGTAATGGGAATTTCAATACCATCAAGAAATAACTTTAGCTTTTTACTCTCTGGCACAACAAAATTTCTACATTTTCCAGATGCATTGCGGAGACAAATCGCTTCACTTTTAGAGGTATTAATTTTGATTCCCCAATCATCATAAAAACGTTAAACAACTCTCAGATGGCTTGAAACTTGTGTTAAGGCGTCAATAGGCGATTCATTGTGTGAATACAGGAGAGAATCATCCGCGTATAGCAACGCAGTTGAATTTGGTGTTACATGAGGAAAATCGGACATAAAAATATTATAAAGATGTGGAGCTAATATGGAGCCCTGTGGCACTCCACAACTAATATTCCCAAAATCTGACGACTTACTGTTGAAGTGGACACAAAAAGTTCTATTACACAGTGCAGCATTTTTAAGGTCATCGTTTGGTTCCTCCTTCATACCCGTTTTTTTTTTAAGTGTATATCGAAACTAAAAAAAATCCGCAAAGGACTTGGCCAGATTACATCGAAATTTTTTTTTTTTGACACCCTAAGTTTTTGCACCCAAACATGATTTTTTTAAAAAAGGAAAATTTTTATGGAATCCATATATCATAAACCGTTCGGAATTTTGTTTTTATGTCTTTGGCAAAGTTGTAGATCCAAACCAAAGCAAAAAAATTCTCATATGGACCGACCCAAAAAAAATTGCATCCACTGCATCAAAATTGCAAAAAATTGGGAAAAAAATGCTATTTTTTTATGATTTTTTCATGATTTTGTCCTGAAATGGCTTAAATACTGGGAATTTAAGAAATCTTTCTTCAGCTAAATTATATCTAACAACAATATAAACAACTCTCTAGTACATGTCATCTTAATACGAACATTCCTTAACCCTAGAAAGCACATCTTTTTGCTCACACTTATTTTGTGAAAGTCATAGTGGATGACCGTGTGGACATAACGGTGGTTTGACACCATCAGGCATTGACACCGGGACTATGCCTGTATAAGCGGCCACATATGTTTTGCATTTTAACATATGTTTATTTAACTTAGGGGAGTTATTGATACATGAGTAACACCGGGATTTGTCGTGTGAATTTGGGTCTTTTATCCACACCATTGGCTTCATGAAACTTAAATTTCTACCTCGTCGATGATACCAGTCCAAAAGGCGGAAGTAATAAGTGCCACACACTGTATTTGGAGTGTAATCTTCACCGCTGGGATCAACCTCATCGAAATAAGATGCATAGGCTAGCTTAAATTCCGGAGTAGACCTTTTCCTTTGCACACTTGTAGGCACCATATGACCACAAACTAAACAAAAATAATCAATGTTTGGACACCGGCTATTTTCCATATTGCGCAATAGTTGAATTGTAAAATTTTGCACAAAACACGGATATAATTAGACTTTTCACTTTCGAATACACTTGTCGAATGACAATGAAACGATACTTGAACTGTTATTTATACTGCGTGCTAGTCTGATTGTCAAGTGTGTTTTATCTTCGTGTTGCGGTTTTTAGGTGGAACTGGGTTTTTACAACACCTCATCTTCCTAAACAGGATTTTAAAATTGGATTTTAAAGTTTGGCTATTTCCATATTATCATAAAAAAATAGCATTTTTTCCCAATTTTTTGCAATTTTGATGCAGTGAATGCAATTTTTTTGGGTCGGTCCATATGAGAATTTTTTTGCTTTGGTTGGATCTACAACTTTGCCAAAGACATAAAAACAAAATTCCGAACGGTTTATGATATATGGATTCCATAAAAATTTTCCTTTTTTAAAAAAATCATGTTTGGGTGCAAAAACTTAGGGTGTCCAAAAAAAAAAATTTCGATGTAATCTGGCCAAGTCCTTTGCGGATTTTTTTTAGTTTCGATATACACTTCAAAAAAAACCGGGTACGAAAGAGGAACCAATTTATGTGTTGCACTGTGTTAGTGAAAAAGCTTTGAAAAAGTTTTACAATAGAAGCATTAAATCCTATTTGAATCATTTTATAAATGATGCCTTTGTGAAAAGTATGGTCAAATGCTTTTGTTTGTTGTTAAATTTGTTTAAACATTTTATACGAAAATATAAAAACGGCGAATATTTTGGAATAGACAAAATATACGAAAATAAAAATCCGCGAATATTTTGGATTAGGCAAAATATACCAATATATAAAATCAGCGAAATTTCAAAAACTGCAAATGAGAAAAAAAATTGCCAGATTTTGATTTATCGTACGTAGGTCTAGTAAAAAGGATGTGTTTCGAAGTCAAGTTTTTTTCGCCGTCGAGTAGTGTAATTTCTTAAATAATAAAGCAAAGAATCTGTCCAAAAAAAATTTTCTGTGGCGTTTTTAATAAATATCATATTACTGAAACATCTCTCAGTGTAATAAATTTTTTTGTTGTTAACTTTATTTAAACATTTTATCCGCGAATATTTTGGATGAGGCAAATATACGAAAATATAAAATCCGCTATTATACAAAAACTGCAAATGAGAAAAAATTTGCCAGATTTGGATTCAGCGTACTTAGGTCTATTAAAAATGATGTGTTTCAAAGACAGATTTTTGTTAAATAATAAAGCACAGTCTGTGCAAAAAAAATCTTTCTGTGGCGTTCTTAATAAATATCATATTACTGAAAAACCTCTCAGTGTACTAATTTTTGTTAATTTTTTTAAAACATTTTATACGAAAATATAAAATCCGCGAAAATTTTGGATTTGGCAAAATATACAAAAATATAAACTAAGCGAATGTTTTGGATTAGGAAAAATATACGAAAATATAAAATCCGCGAATATTTTGGATTAAGCTAAATATACGAAAATATAAAATCCGCAATAATACAAAAACTTCAAATGAGAAAAAAAAAATTGGCAGATTTGGATTCAGCGTACTTAGGTCTATTAAAAATGATGTGTTTCAAAGACAGCTTTTTTTGGCCGTCGCATAGTGTAATTTGTTAAATAACAAAGCAAACAGTCTGTGCAAAAAAATCTTTCTGTGGCGTTCTTAATAATATCATATTACTGAAAAATCAATTTTTTTAAACATTTTATACGGAAATATAAAAACCGCGAAAATTTTGGACTAGGCAAAATATATGAAAATGGATACTAAGCGAATATTTTGGCTTAGGCAAAATATACGCAAATATAAAATCCACGAAATTTCAAAAACTGCAAATAAGAAAAAAAAATTGCCAGATTTGGATTCAGCGTACGTAGGTCTATTAAAAAGGATGTGTTTCAAAGCCAGTTTTTTTATATTTTGTAATTTGTTAAATAATAAAGCAAACAATATGTTTGTTTCTTAATAAATATCATATTACTGAAAAATCTCTGAGTGTTACAATTTTTGTTAAATTTGCTTAAACATTTTTTGTTTGTATATTGTCATCAATATCCTTGACATATTGTTACGATTTTATATAGAAATTAAACTTAATTGGTATTTACTAGTAGGTAAACATTTTCTTTTATTCATTTTATTGATTTACTGTAAATGAGATTTTTTTTCTATAGAAATTTTCCCAAATAATTGAGTGGTGTTGATAATACATCAATGTAATAAATTTTGTGTATTAAATATTCAATAATGTTAATTTTTTATAAGCAGAGAATGAGTGATTGAATGAGTGATTGATTGATTGTTATTTAATGTTTTTAAACAGGGCTTCACAAACTTTTGAAATTGATTACATTTTCGATAAAAAAAAATGTTATAAGAAAAAAGAGCAATAATTTTTGGTAAATAGGGTACATAGATAAATATATAAATATATAACAATTTAAGGTAATTAAAACTGCAATTTTAAATTACAGTGTAAATTTTACATTGAATTTATTATATTGGTTTATGTATTTGACCTTATTTTTAGTTTAATTAAAAATCCTCATTTAGTGGCTTGTTTTATTAATTAAACGAGTATTTTAAATAACTTAACATTTATTACATTTGTATATTTGTATGTATTTATAAAACCAAAATTAAATCAATAAAAAGCTAGCTAAAATATTTGATTTGCTTAATTTTTGTAAATATACGGATGTTGAAAGCTCGTTATAAATTAAAAATAACATCAAAATAATCTCGATGCATATAAAAACAAAAAACTACACTCACAATATATTGTCGTTAAAATCAAAGGAATATGTTCTTTGAAACTACTAAACAAAGAATATTATGTAGGTAAAGACGATAGCAATTGTAGTCATAAACAAATGAAATTTCACTTGAAGAAAGGACGACTAACATTTCATTAAATTCAATTAACATTTGTCAACTTTACTGTTCAAAAAAATTCAAAAAATACGATTGTTAAAAAATTAATGTAAAATTATAAAACAGTCATTTGATGTGGTTTGTTTTTTCGATGAATTATCAGTACACCACTCAGAAAAAGGCGTCTTCAGTTTTTGGTCAACAGCTGGTTCAGACTTGATGATAGTGCTTAACTATATTTGGCAATAATGTAGTTAAGAGTCTACTGAACAAATTTTATAAACCTTTTATGTGCAAAAAATCATTTTTTTCTGCACTTTTTTGAAAAAATATAGGAGCAAATTTTTTTTTTTTTTTTTTGCTTTTTTCAGCATAACTAACAGGGACTCATAATTTTTCATTAACAGTGTACGACAAAATTGTAGCCATTGTAAGTCTGAACAACTTTTGTGAACATATCAATACAATCTGAATGTGTCTAGGCATCCGAAATAGCTTACAACAAACCAATTTTTACCTAATAAATAGTAGTTTTTGACTAGACTACACTTTTATTGCATTTTTGTTTACTTTTTTTGTTTTTGAAGAAAGTAAACAAAAAATGCAATAAAAGTGTAGTCTATAAAATAAAAATAAAAAATTTTATCCTATATTTTTTTCAAAAAAGTGCAGGAAAAAATGAGTTTTTGCACATAAAATGTTTATAAAATTTGTTTATTAGACTCTTCACTACATTATTGCCAAATATAGTTAAGCAATATCATCAAGTCTGAATTAGCTGTTGGCCAAAAACTGAAAACGCCTTTTCCTGAGTGGTGTACTGATTTTCCAAATTTTTTGAGGTCCATTAAAAAAAATTGGTAGTCGAACTGGCCAAACCGAGTACAGGGTTTTACTAACCTTTGGTAGTACAATCGAACCTATACAGTCGAGTCCGTGCATTTTTTCACTGTTGTACTGTGTAATATTACGTTGAGTGAAAAAAAGGATTAATTTATGATAAAAAGGTTAAAGTAATTTTGGCATACCGTGTTCAAAATTATCTATCCATACGTTGGATGCCTTTTCAAAAGTCGTGTAACTACGTTATTGTACTTTGCACAATATTTTCGGATACATTTAGAAATCTACAAGCTGTTGATTTGTTCACATAAGGGGGAAATTAGGGCATTGAGCTGTCTGTAGCTTATGCTAGAATTACTTGTAGCGTTTAAAATCATGCATGTATCGCGATTCGACAACTTTGATATTCTTCCACTTCTCTTCTTTATAAAATAATTTTCCTTGTCAGTAAAAAAATGGGCCATTACTCTTCGAATTCGGTCAATAAAGAGCAACATTTTGGAATGTAATAGTTTTAGGGTTGAAAAGTTCAAAATTTGTCCTTTTTCCATATCAGAAAAGGCATTTCCCTTTGGCATTTTACTTTTAAATACTGATAATAAAAAAAAAAATTGCTAAAATTGTGGATTTAAAAAAAAAAAAAAAAATCTGGGGTAATGTCCTTGTAACCGTCATATAATGACAATCGTAATTAATTTTATTATAATTAATTACTGAAAATTGTTTTAGTTAGCTTTTTACAGAAAGAAGAAGAAAATTTTACTGGGTTATAATTAAGAAACTCGAGAAGAAATGCCTTCAAAAATACTCATAAGCGCAAACACCAACTAAATATTTTAATAACTGATTTCTGACAATTCATACCCAATTAAAATATTCAACGCAACTTGATTAGCTAAAATTTTATACATGGGTTATAAATATGAAACGGACTTTATACTAACAAGATCAAATAAGTTTTATTTTTTTTTAGAATTTAATTTTGACCTTTTTCTTCACTAACCTAAAAAAGGCCGATTTTACGCCAATTAAATTTAAATTTTGAGCTTTCTCTTTTGCTACATATTTATGAATGTATTTATTTGTATCTACTAAAGGGTAGCACGAATGTTTTGCAAGACATTCGCAAGATATTTTTTTATTCAACAACAATTTTTTTTTTAGTACAGTTTTTCTAGTAGACAGTAGCAAATAATTGTTAATTAATATGCATTTGACAAATTTAATTTAGAAATGTTGAGGTTAAGAAGAAGAATAAATGTTTTTCTCTAAAAATTATAAACACTATTAATTTTTAAATCAGACTAGACTAGTTTCTGCCTTTTTATGGGCAGGCGTCATCAATGATTTTCCATTTAAATTGTATTATTATTTGTGTCTCATATTTGTCAGATTGTCTCTATGTGATACATTTTTCAACAACCTGCGTCTCATGAAAAAAATAACAAATTTTTTCCGTTTGTTTTTGCTATTGAATCACAGCACGCAAAAGAATATTTTTCAAAACATTCATGGTACTCTTTAGTATCTACTAAGAGATACAACAAGCCTGAATTATGTAGATTTTCTTTTATTTTGCAACAAAAACGTCTTTTTAAAAGTCCATTAAGGACAACAAAACTTAAATTCTTTCAGAAATGCTGAGGTTAACTGGAACAATAAACTTTTTTCTCTAAAAAAAATTATAAACACTATCAAATTTCAAATCTACATCCAGTGCTGCCAACTTTGACGACTTGTCTCCATTTTGACGATTTTTGAAGTGAAAAATGATAAAATGACGATTGAAGAGTTCACAAAATTGCAATTTTTATAGAATTTTTAAGTTTTTAAATTTATTTCTCTAAAATTTATTGAGAAAATTCATTCCTTAGGCAGGAATGAAATCCGGATAGGGACACGCCTACATCAGATTGCTTTTCACAATTTGTTAAATAAGTTTTGGGATTTTAGCACATTTAATTACTATAAATGCAATTAATGTTTATCCCGATGAAAATAAATTTAAATAACAAATATGCAGGTGCTTGTGCAAATTTAAATGTAACTGACACTAATAGAAAACATATGATTTTCTATTGTTGATTTACTTGAATAAACGTCACTACATGGCTAGGTCTGTCAAAAAAACAGAGTAGTATTTGGAAGATGACAAAGCCAATTGTGACAATTTTTTGTTGTTGTTTTGGTTTTTCTTTGATATTTTAAATTTTGAATCTCGCTCCTAGCCGAGGACAAGAAATTCTCATTGAGTTTGTGATTTAACATAACAAATATCTCTAGAAATTCTAATAACAAAGTCCCCTGAAGATTTCCTTAGGCAGGAATGAAATCCGGATAGGGACACGCCTACATCAGATTGCTTTTCACAATTTGTTAAATAAGTTTTGGGATTTTAGCACATTTAATTACTATAAATGCAATTAATGTTTATCCCGATGAAAATAAATTTAAATGATCAAGTTTCGTTTTATTTAAAACATCTAAGGAAAATATGATAAAATGATCTCAAATAGAATAAAAATTCTACATTTACCCATTTAATCATCAACTAAATAGAAATTCCATTATTTTGAATGTTTTATTTTAATTTTATTTAAAAAATAACGAAATTCGAATGGATTTTTTTATATATTTTACAAAGGCAAATCCAAAATCTTTATTTTTTTAATAATTTCAATCATTTAGCTTCAAAATCACTGATAAAAGAGTGATTTTCTACATATCTGATTCTTGGTACATAAATATTTTTCTTTATTTCTCTCTTTATTGTATGCCCGAATTTTATGAAACCAAATATCGGGAAAAAATTTTAAAACTAAAGGAATTTTGCAGATTTTAGAATAGGTCAGTGATTTTAAAATTCAATTCCCCGAAATGAGTATTGGGAGTTGTGTTTTTAGGACTCAGAGTCGTTTGTAAAGGAACTAATAAAAAAAAGAACATTAAAATTGTGAAATAATTACAAATAAAGTGATTAAAACGAAGTTGTGAATAAAATTTCTATTTTTATTATTAAAATATAAGGAATTTTTCGGAATGACGATTTTTTGACGATTTCTCATTCTCAAAATGATGATTTTGAAGATTTTTTCAACAAAAATTTGACGATTTTTGAACAAATTGGGTTGGCAGCACTGTCTACATCCGATTTTTGTGTGTCGATATCCAGTATTTACCTAAAGAAGAAAACAATATCGCTCAGTTACTTCAAGACTGACATAACTCAAAAAACACGATTTTGCAGAAAACGAGTTTAAAGTTTTCAATCCATATCTGCCCTCTTTTTCTATGTATTGGGTCACGTTTTTTTATAGGTTGTTTTAATGTATTTTTCTCTTAGTGAGAGTTGTGTGCGAGTACGCTAATTATCGAGAGACCCGTAGCATAGTTTCTCTATGAAGTATATACTCTTTGCACCCACTTTAAAGAAAAAATAAAATATATTATCCTCTATCCTCGAAAAGTATACATGATATTAATATGAAATTTTAACTCAAAAATCGCAGTTTTTGACTTATGACAGTCTTGAAGTAAATGAACGATATGTTTCCAAGTGATTTGTTTTATAAAATGGTTCAATACATTATTTTTATTTTTTTTTTTTAAATGTATCAATAATGTTTTTTTTGTTCAACGATAATACTGTCATATCCCTTTTTATAAAGGATATCTAGCAGCTTTTTAAAGAATTAGTTTATTGTTTTTGAGTTTTTATTCTTCTTTCTTTTTAAACTTTTGTTGCTTCTCTATGCAGTTAGTAACATGTTGCTTGATGTTAAGTACTAAAGATAAATTGGTCGCGAAAACTTTTTAATCTAAACTGGTGAAACAATGTTGAATAAAACTACTATAAATGATGATGTTGGTATAGTTTAAAAAGTACCATATGACATTATGACAGTTTTAGTTTTCTTTAAGATAAAAATTAAAAAGAGAGACAAAAATAGAAACTGTATAATTATGGTCGTTTTAAAGAAGCGATAGATGTTTTTCTTAATCCAACGCTACCAAAAGTAAACAGTGCATAGAAAAAAATATTTCCCTACTTTTTTTAATTAAATCGATTTGTTGAATATTTAAAAATTGTCAATTAAAAATTAATTGAATTAATTAAATATTTGCTTAAATTCGGAACTTGCTTGACTTTTTTTTATACTATCGCTCAAAATATATTGTTGTTGTTTTTTGTAATATTTATGTATGCAGTTGTTTTTTATAAATGTTGATGTATTTGTAACAAATATTTTAAATCCATTTTAATTAGATTTCTTAATTCTCATTAGGTTTATTACTTCATAAAGTTAAATGATTTAATTTCAGTTGTTTAAATGTGAATATTAATTTATTCTAAAACATTATCATAAAATTGAAAATGTAATTTTAGAATTTAAATTTTGTTTAATAAAAATTTAACCATTTTTTTTTAAACAAAAAAATGCTAAATATAAATTAAAAATTAGTTTCAAAAAAATCATATGGTTTAAACAAGAAAAAAATACAAAATTTTTTTTGCCATACTCCCTACGTTTCAATAGAAAAAAAATTAATTTCTGTGTGAACTTGTTCATATAAAAATAAATAAATCTGCAAACTAAATGAGAATTTCATGCCGGTTGAAATTAAATGTTATTAAATTAAAGCTATAAAAAAACATTTGATATAAAAAAAAAACAGTTGGTATGGCAACAAACCATTTGGTATGGCAACAAAAATTTTTTGTTTTGTTGCTTTTTGGGAAGATACACGATATTGATCAGTTTTTAATCAAATGAGTTATTATTTACTTGAAAAATAATTCAATTAAAGAACTATCAATTAATTTCTAATTGAATTAGCAATTTTCGTTGTTGGCGGAATTTCAGCAATTAAAGTTATTAAATCGGTGGTTTTCGTAATTGAAATGAGTTTTTATTTTTTTGTGTGTGGGCTTAAAAAATTATAAAGCAACAAATTGATAAGTATAATTTGCAAAGTTAATATTGAGAAGTGAAATTTGCAAAGACTTTGCAAATAATTATGCTGTTTCGTTCCACAAAAACTGTAAATTCTATTTTTGCAAAGCAAATTTTGATATTTTTTTCAAAAATTTGCAAGGTAAACGATCGCCTTATATTCATATTGTTTTAACTAGTGCAGCTTTCAAAATGTTAAGACGTGAGTTTTTGTTCGACGATAGTAAAGACGCGGTTATAACAAGAAATTATAGAGACCGAATTAATTTTTCTGGACTAAAAAACTTTAATTTTAAAGAGTGCCTTCGTTTAAATCGAATCCAAGTTGATTTCGTTTTAAATAAAATTAGAGAAAAATTAGAACACAATACACAGCGTCGGCTGAAAATCAACTGCTACTGTGCTTGCATTGGCTAGGAAATGGTTGCCATTACCATGGAGTTGCAGCTATGCATGGTGTTGCAAAATCAGCAGTTTGTAGAACCATCCATAGAGTTGTCGACGTTATAATAAACGTTTTATTCCACAACACAGTGCGGTGGCCTGATGACATCAGTGGTATTGAAAGTTTTTTATGATGGGTGGATTCCCTTGTGTGTGTGGTTGCGTGGATGCCACAATCATTAAAATCGATGCGCCTACATTACACGATTAAGGATATGTGGACCGGCATGGAAACCACTTATTGAACGTGATGATGATATGCGGGCCAGACTACGCATTTTACAGTGTAAATGCAAGTTGGCCAGGTAGCGTTCATGATTCACATATAACACTGCAAGTTTTTGTCCCATTTTTATTTGGCGGCTCATTTTAACAACTTTTAACTAGCAATGCAAAGTGAAAAGTGATAAGACAGAAATGCAAAGATGATTAAATACTTCGTGGACCACTTTGCACACTCACTTTTCAGTAGAGCGCAAAGACTTTGCAGGAGAGCGCAAAGACTTTGCAGGAGAGCACAAAGACTTTGCAGGAGAGCGCAAAGTCTTTGCAAAGAGTGCTAAAATTTGCTTAGTGCAAAGAGAAATTTTGCAAAGAATATTGTGGAACAGAAAAACTTATCACTTTGCCAAAAAATACAATTTGATAAGTGCAAAGTGAAAAGTTTATAAGTTGTTTTGTGGAATAGGGTCCTGCTCCCTAAAGTGCACTTTTCATTTTATTTCGTGTTTTTACATGAATATGTCAAAACTGTCGTCGAGTTCAATTTCCACTTTCACTACTCTAAAAAAGTTTCGACTTAAATGCACACTTTTTTTATTGTGTCTTTTCAAAAAAGCGCAAATAAAGTGTAATTTATCGCAAATATTAAAAGTGAATAACAAACAAGTTCTAAAGTCCGATTTATGTAAACGGTAAGCATTTTATTTAAATTTCATTAAAACTAATTGATTCCATAACAAAACAAAACTGTGAAAAATTAAATTTTCACAATGTTCCCTAAAGTGGACCTATGATATATTTTATTATTGTTTTGATTTTGATTTTGTTTCAAAATTTTAGTCCTTTTTAAATGATTTACGCATCAGTTAAACTGTTCTTGTATATTTTGGACAATTTTTCAACATGTTTCACAATAAAAAATATCGTTTATTTACCGCAATTAAAAAAGTTAACATACATATCGTAGCGCATTAAGCAGCTTAAAACAATACATACAACGTTTAAATAAACAAAATTAAAATAAATTTTAACTTAAATATAAAGTTTTGTTGATTTTACAACGTTTTCTAATAATTTGATATGATTTTAGAAAGTTTTTTTAAATAGGTCCCCCTTTGGGTACATGTTCCCTAAACAGGCGCTGACCCCAGGGAGGAAAAATGGGATATTTCCTCCCCCAAAATAAAAATTTTCAGTACCAAAATATAGAAAATTAATCAAAAATACACTAAGTTGCCTCCGCAAAACATTTTCCTGGATTCGCGCCTGTCGCTAAAGTTGACCTATTAAGTTGTTTTGAAAATTGTTATATGACTTTTTTAAATAAGTTGCCACAAAAAAAGATGATCTCTAGACGAAAAATTACCAAAGAGTTGGTCTATGATGTCTTAAGATGTGGAATATTCCATGTAATTTATTTTATATAGCCCAAACGCCAGAAAAGCATTTGAAATCGTACATAATATAAATCCAAGTGAATTTTAAATACATAATTTAGTTTAAATAAGACCTGGTCAGGTATTTTTTTTTTATTTTTTTTTTTATTTTATTAATTAATAATCATATAATTACAAATTATATACTATTACCCTAACCGAGCACTAGCTACTATGGCCTCCGGCGCGTTGTAGCGAAAACAGACCAGTACCTCTGGTGGAATCGAACCCACGACCCCCGCACTGATAAGCCAGCACGCTACCAACTAGCCTACCGGGGCGCACACCCTTACTATTTATTGGTAAGAAAATGTTTCGTTGCTTAGTTTTGAATTTAAAATTTCATTTATTAAAAAGAACAATTTTTCTTTTGTTTCTGCTAATTTCTGTTTTGTTTCCTCGAAACTTCCTTTATTAAAAATTAAAATAAATATTCTGCAATATTTCTAACTCCAATTTGTTGTTATTCTTTTCTGCATAGCCCATCATATAAAGGATTTTTCTCTTTACAACATTTTTGTATTCTAACTGTGTTTACTTGCCAATGTTATTCCCAAGAGTTCTTGTCTGATTTTACTTCATATGTCACTATATGTTACAGAGCATTGATTTCTTTTTACATTATTTAATAGATTCTTTGAGTACACTCAGAAAACTCTGCAGTTACTAGATGACAGTTAATTTAGTAGAAATATATCTATACCCAGTCAGAAAAATACGAACGGCAAAGCATTGGCCCAGTGCTTTCAACGGTGGCATGAGCGTTGGCAGAGCGTTGGATATCTGAAGATTTAAGTGCTTTGCCAACCCCAAAATGATAAAACCGGGCAGGGCTTGGCCGTTTCTTTTTTAAAACGTTGGCAAAGCACTGGCAATAAGCTCTTTGCCAGTACCAAAACCAAAAACGACAAATAAAGTCCTACTTAGTAATTCACTTCATTAAAGAGTTGTATTATTTCTTATTGAATGATTTTGGTAATTTGAACAGAAATAACAATAGGCTTGCTTTAGCTAAGTTAATTACAAAAAAATAACTGAATATTTTTTTATTAAAATTTTTTTGTTATGAATTTGCACGATTTTTTACTACAATTTTAATAAAGAAAGAAATTTGAAAATAAATTTCTTAAGTACAATTTTAGTACAAAAACTATACTTTGTGCTGACTATAGGAGACCTTAATATTCTTATCTTCAAATCATAAATTGCAATTTAGTTTTGAATTTTTCCACTCTTGTTGTGACCAAGGGATTTGCCACTGTTTTTCTTAAGTTAACGGTTGTAAATTTTGTAAATAAGTACTGTCAATGCAGTTTTTGCCAACGTTGGGAAAGCGTTCTAAGTCAGTACTGTGTCAGTGGTTTTTAATTTTTAGGTTTGTAAATTTTGTAAATCAAGTACTGGCATAGCACTTTTTACGAACGTTGGCAGAGCGTTCTAAGCCAGAGCTGTGCAAGTGCTTTTATTATTTTTACTGTTGTAAATTTTGTTAATTAAGCACTGGCAAAGCACTTTTTACTAACGTTGGAAGAGCTTTGTAAATCAGTGCTTTGCCAGCACTTTATTTGTTGGATCATTGGCAAATAGTGCTCTGCCAGTGCTTGATTTTTCAGACCATTGGCAATTTCTGGCTGGGTAGTTATTTACTTAGACGAAACAATTCCAAAATGTTTTTGACAGTTGTTTTTTTTTAGCTTACAAAAACTACTGCGTTTTAGGTATTATTACTTTATTCAGAAAATTATTAGCTATTTATAAAAACACAATAAATTCCAAAAATATCATGGCGATTGTTAGCAAATTTTTAGTAAAAGAATAAATATTTTCGTAAAAATTTTTCGTAATGTCTAAAGTGGGATTCTAAGGACAATTGTTTTTAAAATAAATAAAAACTAGTTTTATATAATTTTTATTAAAAATAAAATTAAAATTAAGTTTTTTTTTCGACCTTTAATTGTGCAATGAAAATGAATATTATTCAAGTTCGAGGCCATACTCCTAACAAATAATCTATAGAGTTTTTGTTTTCAAATTTACTAGTTGACCCTTTCTGGAATGTGTTTATAGGTCTATTTCGGGAATTTTATAGATTCCCATCATCAGAACACGTTTTTAAAAGAGGTAAGTTTTTGTTTCTTTTCCTTTTGATTTGTACATTTGTTTTTAAAAACTAAATGTACAGGGAAGTAGTAAACAAGAAAATACTTTGTCTTTTATACAAGTTTGATATAATTTTTATTAAAAATAAAAATTTTGTTTTTTTCGACCTTTAATTGTGCAATGAAAATGAAAATTATTTAAGTTCGAGGACATACTCTATATTTCTTTATTAGGATATTGTCCTAACAAATAATATATAGAGTTTTTGTTTTTAAATTTATTATTTGACCCTTTCAGGAATGTGTTGATAGATCTATTTCGGGAATTTTATAGGTTCCCATCATCAGAACACGTTTTGAAAGAGGTAACAATCCCATGCCAAACATCAAACATTCATATAAACTAGTTCACTCACTACATGAGAACTAATATATACATGAACTCGAAGTTAAAGATTATCACCATTGATCCAAAAATAAATTGAAAACTTGTTTTTTGTGTGTATGTCTACCTTTGGTAGATATTCAATACACTTTTTCGTTTCTTTCTCTTTCAACGTTTCAAAACGTGTTCTGATGATGGGAACCTAGAAAATTCCCGATATAGATCTATAAATACATTCCTCAAAGGGTCAAAGAATAAATTTAAAAGCAAAAACTCTATAGATTATTTGTTAGGACAATATCCTTATAAAAAAATGTAGAGTATGGCCTTGAACTCGAATAATTTTCATTTTCATAAAAAAAAAACTGTTTATTAATTTTCATCCGACGTTTCGTTGGATATTCCCAACATCGCCAGGAATAAGTTTATTAAAATATAGTCTTTTGTCAAAATTTTAAACATTTAATTCACAATATATTTTACATATACACAACATTAAATTAATTTAAAACAAATGTAGAAAATCAATATCACAGTAAACACACTAAACACTAGTATCACAGTTGAAGTTAATAATTTTCTAAATAATTTTCATCAAAATTTTCTCTACATGACATTAATCGCCGATAGAAATATGGCAAGACACAGAAACTGCAAACGCAGTTGTTGTAATTTCCACTTTTATCTGATTTTACCTACATAATTTCCACTGTGTATTTTTTCTTCTTGTTTACTTATTTATGTCCTTTAGCTTATTGAAGCTTAACCAATAGTGTAGATATTTAAAGGAAATATTTTGTGGCAATTCTTATTGACAACCATGTTGAGTATTGAAAAAGAGAGACAATAGTTTCAAACTCCAGTAATATAATGGCTTAACAAATGTTAAACTGTAAAGATATTTTCCAAGAGGATTTTTCAATATTATGATTATTTCAAATTGATTAAAATCTCCTTTTATTTTTACTATTTAAACTTTTTGTTGATCATTTGTTTTGTTTTTATTGTCTCATATTGATTCCTTCCAATTAACCCCATTTTTTAAAGTTTTTCTTTAAGCAACTTGTATAAAAACGAATTTCCATATTCGATTATTAAACAAAATGAAAACTAACTACTATTGGCAATTTATGACAATAACAATTTTAAAATTGTTTTCAAATCGTTTGTAAGGATTAATATACGAGGGCGGATCAATAAGTCCGTGACTTTTCGAACTTCCCTCGTAGTTATATGAAATGCAACACTGCTCCAATCAAGTACCACCTGTTAATAAACTACTGTCAAACTTTGAGCAAGTTCCGTCATTTACTTTGCGTTTAACAGCTGTTCGAAACATACAATCTCGTGTATTTTTTTAAAAATGGAAAAAAGTGAATTTCGAGAGCTCATTAAACATTATTGTTTGCGAAAAAAAAACGCCAATCAAACCAAGGAAAAGTTTGATAAATACTATGGGGACTCTGTATCATCGATTTCAATGGTAAAAAAAAGTGGTTTACTGACTTTTGTTGTGGTCGCACAAGTACAAATGACGCTGAACGTTCTGGACGGCCAATTGAGGTCAATACACCCGAAAATGTCGAAAAAATCCACGATATGGCGTTGGCCGATCGAAGAGTAAAAGTGCGTGAGATTGTTGATGACATAGGCATTTCATATGGCAGTGTGGTTTCGATGTTATATGATCAGTTGGGTTCAAGAAAGTTGTCTGCAAGATGGGTGCCGCGTTTGCCCTCAATTGAACATAAACGTATTCGTGTGACAACTTCAAAGGATTGTTTGGAGTTGTTTAACCGCAATTCGAATGAGGTTTTGCGGCATTTTGTAACTGTGAATGAAACATGGACCCTTTACAACACTCCGGAGACCAAGCAGCAGTCTAAACAATGGGTTTCTCCAGGTGAACCGGCTCCGAAGAAGGCCAAGGTAAGTTTGTAGGCCACTAAGGTGATGGCAACAGTTTTTTGGGATGCACGAGGGATACTCCAGATCAATTACATTCAAAAGGGAAAAACTATAAACGGCGAATATTATGCCAAATTATTGGGCCGATTTAACGAGGATTTAAAAAAACGGCCCCATATGGCCAAGAAAAAAGTTTTTTTTCATCCAGATAATGCACGGGTGCACACGTCTGCAGTCTGAATGGCAAAATTCCATGAATTGGGCTACGAATTGGTACCTCAACCGCCATATTCTCTGGATTTAGCCCACAGTCACTATTTCCTATGACATGACTCGGTGGAAAGACATTTGGCTCCAACGATGAAATTATTGATCAAACAAATGACTATTTTATGGACCTCGAAAAAAACTATTTTTGGAAGGGATACAAAAATTGGAAAAACGTTGCACTTAGTGCATTGAACTAAAAGGAGATTATGTTGAAAAATATTTTCATTCAAAAAGTCACGGACTAATCAAAAAGTCACGGACTAATTGATCCGCGCTCGTAGTTATCTATTGCCCACATTTGAAAGTCTTAATTTTAATTGGGCTCAAAATAACGGCGTAAGAAAGTTTTGCATTTTTATTGAATATTTGCGAAACATCAATTTGACGACAACATCAAATTGATGTTTCAATTTAGAAAAATTATATATATATGAGTTTTCTATATATATATATATATATATATCAGCGATCACCTTCGGTGAGCACTGAACCCCACCGAAGTAAAATAATGATTTAGGGATAAAAATCAAAAAGCTTCAATAAGTTCGCCAACTCTCCATCACGTGGCGAGCAACAACTTTTATAAGACTTATCATCTTGCGCAATTACAGTGTTGCCGTGTTTGAAGTCCTTCATTCTGCCGAACCTATCATTTCACCACTATCCCCTTTCCAAAGAAAGCAATTGGAAAAAATTCCTGAGTGTTCTTTCTCTTAAAAAAAAAAAAAAGATGCACAATATTTTACTAATATTTTCTGCTAAAAGAAGCCGAGCGAGTTAAATAGGCATTTGCCTTTTTTAAGAAATAAAAGAAAACAATTTTGGCCCCCACAAAAGGCATCGTTTTCCCCATTAATATCTTTCTATGCTCTGCCTATTATATTTGAATTACAAAAACTAATTTTCACATCATTAAATTTACATGATCTCAAACATAAAATACACATGCTAACGTCATTAGTTTTTTTATTAAATGTGTAGGGGAATATACCCTAATATGGCCGTACAACTGGTATTTTGGCTATTCCAAATCAAAATACATCAGCTTCTAAGCCAACTCCTCGGGCATTTTTCGACTATAGATAAGTTTCTTGTATGAACTGATTTAAAAAAGTTAGATAACAATTTTCAAAACAACTCAAAAGGTCAAAATTGGGGAAAATGTACCCGAAAGTGGACGTAAATTAAAAAACTCTCTGTAATCATATATAATTATAAGAAAATGAAGAAAAATCGATTAAAATTAGTTTAAATTAAATATTATTTTAATTTTCTTTGTTAAAAAGTTTTATGTCTCGTTTAAAGTTGCTTGAGGGGTTACCATATCGCACACCTAGTACAAAAGTGACTCATCTCAAAATTTTTCATTTTTCAGAAAGTCAAAGTCATTGACGACATTTTTTTTTGTTAAACCTATTGAAGAATTTTTCAAAATAGACAAGAAGAGTTAAAGAGATACGTAAACCATTAACAAAAATAAAACTTTGAAAAAAAGCATAATAATAAGAAAATATATCAAAACTCCATTTTGGGAATATTATGAAAATTAAATTTCTCACATTTTTGTTTTATTTGTTACTAGCTAAAGTGCCCGGTGTTTCCCGGGTCAACTGTGATTTTTGAATGCAAAAAAAAATTTAAGCTTATTTCCTAGCTTAATTCTGTTGTGTCAGTTAGGATTTTAACGTTAAACTTAAAATAAAAGATTCCATTTGAAATTTATGAAAAAAGGTTTTAGTTTTTGTTTTTCAATCGTGATTGCGCATGTTGCAGTCGGTCTTGTTCAAGTCTATGTTGCCGTTGTGTTGACTTTTCGGTGGCTCTCAACTCAGCCTGTCTTACCCGTTGGTCATTGAGACGTTGAGTCTGTTGAGGTCTTTTGGCACTCCTTGACTTATCCTGTCTCCCAACTAATGTTTTAAGATGTGTATAGCAGAAGAGAGACATTAGACATGGGGTCTAAGGCCGCAGATGGTCTACTGGTCGTTTAACACCATTGTTAAACCTATGATCACCTATGCTGCCCTGGCATGGTGGCCAAAGGTTGAACAGGTAGGGGCAAGGGATGCTCTCAAGAGGATCTACCGTCTTATGTGTATTGGCATAACGGGGGCAGGCGGAACCTGCCCGACGGATGCCATGGGGGTTATGCTGGGGATACCACCATTGCATATTTCTGTAATGGAGGCTGCCTGCATAGGATCCTCCAGACTTAGAGAATTCGGTGACATGAGGGGAGGTGATCTAAGGGGTCACATGAGGATCGCTAGAATCCTAATTGATGACCCGATTACAAAGGTTACGGATAGGAGGTCACCGGAGTACATCTTTGATAGGAACTTTAAAGTGATGC
Organism: Delia radicum; assembly: GCA_021234595.1. Lineage (NCBI taxonomy): Eukaryota > Metazoa > Arthropoda > Insecta > Diptera > Anthomyiidae > Delia > Delia radicum. The sequence goes on along the minus strand of CM037852.1, from coordinate 19,203,498 downwards.
TGTTCGACAGGGCCATGTGGACCAACAGATCCTGGGAGCCAGAGCGGGGTTCTCAGATATGGTTCACAGATGGCTCAAAGCATGCGAATGGTGACACTGGTGCGGGTGTCTATGGACCAGGTTTCCAACGGGCCTTACCCATGGGTAGATACCCCTCCATTTTTCAGGCAGAGATTTTTGCTATCTGTGTCTGCGCGGAGGAGTGTCTACGAAGGGGCACTATTAGATCTCGTATCTACATTCTTTCCGACAGTCAGGCGGCATTAAGGGCTTTAATGTCCTATGAGGTGTCATCTGGTCTGGTCATGGAATGCATTCTGGCTCTTAACCGACTTGGCAGGCGCAACTCGCTTACCTTAGGGTGGGTTCCTGGTCACGAGGGGCATGAGGGCAACGAGAGGGCAGATTGTCTTGCTAATTGCGGGGCCCGAAGGCCCTTTATTGGCCCTGAACCATTCTGTGGTATACCTTTGGGGTATGTTAGGGAGAAGCTCGGGTCGTGGAGGGAGTCAGAATTCTCTCTCTATTGGGAAAACTCTCTTGGCCAACGACAGGCTAAGAGATTGATTTCTTTTTCCAGTGCAGGATCGAGGAGACTCTTGTCCCTCGGGAGGGGTGACTTGAGAACCCTGGTGTCTTACCTGACTGGACACTGCAATCTCAGATACCACCTGCTCAAAAGGGGTCTTTCGGACACGGATGAGTGTAGGTTTTGCGAACTGGTAGCTGAGACATCAGAGCATGTTCTTTGCGAATGTCCGAGGCTATGTGAAAGGCGTGCCAAGTTTCTTGGCAATCGCTTTGTCTCCCCTTCGGACATTATGAAGATTTTGCCTAATAGGATTATTGGCTTTATAGGTAGCTTGAATCTTTAGGGTAACTTTAGGCAGCACAAAAGACCTAAGTTGGTCGCGGTGCATAGTGCCATATAATCTAATCTAATCTATCCTGTCTCCCAAGTTGGTACTCAAGACGTGAATGGCTTTGCTGAGGAGATTCGGCAGCCCTGGCTTCAGATTGTCTTGCTCTTTGCGACTCAAGACGTTGTTGGGTCTGCTGCAATGTCTCAGACGTTGGTCTAAGGCGAGCTTTCTTAGCTTGTGCTGTGGTACCACCTAAATGAGATCGTTTTTTCGGAGGCATGGTTTTTAATTGGTTTTAGCACAAAAGTATTTGTCAGTAGTAATAACGCTTGAAATGTTTTACAAAATTAAAAATTATTTTACCTTTAAAGATGTTGAATACAAAATGATGCTTTCAATAGCAATTCACGACTATAAATCAATGTGTTCTATCAATAAAGATGTCTTATATTGATTTCAGTGCATGGTTTCGAAAAAGTTTATCCTAAAAGAAATTTGTTGTTGTTTTATTTATTATTATTGCCAAAAACGGTAAGAAAAAATTAACTTATAAAAAAATGAAATCATAAAGACATTGCGACAAAATCAGTAGGTATATTTGACGGGGGAAAAAAAATCTTAAATACGAAATGGTTTTTCCCAAAATGTTTTGATTGGATTTAATACTTTCAAATTAAAAAAATAAGCTTTATTAAAAATAGTGGATTTTTTTGATTTAGACGTTTCTCATCAAAAGTCGGTACTGAAGTGGGCTATGGTAATGAAACTTTAACTGAGGTCTTCCACGGGAAACGTAGAATATATGTGAGGAATTTCAAAGAAATCCGTTTAAAACTTTCTCAGAAGTTTGTATTCGAAAAAAAAAACGAAAAAAGTTTAATAAGGTGAAAAAAATTATAACTTTACATTTTTTGTCAAAAGTAGGCGTAGTGGTCGATGAGAACTATACTACGATCTAAGTTGAGGTCCAAGGATTATTCATTTCAAATTTGAGGAAAATCCGTTGAGAATTGCAAATTTGTATAGAGAACAAACAAACAGAAAATGAGTTTTATATATATAGATGTTTTTTATGGAATACTTTCTTTTTATCAAAATTGTGAACAAAATTCTTACCGTTTGCAAAATCCAACTTGGAAAATTCTTTAAAACTTGTTTGTTATTCAATTTTTCTGTTTACAAAAAATTACACTTTATATTAAGTTTTTTTTTTTGAAACGACACAATAAAGCCAAGAAAAACGTGTGAATTCAAGTCGAAACTTTTTCGATGCCAGTTGACCGTTTTAACATATTTATGTAACAACACGAAAAAAAAACGAAAGGTCCACATAAGAGAACAGGATACATTTGGGAACATTCCCTTAAATTTGTTGAAACATCTTGTTCATTGACGACATTGTTGACGCTGTTGTTGATGTTATATCAAGTACGGCCTTTATTGTTCCAGCCGGAACCAAATAACATCAAAACAAAAAGACATGCATATTTAAATAAAAATTTACATAATAAGCATCGTTTTCATCAACATAACGCAAAAAATATAATAATCAACAACTAATTTTGTGAGTAGCTACAACCAGTGGGTTTCTACCCACCTCAGTCTCTCTAAATCTGACCTCTTTCTATATGTTCGTAAACTCGCACCGAGCAAATGAAAACATTTTGCAAAAATTTAAAAGTAATTTAACAAAATGTTTATTTATTTAAAATTTTAACGATAAAATAAGTAAGATAAAATTAACAACTGTCATGTAAAAAGTTTCGACTTGAATTCACACGTTTTTCTTGGCTTTATTGTGTCGTTTAAAAAAAAAAACCTTAATATAAAGTGTAATTTTTCGTAAACATAAAAAGTAAATAACTAACAAGTTTTAAAGAGTTTTCCAAATTGTATTTTTGCAAACGGTAAGAATTTTGTTCACAATTTTGATAAAAAGAAAGTATTCCATAAAAAACATCTATATACATATATAAAACTCATTTTCTGTTTGTTTGTTTGTTCTCTATACAAATTTGCAATTCTCAACGGATTTTCCTCAAATTTGGCATTAATAATCCTCGTAACTCAAATTTTCTCGTAACTCAACTTTTCATCGACCACGCTCGTTTTTTTTCGTTTTTTTCGAATACAAACTTCTGAGAAAGTTTTAAGGGATTTCTTTAAAATTACTCACATATATTCTACGTTTCCCGAGGAAGGCCTTAGTAAAAGTTTCAATACCAAATCAAAAAATTCCACTATTTTTAATAAAGCATAGTTTTTTAATTTAAGAGTATTAAATCCTATCAAAACATTTCAGGAAAAACCATTTCGCAATAACAAGTCCATTAAAAAAAAACACAAAAACAAATTTCTTTTAGGATAAACTTTTTCGAAACCATGCACTAAAATCAATATGAGATATCTTTATTGATAGAGCACATTGATTTATAGTCGTGAATTGCTACTGAAAGCATCATTTTGTATTCAATAACAAGATATAAGCAAAATAAAACTGAGTGCCTTAAGCAATAATTTTTTATCAACATGTTGCAATTATTTTTAAGTGGTTTATCAACATGTTGCAATTTTTTGCCCGAGTTCTGTATTTTGTTGCTGCGCGTCGTGGGAAGTGTAGTCTCTCTATTTGTATATATACTCTTTGCTACAACTCATTTGAATGCAATAAAAAACAGACATGTTCATAACATAATCAACACCACAAAATCGAAAACAAATTTAATTTGATTGTGATATGTAGAAAGGAAATGCTCATAAGGGTGTCCCTATAAAAAATATTTCAGATGAATATGAAAGAAATTGAGGAATATTTTGTTCTCTACCACAGTTTAAAGTTAGCGATGTTAATTTATACACTCAAAATATTTTAACAGTAACTGATTGTAATTTATTTAAAAAGTTGTCACAAAACTTTGTTGTATGAGGAATATACAGTAGAAACTCGATTCTTGCACGTAATGAAAACCGGGCTCGGTGCAAGTTTCGAGGTTGTAGCAAGTACCGAGTATTAATTTCCCATACAAAATAAAAGGCACATACATCTGTTAAGAATCTAAGATTAATATTTCAATTCAAAACACTTAAGTTTAACGCATTCGTATAACAGTAGATACATATTTTATGTGGAATTAAAGAAATTTTAAATTTTTGTTTGCACAAAGTCGCTTGTTCAGTACACTACACTGCTTCTTAGTCTCTGGAGCATCATAATAGTGTCTAATGAAGCATTGTTGCAAGTATCAAGTTCAAAATTTTCGGATGTCGCAAGTATCGAGGTGTGCAAGTATCAAGTATGTGCAAGAATCGAGTTACTACTGTACATTTAAACTGCAAAGAAATACTTTTTTTTTAATTATTTTAACATTTATTAAAAAAAAAAAAACTACACATAAATATTGTTTTTTCTGTATCAGTTATTATTTTCATTTAAAATTTTTTTACAAAAAATTCTTTATTTGAACCAAGAAATTAATTCTAACAAAAATAAAAGAAATTATGTTGTTTTTAATAATTTGATAATTTGAGAGTTAATTTTTAGTAGTGAAAATAAAAGAAAATAAAAACGTGTATTTTTTTTTTTTTTTTTGATCTATGGTGATAATCTTTTTTACTTCGAGCTGATATAATATATATTAGTTCTCATGTAGTGAGTAAACTAGTTTATATGAATGTTTGATGTTTTGCATGGGATTGTCACTTCTTTCAGAAACGTGTTCTGATGATGGGATACTAGAAAATTCCCGAAATAGATCTATCGACACATTCCTGAAAGGGTCAAATAATAAATTTAAAAACAAAAACTCTATAGATTATTTGTTAGGACAATATCCTAATTAAGAAATATAGAGTATGGCCTCGAACTTGAATAATTTTCATTTTCATTGCACAATTAAAGGTCGAAAAAAACATAATTTTTATTTTTAATAAAAATTATATTAAATTTTTATTTTTGATAGTAAAAATAAAAGAAAATCTTTTATTTTTACGGATATTAAGATAATTTTTTATTAGTTAAAAATAAATAAAAAAAATTTAAGTTTTCTTTGATCTTCTTTTTTTTAATACTTCTTATTTTAAATGCGCTTAAGATCATTTAGTCATTAATTATAATTATTTAGTTCCAATAATTCGTCTCCGCATTGGGTGACTTCTTCAGGGAACTATTATTACAATTTGATTGAAAAACTTGAATAAGTATTCCCTGAAGATGACGCCATATTTAAGGAATCAAAGTATTTTTTAACATCGAAAAAAATAGGATTATATAAATTTAGAAAGTTTGTTAAAAAAAAAAAATACTGAAATAAATATTCCCATGGTTGACTTAAAAGTATTCTTACGGAATTTCATAAAAAAAAAACAATGGTTATATCTCTCTTACACAAATAATTGTATTTAATGCAAAATTAAATAAAATTAGTAATTAAAACGATGGAAACTAAACTTACAGAAACTGGGGTATCACGTTTTTAGGGGAACTGACATATCGAAAAAAACCAGTAATTTAACAGTACACTTAGGAAATTATGTTGGTAAAGACGACAGCAATTGCAGTCAAAAACAAATGAAATTTCATTTTAAAAAAGGACGACTTACATTTCATTAAATTCAACTAACATTGTCATTTGTTTTTTAATGTTCAAAAAATGACTAAGATTGTAGTAAAAATGAACCACATGGTAGTAAAAAATAAACCAAAAATTTTTTTTTTTATTTTTTTAAATAACAAAAAACAACTGTAAAAAATGAATGTAAAATCATAGAACAGTCATTTGATGTGGTTTGTTTTTTTAAATGAACTACAAGGTTAGTTAAAAATTTTATTTTTTCTACAAATGACTTACATTTACATTAAAAATAATGAAACTGTATTACAACCCAAACAACTACATATTTTTAAAGCAGAAGTTCCCTGAGTGTACTACTTTTTTTATATCGTTGGCAATTAATGCTATTAAAGCAAAATATTCAAAAAAAAATGCCCTATTGGATAAATATCTTATCAACTTTTAATACGACGCACAAGAAAACTCATGATAAATTATATTTCTGGTTGACCTGGTTATAGTCAATAAATCGAAACAAATTTATGTTCGAAAGTGAGCAAATTTATAAATAAATCTCAAGGAATAAAGTTTTTTTATTAAAAATAAGGAAAATTTTTATGATCTTTAATATTTGAGCTATAGTTATATTAAAAATTGCTGAATTTTAATCAATAAAAACATAAATCGCTTTTTATAAATACAATTGAACCTCGATTATCCGGGTTGCACGGGACCGGACTCAGCACGGATAATCGAAAACACGGTTAATAGAAGTTATTTATTTTTCCTGAATTTTAACTCTTTCTATGTGGGTGAAAAGAGGAAAAAAATAATAGCACGGATAACAGAGGTAAACGCGGTTAATATAGGTATAAATCAAACCACCAGCATGCCGGTTAACAGATGTACCCGGTTAATAGAGGCCCGGATAATCGAGTTTCAACTGTACACCACTTTGAATTTTTTGGTTCCTTATTTAGAAAAAAAAATATCCTATATTTTCTAACTACAGGAAACGGGATATAAAAGATAAATTTGCAAATCGAAAGTATAAAGTTTTCTATAGAGATACAATGCAAAAAAAACGACCTTTTTTCTCCATCTAGCACTTTCTAGCACTATTTTTTAAACGATCTAGCACTGTTCATTACTCATAATATGGCAACACTGTTACACACTAATCCTATTATATGTTTTAGAAAGAGAGATATTGATCAAATATTTTTTTTATGGAGGCTCACTTAAATGGTTGCTAGCGAAATAATGAATTATACAAAGGGGGAGGAGTAATTCACTCAGAGAAAATTATAATAGATTTGGGTTAAAAGCAGTACTGCCAGAATTACCAAGTTTTTTTGTTGGCAATACGCGAAATTATAATTTGTCGATTTTGACGCTTTGCCAACACTGTGCCGATTTTATTTTTCTGTTGTGTAATTAGGACTGCTTTAGTGGTACTGATTTTTGACTATAAATCATTATAATCTGATGATTACAGGAGAATTATTTCAAATATAAGAATTTAAAAAAAAATCTGTGAATTTAAGAAATTTTTATGTCTTAAAATCCTTGAAGCTAGAAAATGTTTAGAATTTGATGCGTACTCTCTGTAAGTAACAATAATTAGTGTTTTTAATAAAAAAACTCAGAAGATTTTCGAAAAGTGTATGCCGCAAAAGTCAAAGTATTTCATGGGATCCACACAAATGCTATTTTTTTTAATTAATTTTTTTATTTTTAAATAATTTAATCAAATGTATTTACTCTACTAAACTAAACCCATTTTTTCTAAAAACTATAGAATTTTTGGGTATATTTTTTGTTTTGTTTGGGAATAACAAAGCATTTATCTGGCAAGCCTTTTTAACAGCTAAAGATTTTTTCTCTTTAGCAAAAGTCTTTTAGCGGAGAGAATAAAAATTAGATTATTAGCAAAAAAATTTACCTTCTTACATTTCAGATTTCTTCTAGGTTATCTATTATAGATTTTTTTTTATATTTTATTTAACACATTTTTTATGCATTTCTATTTTTTTATATTTTATATTTTATGCATTATTTTCTATACATTTTTTTTTGATACATTTTTTATTTTATTAGATTTTTTATTATAGATTTTTTTTTATTATAGATTTTTTTATATAATTTTATTTTTTCTTACACATTTTTTTATTTTTTTTTTTATTCTATTTTTTTAAATTTTTTTATTAAGATTTATAAATTTTAATATATTTGACATCTTCTATATACACAATATTAACTACAACAAAAAAAAAATTTCACAAAAGCGACACCATTTTATTTTTTTATGAAACGAAGTAAGAGAATGAACAACGAATTAAACCGTTCAGCCATGCTGAAGACTCGCGGACGCAACATATTATTAAATTTTGAAATACTTCTTAAAAGAAGCACTATTTTTACATACAAAAAAAAACTATTAAGCAATATTTAAAAATATTTTTGTATTAAAAAATATTAATTTTATTATTTCACAACAACTATTAATTTACTTTAAAAAAACACGTCACCCGTACAACCGTATAGTATGAATATTTCGCGACAACTGAAAAATGCAATACAATTAATACAATGGAAGTTTCTAGGTCTAAATTCTGCTCTAATTAAAGCTTTACTAACACTTAATCATCATAGCCCAAATGCTTCTCATTAAAATGAAATGCATATACATATTTAACACTGAATGTCTGACATAAATTCTCTGACTCACAAAATCATACGGTAAAATATAAATTGAGAATGTGTGTATGTATAAAAGCATCCATCACAGCAGCCGTGGTCATTTAATTCTTTTTGCATTATTAATGTGTTTCTTTAATAACATATAACATTTCCATCTCTGCATAATACAGTAGGTGAGTATTTATAAATAAAAGCTTTAATTCATCCCTTTCCAACAAGAAAGAAATTTTAGAGCCTAAGAAATTATATATTCTTTGAGACTGATCTGCAGCTGCAGTTGCAGTGCTGCCATTTTACCGTAATGGATGCTAGATATAACACTTTTTTGTGAGTTAACAATTCAATTAATTTATAAAAATAATTGAATTGTTTACATGGATGGTAATCAATTCGATGAGGGTATCAGTAGGAGTAACGCGAATTTTGTTTATTTCGGTAACGGTATTTTAAGGGTAATGATATTTCCGTTATTTAGGGAACGTTTTTTTACCATTAACGATATTTTACTTATTTCGGTAACTTTATGTTAGGGGTAACTAGGTATATTCTTGTTATTTCGGTAAGGCCTTTTTAGCGTTAACGGTGTTTTAGTCATTTCGGTATCGGTATTTTAGCTGTAATGCTATTTTCGCTTTTTTTGGTATTTGGTTATTTTAGGGATAACGGTTTTCTGTTATTTTATTTTCAAGTATATTTCTTCATTTCGGTATCGGGCTCTCTTAAATGGTTGCTAGCAAAATAATGAATTATACAAAGGGGGAGGAGTTATTCACTCAGAGAAAATAATAATAGATTTGGGTTAAAAGCAGTGCTGCCAGAATTACCCAGTTGTTTTTTTTTTTTTTGTTGGCACTATGCGAAATTCTAGTTTGTCGATTTTTACCCAAAAAATACGATTTTTTTCTAATTATTTATTATAGTTAATGATTTTTTTTAATTTTAGCAATGAAATTTCATTATTGGCATTTGTCTAATAATTTCGTTAAAAAAATGTCTTATTCACTGATCTTTGCCCTGAAACATTTTATTGCAATTTTTCTTTAGACTTTTTTTTTAAATAATACAAACTGTACTCAAATCACAACTTTTGTAAATAATTTTAAGAATTTAAAGATGAAATTAAAAAAATTACTGATTTACGATTGTAGAACTAAAATTCCGGAATATTTTTAAGTACCCATTAACACATATTACCATTTATGAAGTTTCATATACAGTGGTGATCTCCAAATTAGCGCACAGCGCATGAAAATATTATTTTTTTTTTTTTAAAGACTTCTTAAAGTTCTTATTATTTTATTGTATTGATTACAATGTACTAATTATACTACATGACTTGCCCCTCACTTCAAAAATTGTTAATTTTTCACGTATATGGTATATGAGTATGTCTCATATATGATATATTTAATTTCATATTTCATATATGTTCATATTTTGATATTTCTAATATTTTTCATATATTATATTTGAATCAACAAATATTTTAATTGAATTCGATTTTAGATTTTTCTGTGTACAATCTGATGCTTTTAACAAAAATAACCCTGATATATTAGTTCTTAATTTTTTTATAAATTTAAGAAACTTTTATGTCTTAATATCTTGGAAAGTTAAAAAATGGTTAGAATTCGATGTGTTTTTGTTAGAGTTTCTAATGCGGTTAATCGATTAACCGATTCCTAAAAATTGTTAGAATTGGATGTGTTTTTGTTAATGTTTCTAATGCGGTTAATCGATTAACCGATTCTTAAAAATTGCTAGAATTTGATGTGCTTTTGCTAGTGTTTCTAATTCGGTTAATCGATTAACCGACTCCTCGATTAATTGCCTCTGTTTCGGTTTGTGTCGAAACAAATAATTTAAAACTCAAATAAATATACGACAAGAATAATCGGTTAAAATAGGTCGATATACCTGTTTATAATTTAATATAAATATTTCCTTATTTTTCATAAGTTTCATAAGTAATGGTACGATGAGCTTTGAAAAAACAAGGACTACTTAAAATACCATCAAATTATTTTAAAATAGAGTAAAAGAGCTCCTTAAGATATATTATTTTAAGGGACATTGTCAATGTTTTTGCATTTACTTTTTTAAAAAAACAAATAAAAATAATAAAAATTAAACAGACCGACAAAATCTAGAGTTCAATAGTTTAGAAGAACCCATTTTTGCTATATTCGGGTCGTTAAAACATCGCGAATTAAGCTTTATGCACAAAACTTTGTTTTGTCTTGTAAAAACAAAGAGTATATACAAATAGAGATTACACTTCTCACGCCTCTCAGCAACAAAATACCGAAGCAAATGAAAACATTTTGTTACACTAAAAATGATTGCAACTTGTTTATAAAAGTTGTTGATTAAAGAGTATTTTATTTTATTTTGCTTATATTTTGTTATTTTGTTATTTTCTATTAAAAATTAATTTATTTCCATTTTATATTGCTGTGGTTTTCCATACTACTCAGTGTCGCTCAATCTGCTCGCTTTTTATTTGTTCGCAAACTCGCCCCGATCAAATGAAAACATGTTGCAGACATTTAAAAGTTTGGATTAGTTGTTATCATGTTTTTAAAAAATAATATAATTAAATTTTTAATTATATCAAATATTAATGATAAAATATAATATTAATGATAATATATTAATATTTGAAATAAGCTTTTGCATAACTATGAAATTAATATGTGGAATTAAAGACAAAGTAGAATCAAAGATGACACCCATATCAGTTATCGTGTCCATGTAAAAAAAAAAAACACAATTTCCCAATCTAAACCCCGCCTGAATTGGGTTTCGAGAACGGGAGTCTGAAACGTGAATACATTTTGACATATTCAAATAAAGGCCTTTAAACTCACACCAGTTGTAGAGACCATTCTAATCATTCTTCCGATCCAAAATATTAGTAATGAAACCCACTTTATAAAATATTTTCATATCATCCGACTAACCGATTAGAATAACCGGTTAATCCAATTTAGCAATTTTTTTTTTTTTTTTTTTCAAATAATGCCTTCACCGATTAACAGCCTTATTTAAATAATTGGAAAGACAAGTTTTTACGTAATTTACAAAAATTAGAGTTTCTTAAAAAAATATTATTTTAAAAAATTTGTAGAATTTGAGAGGTTTTCAAAGTAATCGTATTTTGCAAATCTTATTGATCAATATTATTACACTTAGGATATTATGTAGGTAAAGACGACACCAATTGTAGTCAAAAACACATAAATATCACTTGAAGAAAGGACAACTAACATTTCATTAAATTCAACTAACATTTGTCATTTGTTTTTAATGTTAAAAAAATTACTAACAATTGTAGTAAAAACGAACCACATAAGTTAGTATAAATTAAACAAAAATTTACTATTTTTTGTTTTTTAAATGACCAAAAATCAACTGTAAAAAATAAATGTAAAATCATAAAACAGTCATTTGATGTGGTTCGTTTTTTAAATGAGCTACAAGGTTAGTAGAATTTAAATTAAATTTGTTCTACAAATGACTAACATTTACATTAAAAATAATGAAACTGTATTACAATCCCAACAACTATATATTTTTAAAGCAGATGTGTCAAAATAATTTGGACAAATAAATCAACTGTGTTTATACTCTACTACAGGGGTGCCCAAGGCCTATGCGCTTGGTGCTCATTTGTTTTTGTAAAAACACTTAGCTATAGGCTGTGTGTTTTAATACACATATAGAGCGCTCAGCACTAGCAATACGAAATACACAAACAACTTTGTCTTATTAGTTTTTTTGTCGTTCTTCACTGTATACACGCAAGCGCAAAGCAACAACACTTTCGTATGCTTTGCTGGTAAACATTGAAATATTTTTTTCTTTTTTCTTTGTATGTATTGGTTTTTACAACAAAAAATATTGAATAAAAATTAGTTTTTCTTTAAATGTATTGGTGTTTGCTCTTCCATAAGGAACTTTTGGGCACTCCTGCTCTACTTGAATGATAACATTTATTTTTTTTTAAATTGGCGTTTCTTTGGCGATATTTTTAGGTTTGTTTGGGGATAACGAAAAATTTATCTGGCAAGCCAATTTTTTAGCTAAAGCTGTTCTCTCTCGAACAAAATTTGTTTAGAAGAGAGAATTCTAATTAAATTATTAACAAAAAATTTACCTTTTTATATTTCCTATTCCGCTCAGGTTTCACTTTATTTTTTTTTTTAATTTATGTATTATTTTTAAACATATTTATTATTATACTAGATTTTCTACTATAGATTGACTTTTATTTTATTTTTTATATATTTTAATTAATACTTTTTCATACTTTTCTTTTTTTTTTTGCTTTTTTATTAAGAAGACCCTTTTTTAATTTTACCATATTTGACATTTTCTTAACACACAATAATAATAACAACAAAATTTCACAAAACTACACCATTTTATTTTTTTTTAATAAAACGAAATAAGAGAACGAACGAATTAAACCGTTCAGCAACGCTGAAGACTCGCGGACGCAACATAATATGTATTAATTTTTAAATACTTTTAAAAATAATTTTACGTATTTTTTTTACAGAAAAAAAACTATTGAGCATTTAAAAATATTTTTGTACAAAAATATATTAATTATATTATTTCACAACAATTATTAATTTACTTTAAAAAACACGTCTCCCGTACAACCGTATAGTATGAATATTGCCCGACAACTAAAAAAAAATCACTGAAATGAATAAAAATGGAAGTTTTTGGATCTAAATTCTGCTCTAATTAAAGCTTTACTAACACTTAATTGTAAAAATTAATACATATATGTACATATATATAAACATTCTAATAAAAAAAAGAGTATCCACTCGTTGGTGTGTGCGTAATGGCATGCGCAACTGGATAAAATTCTTTAAAGCAGAGTTCTGCTACAAATTGGTCTCTAAGAACACCCTCCAAAAATTCTTTACAAAACTTTAATTTTAAGTCTCATTCTTGTTGGAAAGGGAAACAAAAACTAATGGAACCATTCCATTAGAAAGGGGGAACAGGCTAGGAAACATAGAGAGCAGGATGTATGGATCAAAGCTTTTGTTTATAAAAGTTCACTTAAAAAAAAGTCTTAAATAGTTGGTAGCAAAATATAGCATTAAGCAAATGGGGAGGAGTTATTCCAACAGAGAACATGAGAGCAGTGTTGCCAGGTTTGTTGAGCATAAAATGAAAAATATTTGTAAGAAGTGGGAATAATAGTGTCTATTTCCGTAGTCACCTTCACCATAAATATACGCCGTAGCTATTCTACAATACGCTAGTGATGTGAAGAAAACATGTTTTTTGGTGATCATTGGATACATTCTATAATTCGCGTTCGTCGCGCATTTTCATCACTTTTGTTCGTCGCCAACGCCATTGACGCGTTCGACAAGAAGAAGCTTGTTATTTTTTCTATTAAAACATGAAAATTCTTTAATTTAATTAATTTTATTAATTTCAACAATAAAAGTGCAAAAAATCAACTCCATCTGAATAACAAAACTTTGAAAAACAAAATTTTTGTCTATTGCTCTGCCAAATTTTCTTCATTTCATATTTAGTACATGTAAAACTAATAAAAAAAAATAATTGCAATATAACACTGTGTGTAATTTTTTAAGTCATGGCAAAATAACCATATACGGACACCACTACGTGATAAAAGACTAAAAAAAAAAAGACCCGTGTCTCCCAATTTTTCCCAAAGTCATATCCTCTTTTGTTTATGGGCCGCCAAAGATTTGGGGCCTCGGTATCATTTTCGCAAAAAAGTGATCCTTTTCTTAGGCTCATATCTTGCAAGCCGTTCAGAATTTCGATTTACTCTCTATGGCAAAGTTGTAGCTCTTGTCATAAAGAATAAAAATTGCGAACATATAAAATCAAAAAAACTTCACCTTACAGATCAAAATCGCAAAAAACTTAAAAAAATCGATTTTTTTTAACCTTTTTTCCCGTGTTCAGGTCCATAGGTAGCAAACCGTTCAAAATTCAAGGAAACAATCAACTACAAAAATTTACCTAAGATCTCAATAAACAAATTTCTAGAACATATAAACTTCCTAGAGATGATTCTTAACACTGTTTAGGTAGCGCGCAAAAGTGAACATTTTTTTAATTTCATTTTGTTTTCCTTTTTTCTCCTGTTCTGGTGCATAGGTAGCAAACCCAATTCCCAGGAAGTTTATATTTTTTGGGGGGGAAGGTAAACATTTGAAAGCTTTAACCGATAATTTTTCACGAGTATTTTAGAATGTATCGAATTATGGGTGGTGAAAGTGAAGAGTCGACACCGACAAATTGATATGCGCATTGTCGAATCGACATGAAAGTTTAAATAAAAAAAAAAATATATACATTAATGAAATTGAGCAAAATTAGTTTAATTTTAAATTCTTTTTCAAAGTTTCGGAATTTGTTAACAATGTTATTTTTTTTTTAATTATTAAATTTAAACTTCCATTAGACTGAAAACATATAAAATCAACCATTCGATTTCCTCCACCCCTTCTGATTTCAACCGAACTTGGTATAGAAGATGTATATCATACAGATATAATCTCATCCGAATGTAGAACATCTAGTCCCAGTGGATCTTGAAATATCGCGTTTCAAAATATGAAAAATATTCGAACATTTTAAAAAAGTAGTCGTACATAATATTCCACGTCTTTTTAACTGCTTAAGCTACCAGAGTCATTGATACCTCATTTTAAAGCTACTTAAATGTGGTTTTTCTAGAGCATAGATTTTATTCACTAATCCACGGCAAAATGCATTGTTTTCAGAAACTGCGGTTGAAAAAGCAGTATTTCAAAATACTGGTTTCCACGACAACAGTGACGTAAGGTATCAATAAATCACGTAGCTATGTATAACCATTATAAAGATATGGCCCAATAAGTTAGACTACTTTGGGTAAATTTTCGATTTTTTCAAATTTTAAAACTCGATATTTCTCAACCGTTAGAGCTAACAAGCCAAAACTTGTACGATGACATATTTATATGACATTTACCTTTTATACCAACTTTGGTTAAAATTGAAGGTGGTATTGGTCGAAAATTTGATATTTTTTGATGGTTTTATATGGAATGAGTCATTAACGAATTAAAATTTATTATCAAATTAAATTCGCTTTAAATTTGATGGTATATTTAGTTTAATACAATAGATTAGGAAATTTTTGATTATTTCATATTTTTTATATTGGGTTCGGTTTCGACACTTCTAAACATAAATTATTGGTTATCTTCTTTATTCAAAAATTATTTATTACTACATTTTTTCCATTTTCAAATATAAAATTTAAATATCTGAAATATCACTTTGAAACACTTTGTTTATATTATTTGGACTGTTTTTTTAAAGACCGCAGAGATGGAATTTCTTGAACGAGATTTAATGAAACAGATGAAGTCTGTTTAATGAACAAGTTTTAATAAAACTTTTGAACTTTTTTTTTAATGCAACTTTTTTTTAATGAAACTTTTTCATTTGTTGTATGAAATTTTTAATAAATAAAATAAAATAAAATGTTTAATAAAATTTTAGAAAAAACTCCATTAATTTAATGAAATGTTTCAATGGACTAGTTAAAGTGCCATTTCATAGATCTAATGGAGAACTTCATTGACATCATGGACCTGCCTCTGGTCAGATCCGGAAAGACATTTTTCGCAGAAATTTTCTGTTGATTCAGCTTAAAAATTCGGTTGATTTAATTAAATTCGTATTTAATTTAACTACAACTGTCAACAGCAAATTAGTTCCTATAAAATTTAGGTCGCCTAAATTTAGCAGACTGTGATTCTCAACTTCATAAAAAAGTCTGTTGTCTTAGCAGAAATTTCAACTATTTGTATGACGAATATGACCTTAGCATTTCAAAGTTAAAGAAATATTTGCAAAAATCTTTTTATAGGAAAATTCAAATTTTTAATAAAATTTTTGCAAAAATATACAAAATTGAAAACAAAAAAGCTGTTTTTTTACAGCAATGATAGGTATCATAATAAAAAATCTACAACGAAAAGAGGACCAAAATTTTAACATGAACCTTTAGCAAATATCACCAGCTCCTTAATTCATAAAAAAACTCGGGTAAATGTTTGCTTGATTACTAAGACGAGAAGAATGGAGCAAAATTGATGATTAATAGGTTTTTTGTTAAAGTTCTGGCTATTATGGAGGCTCTAGCTTTTCTAAAACTTCGGGTTCTGATGAGATCTTTAGCCAGATCGAAATACTAGTATCAACCTAGCTAATATATTTGATTTGCTTTATTTTTGTGAATGTGTAATAAAAAAAAAAAATTTAGTTTAAGAAAAAAGTTCCTTAAACGACAAAAAGTTTATATATTTTTAAGCCTGGAAATTTGGAGCCTGTGACAAATCCTAATTAATAAAATTTAGAAAAAAACATTAAAGTATGTTTGGCACATGTTTTAATAAAAGTGCGTTTTTTCTAAAAAAAAACGATTTTAAATGATACCTGTTCAAGAAAATTAACTCATGCATATAAAATTAATTTTAAAAAAAGTTAAACAATTATATTTTCTGCAAATTTTGATACACAATTGATGGCTTTTTTGCTTAAATACGTTAAGTGGAATATCAATTAACATTATGTGCAAAAATTTTGCAAATTTAATTAACAGATTTTATAATATTAACAAAATAGAAAAATAAGTGAAGTTTTCACTTTAATTCCATGAATATCCTACATCCATCACCCAATCGCAAGAAATTGATATGCTTCTTAAACCATAAAGTCTATACTTTGAGACCATATTAAAACTTAATTATAGTTTATTAATGTATACAAAAAATAAACAATTTTAAAGAAAAACGTCAGTTTTAGGTAAAAGTTAAATTCGCGAATAGTTCGAAAAGTACAGCTATTATCGAAATTTGGGAGATCACATTCGCGTTGTATGACCTAAAATCTTTAGGAATTGATAATTCGCATCTCCGATGCACTTTTACCACCGTTTTCTCAGTTCAGTTTTCAAATTTATTTTAGTTAAAGCCTTAAAACTGTATTCATAAATGAATATTATCTTAAAATACGTATTTTAAACCTTGTGTAAATGTGAATACAGTTTTAAGGCTACAATTTGTATTTTAATTAAAATGTATTTGAAATGCTGTTTAATATTTTTATGAATACGGGGGTTAGTGTTTAACTGTGTTATTAATATGTTTTATTTGATAAATTCATACACACATTTAAACATTTTTTTTTTAAATGGTTTTATCATTATTTTTAGACAGCAGATTATGTTTTATTTTACCGATTTAGATTTATTTCAATTCAACCATAGTGGTGGCATCAATTCAACCATACCCAAGCAGAAATTGCCAACCGTACCAAACAATTAGTACTGGCAAACCACTGCTATTTTTGTAAAAACCTACCGTGTTAAAAATCACCAAAGTTACAACTAATATTGTACTAGGAAAACACTAATTTGTTCGCAACACCAAAAAAACTTCTTTATCAATATTGTTTTTAAAAATATTACAACCAATTAGAATCATTTTTGTTTTCAATTTATAACGAGCTTTCAACCTCCGTATATTTACAAAAATAATGCAAATCAATTATATAAGCTAGGTTGATACTAGCATTTCGATCTGGCTAAAGATCTGATCAGAACCCGAAGTTATAGAAAAGCTAAAGCCTCCATAATAGGCAGAGCTTTAAAAAAAAAAAAACCTAATAATTATTAATTTTGATCAATTCTGCATTTTTATTTTATTAAATTTTACACATTTAAATATGATGTATAAGACCAAGACTGAACTGTATTGCTGCATTTTGAAAGTGTTTTATTACACATATTTCTGAAAATGTATTCAATTTAATATATTTTAAAAGCACCAAATTTTCTTAATTACCAACGTTATGACTGCTTTTGTGGTACTAATTGTTTACTATAAATCTTTATAGTCTGATAATTTCAATAGATTTATTTAAAACATATGAGTTTAAAAAAAAAAATCTGTTAGTTTAAGAACTTGTTATGTCTTAAAATCCTGGAAACTAGAAAATGTTAAGAATTTTGATTCAAGTAATAAAACTAAAAGTGTTTTTAATAAAAATCAGAAGATTTTCGAAAATGTATGCCGCAAAAATCAAAGTATTTCATGGGATCCACACAAATGCTATTTTTTCGTATTAATTTTTTTATTTGTAAATAATTTAATCAAATGTCTTTACTCTAATAAACTAAAAACCATTTTTTATGAAAACTATAGAATTTTTGGGTATATTTTTTGTTTTGTTTGGGAATAACAAAGCATTTATCTGGCAAGCCTTTTTCACAGCTAAAGATTTTCTCTCTTTAGCAACAGTCTTTTAGAGGAGAGAATAAAAATTAGATTATTAGCAAAAAAATTTACCTTCTTACATTTCAGATTTCTTCTAGGTTTTCTATTATAGATTTTTTTTATATTTTTTTAACACATTTTTTATACATTTCTTTTTTTTTTTATTTTATGCATTATTTTCTATACATTTTTTTAACACATTTTTTTTTTTCAATAGATTTTTTATTAAAGATATTTTTATAATAGATTTTTTTATATAATTTTATATTTCTTACACATTTTTTTATTTTTTTTTTTAGCTTTTTCTATTTTTTTTTCAATTTTTTATTAAGATTTTTTAATTTTAACATATTTGACATCTTCTATATACACAATATTAACCACAACAAAAAAAAAATTTCACAAAAGCGACACCATTTTATTTTTTTATGAAACGAAGTAAGAGAATGAACAACAAATTAAACCGTTCAGCCATGCTGAAGACTCGCGGACGCAACATATTATTAAATTTTGAAATACTTCTTAAAAGAAGCACTTTTTTTACATACAAAAAAAAAAAACTATTAAGCAATATTTGAAAATATTTTTGTATCAAAATATATTAATTATATTATTTAACAAAAACTAATAATTTACTTTAAAAAAAACACGTCACCCGTATAACCGTATAGTATGAATATTGAGCGACAACTGGAAAATGCAATACAATTAATACAAATTGAAGTTTCTAGGTCTAAATTCTGCTCTAATTAAAGCTTTACTAACACTAAATCATAGCCCAAATGCTCCTCATTAAAATGAAATCAATATATTTAACACTGAATGTCTGACAAAAATTCTCTGACTCACAAAATCATACGGTAAAATATAATTGAGAATGCTCCTTATTCAAATGAAATGCATATACATACTTAACACTGAATGTCTGACATAAATTCTCTGACTCACAAAATCATACGGTAATATATAAATTGAGAATGTGTGTATGTATAAAAGCATCCATCACAGCAGCCGTGGTCATTTAATTCTTTTTGCATTATTAATGTGTTTCTTTAATAACATATAACATTTCCATCTCTGCATAATACAGTAGTTGAGTATTTATAAATAAAAGCTTTAATTCATCCCTTTCCAACAAGAATGAAATTTTACAGCGTAGAAATTATATATTCTTTGAGACTGATCTGCAGCCGCAGCTGCAGGGCTGCCATTTTACCATAATGGATGCTAGATATACCACTTTTTGTGAGTTAGCATCCAAAATTTATAAAAATAATTGAATTTTTTACATGGATGGTAACCGATATTCCTGTTATTTCGGTAACGCATTTTTAGCGTTAACGGTATTTTAGTCATTTCGGTATTGGTATTTTAGCTGTTACGCTAATTTCGGTAACGTTATTTTAGGGATAACGGTTTTCAGTTATTTCGGTAACGGTATTTTAAGGATAATGTTATTTAAGTTATTCGGGTAATGCACATCGATAATTTTAGCCCCATTATGGCCAAGTTACAATGACTGGCTAGTTTTTTTATCAAGCTCTGCGAAAACATAAATCTATTTACAGCGATTATTTTTTGTGATTTTTTCAGATTATTCCGGTAACGGTATTTTAGGGATAAGGCTACTTCAATTATTTCGGTAACGGTATTTTAGCGATAACGGCAATTCAGTTACTTCGGTAACGATATTTTAATATATTTATATTTTAATTATATCGGTAACGGTAACGGTATATCAACTATTTTCGTAACGGTATTTTAGGTGTAACGATAGTGCGTTGAAAGGGTTTTGGATTGATAACGGTATTTTAGCGGTATTGGCTGTAATTCCTGATCTTTTAGCACTTTTTTCATTCGTAAAATTTTTTAACAGAGATTAATTAAAAATGATCTTATAAATGTCTTAATATATATGATTTTATATATGAATTTAAACGTTTATATATGATTTTAAACGTTAGAAACGATTGATATACAAACGTTTTTTCGTTAAGTTTTGAAGCAATAGTTGCTTTGATTTTAACTTTTTATAAATATGTTTTATTTAATTTTCTCTTTAGAGAACTCCTACAATAGCTCTGTGTTTTAATCACGGGATTTATTTTATTTCGTTAAAACCCCTTTCTATCTTAAACTGACACTTATTCACTTATAAAATGTGAAGGACAACATTAAAATATTCCAAAAATGGAAACACATTTAGCTTTATTTAATTCCATTATTGAAAAATTTTTATTTCATTATATTAGCTAGTAAGCGTTAGACTTAGATAAAAGTATATTTTTTTGTCAAATAAATAAGCGAACTAGTGTTACATAGTTGCAACAAAAAGTCGACTTTTGAACTTTTCGACTTTTGTAAAAATTTTTTTAAAAGTCGACTTTTCGACTTGTTTCCAAGTAAAGGTCGATTAATCGACTTTTTGTACGACATATTTTAATTCGCGAAAAAACTTATTTTTTTTTTCATTGTTCTGTGATCAATTAATTGGCATCCGAACGTAGATTCTTTGCTTTATTGGCAATGTCTCGTATTTTAGACTGATTTAAGTCTTTTAAAAAACAATTTCTAAGACTTTCCCAATTTTTAAGACAAAGTTTGAATACATACTTTTAGACATTATTTGACATTACACTATTAAAAATTTTCAATTAAAAAAAAAAACCAAAATCCATTCTCAAAATTTAAAATGTTAATGTCAGCGAACAAATAAGTTTTGGACTATAAGACTAATCTCATCAAGCAGATTGCCAAAAGTCTAAAATCATTTAAATCTGACCATAGTAAGTGAAATTTAAAGTTCCGAATGAATTTTTACACTTGAGGTATTCTACTTTAGTGTACTAATGTTCACCGTGCAATGAAATGGCTGTCTGCATAATTTATTTTTAACATCATTATTTTTCTTCAACAATTGAACAATTATATCCAAATTGGACCTCTTTGTAATATTTGACTTTTGGGTTTTATGTCACATTTAACGATTTTGTTTGCAACAATGGATTTTTGTTTGTCTATTGTGTAATCGACTAAAACTTAATTTAATTTTAAGCCATAAATATATGACAAATGAAAAAGTCGAAAACAAAAGTTGAGTTTTCAACTTTTTCATTAGACGAAAGTCGACTTCCAAGAAGTCAAAAAAGTCGATTAGTCGAAAGTCGATTTATAGAACCATAAAGCAAAATATGAAATTTTTAACAAAATAAAATGAATCCGAAAATGAATCCGATTAAAAAACAGGGTTAAAATTTAAAATTGAGGTTTGTATTTGGAAATTAACAACTGTTCTTTCGTTTTTTATGAGATTTCACGTTTATTTCTTTCGCAAAAAATATTCCTATATTTATCAAATAGAATATTTTATTATAAACAGTCAAAACAATTTTTTTTTTCATTTTTTTCTAGCAGTTTTTAAAATATTGCTGCTTTTATAGTTATAAATATAAAAATAAATATATATAAAATTAACCTCTAATGTTAGTAAAAAATAAACAAACATTTATTTTTTTAAATAATAAAAACCAAATGTAAAAAATTAAAATAAAATCATAAAACAGTCATATGATGTGGTTTGTTTTTTTTTTTTAATGAGCTACAAGGTTAGTAAATAATTTAATTTGTTCTACAAATGAAATTTGTTATTCATTAAAAATAAAGAAACTGTATTACAATCCAAATTACTAAACTCTAATTATTTTCTGTTCAAATTTACCCAAGATATAGTAGGAAACTGTACTCCTACTATAAATTGCGTAAATATACTCTATGTGTGTGAAACGGTACACACAAAATGTGTAAAAATGTATAGCAACATTCTATATTACGCATAAAGTGTAAATTTAAGTTTTAATGTATCTTATAAAGCTTTCAGTAAAGTAATGCAATTATTTATTATTTTGCTATATTTATTTAATAAAAAAATCGGTTATTTAGATAAAATTAAAAATTGCAAAGTAAAAAAGGAAAAAAAGGAAAATACCACTAAATACTGCGGCGTTATCAAATATTCACACGGGGTTTTAATTCCCGGTAACCAATAACAGTTACTCTAAATCTGAAATTGTATCCAACAATATAAAAAAGATAAAACGTCAATTGGCGCAACATGGACTCATAAAATAGAATATGAAAATTAGCTGGATAGAAAAAGCAAGATTTTGATTTGGGTTGACATAATTGTTGGGTTTTTCCGCGGCATTTTGACGATTTTTTGTGAAAACGAATAAACAAAATTCCGAATTAACGATTTTTGGCTCGAAGTGTGTAAATTGTTTGTTAAAACCCAAAAACACGCAATTTAAATTTTAAGTTATCTGTTATAGTAATGACTAGCGCAATTGTTGGCATTTGTAATTTAATTAATAAAAAGTAATTTTTAGCATTTATCCAATAATTTCCTAAAAATGTGCTTTTTACAGTTTCTTGCCAAAACAATAAAAATCTAAAAATGACAATTTGCCAATTGTTTTTAATCGAAAAATGCAAGTTTTTCTCAATAATAATTCACTTTATACAGATTTTTTTTCCAAAGAATGCCTTTTTTAAGATTTCTGGTTAAAAAAATGATATTGTATAGTCAAATTAAAGATTCTTGCCAAAAAATTCTTTTTTAAACGACATTTTTTAAACAATTTTTGTTAAATAACGCTATAGTTAAGTTCCAACTTCTCTAAATAATTTTTAGAATTTGCAGAGCAAAAATCTATTAATCATTAATTTTGCTCCAATCTTGTGTGCTTAGTAATCAAACACGTCTTTTCCTAACAAGCATCATGCTCTTACTGAACTTTGAAGACCAAAAATGTTCAATTTATATCAAACACTTTTAGTTTTTACTCTGGCTCAAACAGTTTTATTATTTTTTTGTTTTTATATACGTCGAGACTATTTTTATGTTAGTTTTAGTTTATAACGAGCTTTCAACCTCTGTATATTTTCAAAAATAAAGCATATCAAACTAGTATTTCGATTTGGCTAAAGAACTCATCAGAAACCGAAGTTTTAGAAAAGCTAGATTCTGTGTTTGATTCTATAAACTTTTCTTTGGCAATTGAATTAAACAATTTATATTGAGAATGTCTCTAATTTCTTTGGGTAATTGTCTACAGCTCTAATTGCGAAAATGTGAATTGAAATTTGGAAAATATCAAACGAATTTCAGAAATTCAATTTGAAATTCAGAAAACATTAATTTTTATAATTTCCATTTGAAATTTAGCAAACATCATTTGAAAATCAGATTTTCCATGAAATTCAGAAAATAACAATTGGAATTCAGAAAACATTATTTAAAGTTCAGAAAATGTTACAAAACAAAAATTAATTAATGAAAATTTTGTTTTAATTTATACCGAAAATATCGTAAAATTTGAGAATTTGGCAAGTGCTATTTTTTTAATTACATTTCAGGGAAATTTTGTGCGTTAAAATAATTTAAACAAATAAATCAAAAACTTTAATTTTTTTAAAATTGTTTGGTTTTTTTGGGGGGATATTCATAGTTTTGTTAGGGCATAAGGTAAAGTTTATCTGGCAAGTCTTTTTAGTAGCTTAAACTTTTTTCTCTTAAACAAAAACTCTTCTAGAAGAGAGAGAATAAAAATTAAATTAACAAAAAAATTTACCTTTTAAGATTTCCTATTCCGTCCAGGTTTTACTATAAATTTATTTAAATTTTTTTGTAGTTTTTCATAGATTTTTATTAACACAATTTTATTATATATGATTTTTTATTTTAGATATTTTTTAATTTAATTTTGAATTTATTTTTTCCTTTTTTTTATTTTATGAGCCTACAATTTTTTATACATTTTTAATAGTTCTCTTTTTTTCATTTTTTTTAAGATTTAAAAAAAAAGCTTTTTATTTTACCAAATTTGACATCTTCTATATGTGTAGGTGTGTGTAATTGCATGTGTAACTGGCTAAAATGCTTAAGAGCAGAGAAGTAAACTGCAGACTGCGGCTGCTAAAACTGAAAGCGAAAATATTTTCCATACATTATGTATGAAATGAAAAAATTCCTGGACTAATGCTTGAATTTAGCGTTTCATACAAAATACATTAGAAATTTTTTTCGCTTTTAGTTCCAACTTTTATGGTGAATGTTCTGTTCTCTAAATAGAAACAAAAATCTTTTGTTGCCATCTTGCTCGAAAGGTAAAACAAAAATGGTTGGAAAGTTCAACATTATATTAAACAAAGAGAGCGAGCGAGAGAGAGAGATATATTGATCAAAGCAATTATTAATGAAAGTTTACTTCAATAGTTAATACCAATATACTGTGCCATCCAAAGGGGGAGGAGTTATTCCATCAGAGATTATGAGAGTAAAAGATCTGATTTAACATCAGTGCTGCCAGACTTACTATTTTTTTCTCATTATGGCAATATTTATTCCAAGCAAATTTTAATTTGCCGATTTTTGGTCGAAAAATGTACATTTTTTGTTAAAAATTAATAAAACACGCAACCTTTATTTTTAGTTACCCAGCAAAAGTAAATGGCACAACTTCTAAATGCATGACTTGTTTCATTACATCAACCAGAAGTGGTCTGTTATAAAAATATGCCAATTAGGAGTTCTTTTTCACGCGTGGCAAGATGTTAATATTTCGTATGGGGGTTGCGTGGAAGCGTGCTGGCCTAACAATCAAAGGGTTCCGGGTTCGGAGCAACCAACGATATTTTTCTTTGATTTTTTATGCAATTATTTACTTTTTTTTAATTGTTATGGTAAAATAAAATATTGTTTTAGAAAATATAAAAATTTTTATCTATTTTTTTTTTTTTTTTTTTTTTTCATTTAATTTATTATGAAATTTTATGCAAATATAAACAAAATTTCAAACAGATAAATTATTCTTTAAATATTAATTTTGTTACAAAATGATTTTAGCATTTATATATCAAATGGACTGGTATGAAATAAACTTGTTTTTAAATTTTGTAGTTGTTTTGATTTTGGCTATTTTTCCAAATTTGACAATTTTTTTCTGCAAATTTTTTATTAAAGTTTTAATAGTATCTACCAAAAATTAGTTCGTAAATACACAATATTCAATTAAATTTCTAATAAATATGATTAAAACCTTAATTGAAAATAAAATCAATTAAATAGTTACAAATTATTTTTATTGATACTACAATTTCCTTATTAGCACCAAATTCAATTAAACTTTTAATTGAATTAACAAATATTTTAATTGAAAACCGATCTTAGTTTTTTCTGTTCGAATATTTTTAAATAAAAATCAAATATTTTAGATCATTAGTATTTTCTATTAGAATTGTTTACGAATAGAAAACTGTTTCATAATATAAGAACAATCTTAAAATCGTAGCACTTTCTAAAATCTCTAAGAATTTTGTTATACAAAATTTGTCTTAGATTCTGTAGATTTTTTTGAAAATTTGAAATCTTTAAGTGCTACTTAAAACAATGCTCTTACTCTTTAAAGGATATAATGAATGTTTTCTATTATCGCATTTTACTGTTTTCATAAAAAAAAATTTTTAGTTTGAAATTTTTTTATTGAGAATCCGTGTTAATATTAGACAATTTAAACATTGTTGGAATTATTAAAACATTTTTTTGATTTTTTTATAGTATATATGTAAAGTTTTTGAAAAAAGGAAATGCAATTTAAACTTTTTATGTGAATTTTTTCAAAAAAAAAAAAAAAAATCTTTAGTATAATCGTATATTGCTGATTTTATATAAAACTTTATTGCTTTTATGGAAACATTTAATAGTCTATGGAAAAATTCTCTCAGTGTATAAAACTTGAAAAAAAAATAATCTTTTCTTTTTTGAGACTGTTAAACATATCAAAGCATTTGAGCATTTTTTAAATTGGACATTGAGAATTTTTTTAAACCAAATTGTGTTCTGGAAGTCGTTACAATTTGATGATTTCAATAGAAATAAGTCGGATATATGTATTCCTAAATACACATTTCAAAATACTTATAAATTCAAAAAGTTTTCATGTGTAAACATCTTGGAAATTTAAAAACTGTTAGAATTTGAAGCGTTTTTATGCTAGTAATAAAAATCAAGGGATTTCTTTATAAAAAAAAAACTGAGGATTTTGCGTAAAATTTTTACCGACAAAATCGAGGAGTTTGAACAGAAATTAGTTTTTTCTTCTTTCTATTGAAGCATATGGACTATCGCAAAATAGTTTTTGTATTTTATTTTTGCAGAAATTAGCGCTTTTGTTGAAATCAGAGTATAATTCTTATGTTTGAAATAATTTTTAATTTATTTTTAGCATTTTCTTTCTGCTAAAAAAATTATTTTTATTTTTATTAAACAATATTACACTTTATAAATTACATTATTTACAATATCAATTTTATAATAATGTTTTAGAATAAATAAATATTCAGACTAAAACTAAATTATTTAAAAATTATTGTTTTTTTAACTTAATAAAGTAATAAACTTAATAAAGTAATAAACCTAAGAATATCTTATATAATTGAAATGAATTTAAAATATTGTTACACTTTTGAATTTTAAAAAATTAAAACCAGAAGTTTATTTTTCGCTCTTTATCATAAATTATGATTTGAGCAAGACTATTTTAGTTCCTGATCATTTGTTGTTTGCCAAACAAAAACCGTGCTATGTTTATTTATTAATTAAAAAAATTCTTTATCCGCTAATTTAAAGCAGACTTTATGTACTGCCATTTCCTTACATGTTTCATTTCGCGTCACCGAAAATCTTCAGAGGAGCAATGTAGAAGGTGTGGAAGATTTTCCCAAGTTTTGAAGGAAAAAGATTAACGCTTTACCCGTATTGTTTTATTTATCCGATGACAAGTAAAAAACTAATTTGGAAGAATTGAACTAATTCAAATCAAAAATAAAACATTTTTAACTAATTTTATTTAAATTTATTTTCATCGGGATAAACATTAATTGCATTTATAGTAATTAAATGTGCTAAAGTCCCAAAACTTATTTAACAAATTGTGAAAAGCAATCTGATGTAGGCGTGTCCCTATCCGGATTTCATTCCTGCCTAAGGAAATCTTCAGGGGACTTTGTTATTAGAATTTCTAGAGATATTTGTTATGTTAAATCACAAACTCAATGAGAATTTCTTGTCCTCGTCTAATATTAAAATATAATATTTATTACTAATACACTTAGAATACTATGTAGGTAAAGACCACTGCAAATGTAATTAAAAGCAAATGAAATTTCACTTAAAGAAAGGACGACTAACATTTCATTAAACTCAATTAACATTGTGATTTGTTTTATAATGTTCAAAAAATGACTAACAATTGTAGTAAAAATGAACCACATGGCAGTAAAAACTAAATAAACATTTATTTTCTTTATATTTTTAAATAACAAAAAACTACGGTAAAAAATTAATGTAAAATCATAGAACAGTCATTTGATGTGGTTTGTTTTTTTAAATGAACTACAAGGTTAGTAAAAAACTTAATTTGTTCTACAAATGACTGACATTTACATTAAAAATAAATAAACTGTATTACAACCTAAACAACTACATATTTTTAAAGCAGAAGTTCCCTGAGTGATCCACTTAACACTGCAGCCACACGATCAAGATTTTCTTAATAGTCTTTTACACATACTGTTTGTCAAAATATGTAAAAATTGACAGCTGTGACGTAGACTGCACGCAAGTTGAAAGCAATTTAAGAACTACAGCAAAGGAAAAACAAAAACAACTTCAAAAGAATTGTAATCAGTTGTTTTCTTGAACGTAAATTGATACACTCCACTTGAAAGAGAAATCTAAAGCAAGTTCGTTTCAATTTTAGACAGTGTGAGTATATTGGTAAAAAAGTGTGAGTGTATTAAAACTTAATAGGCAAAACTTGATCGTGTAACCCTAAAGTAACATAAACATTTATAAAAACAATGTGTTGATGTTTGCTTTTGAGCGTTAATATAAAAAAAAAATGACAAGCAACTTCCGAATTTGAGCAAATATTTAATTGATTCAATTAAATTTTAATTGGCCGCTTTTAAAATTGGCAAAAGTGCAGTTTAGCACATTACGGCAAAAAAAAAAAATGTCCGGATTTGGGGTTAAAAAGAAAAAAAACCGTAATTAAAAGTTAGCGGCGCTCGGACCCGGGGGACCCACTGGGTCCAAAAAACGAGGGGACGTAGTAACACGTAAGTATGGGTACTCAAATTAAAGGAAATTGTCTCACGATTTCAAAAATGGTATTTGTTTTTTGATCCATGAAACATAGTCCGAATTAGAACCATATTTCGACCAAAAAAGGGGGCCAAAAAATTTCGAAAAAAAAAAAAAAATTTATTTTTTTTTTGCAAGGTCGCCATGATTTTGGAAAATGTTTTTTTTTTCCTTAATAAAGTTTTTCTGCGTGGCGGCCTGTGGCCGATCTTAGGGGTTTTCTCCTCCATAGGACGCGGCAGGTGGCTTCGCTGAATACAGTGTTTCTGCGCGCGTCTCATTATCTTCCCTAGTGTGAAAAAATCGCGCGATTTTTTCAAAAAAAATTTTATTTTTTTTTGCAGTCGCCATCTTTTTTACGCGTTTACAGATCATGGTAAAATAATATTTTTTGCAATGTAGGACAAATTTTCTTTCATTTGAGTACCATTTTTGCATATCGAAATTTCATATTTTTCTGGCCCCCATTTTAAGGGTCTTAAACGGCTCTAATTCGGACTACGTTTCACGGATCAAAAAACAAATACCATTTTTGAAATCGTGAGACAATTTCCTTTAATTTGAGTACCCATACTTACATGTTACTACGTCCCCCCGTTTTTTGGCCCCAGTGGGTCCCCCGGGTCCGAGAGCCGCTAACTTTTAATTTCGGTTTTTTTTTTTTACCCCAAATCCGGACATATATTTATTTTTTTTTTTTTTTGCCGTAAGGTGCTAAACTGCACTTCAGCCTTAAAATTTTGAACCAAACCCGATTTAATTGAAAAAAGTAGGGAAATATTTTTTTCTGTGTACTTAACTAAAAAAACATTTTCTTTTTAAAAATTTGGCGATTCTTTGGGTATATTTTTTAGTTTGTTTGGGGGGATAGCGAAAAAGTTATCTGGCAAGCCCAAATCAAAGGGCTTTTACTCTTTAGCATAAACCTTTAAGGAGAGAGAGAATAAAAATGTAATTATTAACAAACAATTTACCTTTTTTCAATTCCTATTCCATCCAGGTTTTATTATAGATATTTTTTTTTATTTTATGTATTATTTCTTATACATTTTTAATAACATATTTTTTTTTATTATTATATTGGACTTTTTTATAATAGATATTTTTTCATTTTTTTTTCTATTTTTCTTTTTCTATATTTTATATTTTTTATACATACATTTTTTACACTTTTTTTCTTTTTTTAAGATTTATTAGCAAAACCTTTTTTTTTTATTTAGCTACATTTGACATTTTCTTTACACACACTATTAGCAACAAAAAAATTTCACAAAACCGACACCATTTTTTTTTTCTTAAGAAACGAATAAAAGAACGAACTACGAAACAAACAGGCCAGCAGCGCTGATAACGAGCGGACAAAACAGATTAAATTTTACATACTTTTACCAATAATTTGAGAGAAATTTTATTTTATATAAAACAACTTTTAATGACACTTAAATAATATTATATTTATTTTATTAAATCACAAAAACTATTAATTTATTTAAAAAAAAAAAACACGTCTTCCGTACAACCGTATTCTATGACAATTTCGCGTAAACTAAACAAATGCAAAAAATGAATTAAAATGGAAGTTTCTAAGCCTATTATTCTCTTCTTAATGAAACTTTACTAACACTAAATTGTTAAAATTTAGATGCCGTTATCCAAAGAGTGTATAAATGGTTGTGTGTGTGTAATTGATGCGCTACTGACTAAAATGTTTTAGAGCAGAGATTTAACATGCCAACTGCGCATTATCCAAAGAGTGTATAAATGGGTGTGTGTGTATTTGCATGCGCTACTGACTAAAATGTTTAGAGCAGAGATTTAACCTGCCAACTGCACATTGTTGCCATGTTCTTAATGTGTTTGGGTGGTAGATTGTAAAACAAAAAGTGCTAGAAAGTGCTAGATTGTAAAAAAAGTGCTATATTTTTTTTTTATCGTTTTTTATTGATATACTAATTTCACTACTCTGCGGCCAAAAAACTCGCTTTGAACAGATTTCTTTTGATAAATCTATCTACGCTAATTTCCAGTCTGGCAAACTTATTTTTTTCTCTTTGGAGTTTTTAAAATATCGCGGCTTTTATATTTATGGATGATATAAATATAAAATCCGCGATATTTCAAAAACAGCAAATGAGAAAAAAAATTTTAAGTATCTGTTTTACTACAACTCAAATTTGGTTATTATGAATTTTAGTCGGTTTGTACAACTGAACGTTAGTTTTCACAACAAAGTTCGGTTAATTCAACTGCATTTTAGTTTAACATACAAACTATTCAGAAATCGAATGTAAATATCGTTGTACTAATTGAATTTAGAATTTGTTACCATTAATATACACTTTTCAATTCGGTTGGCACTTTTTTAAAAGTCGACTTTTCGACTTGTTTCTCAAGTAAATGTCGATTAATCGACATTTATGTAATGTCTTATACAGTGTAAACATCACATTTATATAACATTAATGTCATAAATGTTTTGACAACCCTGGAAAGGTTATTATACAATTTGTTTTGTATTTTTATTTTAATGTTTTAAACATTTAAACAAAATGAAAAAAAGTTGTTTTGACTGTTTATAATAAAATACTCTAATTTATAAATATAGGAATATTTTTTGCGAATGAAATAAACGCGAAATTTCATAAGAAACGAAAGCACAGTTGTTACTTTCCAAATACAACCCTTAATTTTAAATATTAGCCCTGTTTTTTAATCGCATTACTTTTCGGGCTCATTTTATTTTGTTAAAAATTTATTTTAATTCTCGCGAATTAAAATATGTCGTACAAAAAGTCGATTAATCGACCTTTACTTATAAACAAGTCGAAAAGTCGACTTTTAAAAAAATTCTTACAAAAGTCGAAAAGTCCAAAATTCGACTTTTTGTTGCAACTATATAACACTAGTTCGCTTATTTATTTGACAAAAAAAAAAAATACTTTTATCTAAGTCTAACGCTTACTAGCTAATATAATGAAATACAAATTTTTCAATAATAGAATTAAATCAAGCTAAATGTATTTGCAGTTTTGGAATATTTTAATTTTGTCCTTTACATTATATTAGCGAATAAGTGTTAGTTTAAGATAAATAGGTTTTTTTAACGAAATAAAATAAATCCCGTGATTAAAACACAGAGCTATTGTAGGATTTATATAAAGAGAAAATTAAATAAAACAAATTTATAAAAAGTAAAAGTCAAAGCAACTTTTGCTTCAAAACTTAACGAAAAAACGTTTGTATATCAATCGTTTCTAACGTTTAAAATCATATATTATTTACGAATACTGAATTTTATGCTGAATTTTAAATATGTATTAAGACATTAATAAGATCATTTTTTATTAATCTCTGTTAAAAAATGTTATGAATGAAAAAAAAGTGCTAAAAAATCAGGGATTACAGGCAATGCCGCTAAAATACCGTTATCGATTCGAAACCCTTTCAACGCACTATCGTTAAACATAAAATACCGTTATCCTAAAAATACCGTTACCGATATAACTAAAATAACAATATCCTTAAAATATCTTTACCGAAGTAACTGAACTGCCGTTATCGCTAAAATACCGTTACCGAAATAATTGCAGTAGAGTTATCCCTAAAATACCGTAACCGGAATAATCTGAAAAAATCACAAAAAATAATCGCTGTAAATATATTTATGTTTTCGCAGAGCTTGATAAAAAACTAGCCAGTCATTGTAACTTGGCCATAATGTGGCTAAAATTATCGATGTGCATTACCCGAATAACTTAAATAACATTATCCTTAAAATACCGTTACCGAAATAACTGAAAACCGTTATCCCTTAAATAACTTTACCAAAATTAGCGTAACAGCTAAAATACCGATACCGAAATGACTTAAATACCGTTAATGCTAAAAAGGCGTTACCAAAATAACAGGAATATAGTTACCCCTAAAATAATCGGTTACCATCCATGTAAAAAAATTTAATTATTTTTATAAATTTTGGATGCTAACTCACAAAAAAGTGCTATATCTAGCAACCATTATGGTAAAATGGCAGCCCTGCAGCTGCGGCTGCAGATCAGAGAAACTAGCCGAACGTAACTTTTCGACGGCGGCGGCGCAACCGCTTTAGCTACGGCGCAGGCGGCATTTAGGTTAAAAAACCGGCGGCGGCTGAATTGTCGGCTTAAAATGCTGTTTTTTAACTGTTGTTATCTTGACGATTTTTAGATAAAATCTAGTAATATGTCGCTATATTTTTCATCAGATCTATTTTCTTGTTAGTAATTAACAAAAAAAAAAAAAAACGTTTACAAGTAAAGATTTAATTAAGTTGGATGGGCTAATTGTTAATAATAATAGCTAATTGTTAAAAATCAAAGATTTTTAGAAAAATCAAAGATTTTTAGAAAAATCAAAGATCTTCAGAAAAATCTGCAAGTTTTTCCTAACATTATACATGCATCTTAAGAAATATTTGAGGTATATGCATAACTTGCTTTGGTGTCCAAGCAAATTTTGCAAAAATGTTGCTTTTCTAATACTTTTTTATTTGATATTTCCAAATGCCCAAAATGGTTCCAGCATTCTGAGCCACTGCTATAACTAACACTAATTTTGGCGTAATTTTTTACATTTTTTTTGTTTTAATATTATCTTCGATAATAATTTAGGTCCTCTGAAACACCGAAAACTTCTTCAGACTCCGATTCTGAAGATTCAAGATTTTCCATGATTTTATTAAAGTAAAAATCAATTTTTTTTTGCAGTTTTCCTTACTTTTTAATTTTTTCTTCTTTCTGTGAATTTTTGTTATTTTTTACACGTTTTATTTATTTTAAGCCGATTAAAACGGCGGCGGCTGAAAAATTAACTAAATTGGCGGCAGCGGCGCGCAGCCGATTTAGCGCCGATCGGCTTGTTTCTCTGCCTCAGATCAGTCTCAAAGAATATATAAATTCTTACGCTCTAAAATTTCTTTCTTGTTCGTTTTATTTATAAATACTCATCTACTGTATTATGCAGAGATGGAAATGTTATTCTCTCATTAAAGAAACACATTAATAATGCAAAAAGAATTAAATGACCACGGCTGCTGTGATGGATGCTTTTATACATACACACATTCTCAATTTATATTTACCGTATGACTTTGTGAGTCAGAGAATTTATGTCAGACATTCAGTGTTAAATATATTGATTGAATTTTAATAAGGAGTATTTGGGCTATGATGATTTAGTGTTAGTAAAGCTTTAATTAGAGCAGAATTTAGACCTAGAAACTTCCATTTGTATTAATTGTATTGCATTATCCAGTTGTCGCTCAATATTCATACTATACGGTTGTACGGATGACGTGTTTTTTTAAAGTAAATTAATAGTTGTTGTGAAATAATATAATTAATATATTTTGATACAAAAATATTTTTAAATATTGCTTAATAGTTTTTTTTGTATGTAAAAATAGTGCTTCTTTTAAGAAGTATTTCAAAATTTAATAATATGTTGCGTCCGCGAGTCTTCAGCATGGCTGAACGGTTTAATTCGTTGTTCATTCTCTTACTTCGTTTCATAAAAAATAAAATGGTGTCGCTTTTGTGAAATTTTTTTTTTGTTGTGGTTAATATTGTGTATATAGAAGATGTCAAATATGTTAAATTAAAAAATCTTAATAGAAAATTGAAAAAAAAAAAAAAAATAGAAAAAGCTAAAAAAAAAATAAAAAAATGTGTAAGAAATATAAAAGTATATAAAAAATCTATTATAAAAATATCTTTAATAAAAAATCTAATGAAATAAAAAATGTATTAAAAAAAATGTATAGAAAATAATGCATAAATAAAAAAAAAAGAAATGTATAAAAAATGTGTTAAAAAATATAAAAAAAATATAAAAATATAAAAAATATAAAAAAAAAAATATAAATAAAAAAATGTGTAAGAAAAAATAAAATTATATAAAAAAATCTATAATAAAAAAAATCTATAATAAAAAATCTAATAAAATAAAAAATGTATCAAAAAAATGTATAGAAAATAATGCATAAAATATAAAAAAAGAAATGCATAAAAATGTGTTAAATAAAATATAAAAAAAATCTATAATAGATAACCTAGATGAAATCTGAAATGTAAGAAGGTAAATTTTTTTGCTAATAATCTAATTTTTATTCTCTTCGCTAAAAGACTTTTGCTAAAGAGAAAAAATCTTTAGCTGTAAAAAAGGCTTGCCAGTTAAATGCTTCGTTATTCCCAAACAAAACAAAAAATATACCCAAAAATTCGATAGTTTTTAGAAAAAATGGTTTTAGTGTATTAGAGTAAATACATTTGATTAAAGTATTTAAAAATAAAAAAATTAATTCGAAAAAATAGCATTTGTGTGGATCCCATAAAATACTTTGATTTTTGCGGCATACATTTTTCGAAAATCTTCTGAGTTTTTTATTAAAAACACTTTCATTTTATTACTTGCATCAAATTCTAAACATTTTCTAGATTCCAGGATTTTAAGACATACAAATTTCTTAAATTAACAGATTTTTCTTTTTGAAACTCATATTTGAAATAATTCTATTGAAATTATCAGATTATAAGGATTTATAGTAAACAATTACTACCACTAAAGCAGTCATAACGTTGGTAATTTAGAAAATTTAGTGCTTTTAAAATATATTAAATTAACTAAATTTTGAGAAATATGTTATTAGGACGGAATAGGAAATGTAAAAAGGTAAATTTTTTTGTTAATAATTTTATTTTAATTCTCTCTTCTTAACGATTTTGTTTGAAAGAAAACAAC
This sequence comes from Delia radicum, assembly GCA_021234595.1. Lineage (NCBI taxonomy): Eukaryota > Metazoa > Arthropoda > Insecta > Diptera > Anthomyiidae > Delia > Delia radicum. Next base: position 19,168,055 of record CM037852.1, on the reverse strand, counting down.
TTTAGCTGAAAAATAGGCTTGCCAGATAAATTTTTCGTTATCCTTAAACAATTCTAAAATATCGCCAAAGAATCGCCAATTAAAAAAATAATAAATGTTATTTAAGTACAGAGAGAAAACAGTTTTGTAGTTGCAACCGAATTTTTGTGGTTCCATGTACTATTAAATTTAAATACTATTGTAACACTACATTTATTTACAAATTTCGAATTGTTATTGTAACAATTGAAGATTTTATGTTTATAGACTATAATATTCTATAAAAAAAATGTATGCCTCGAACTGGCGATCTTCAGTTTGGCAAGCAAGTACTTTACCTCTAGCCTAAGCCCAATTTAAATAGGTTTTTTTAAATTACAACCTTGAATATTTTCTAGTTTCAAATTTAAATATTTGTCTAAAAATAGATTTGCATGTACAATAGAAATCCGGTTGCTAATCTCAATGTTTTATTAGAGTTGACAAAACTAAAAAAAAAAATTGTATATTATTCTAAAATGATTTTATTATTTATTTTATTTATTTATTAAATAATCATGAAGCCACTTAAGGCCACCCGATTACAGTAGATTTTCGACAGTTTTCATATTATTATCTTAACATTATTTAAAATTAATAGTATATCTATACTTTTACATTTATATTAAAAAAAATGCATTTGCAAATTCCTAAATTTCCCTATCACCAATATGGTTCATCTGTCCCCCCCCCCCATGAAAGTGGCAACCAATGTTGTATGTACCGAAATGGCGTAATATAAGAAGCGCTATAAAAAACATTTACACGTATATAGCTTCCTTAATGAATTATTGAGTATAACAAATTTTTAAATTGCGGTACAGAAAGCGAAAAATGCCTATTTTCGTACTCTAAAATTGAGTTCCACAGTCTGGTAACTCGAACTACAAAAGATTGTTGCATAAAGAGTGTATAAAAACGGGGGTAATAATAAAGAATGAGTTCGAGTTGAATGTCCAAACTCAAATCTTGAAATGAGGTATGATGGCGATGCACCTTTAAATACTTTATAAAATAGAGTCAATAGCTTAATATTTACATAATCCTTAAAGCTGCATCCCAAAAAATCATATACAGATGCCGACACGTGATCCCGAATTCGTAGACCATACACGTACCTAATAATTCGATTGAAACATCTTTCTATTTTTGAAAAATTACCAGAGGAGGTTCCGCTATAAACTTCTAAACCATACACAATTAGTGGCATTAGAAGAGTATGCCCAATTTGCTTTCTTATATTAATCGGTAGATGACATGGAATGCTATACACTCTACGTAAAGTTATCAAAACTCGATAGATCATAAAATTAATATGTTGGATAAATGATAAGTTTTCATCAATATAGAAACCAAGAGTTTTAATATAGGAAACAAAATCCAAAGGAATGTTATTTAATAAAATATTAGGAGCATTTCCTAGTTTATTATTAAAGTCAACCGCTTTAGATTTTGAAATATTTAATAAAATATAGTTTGTAGCACACCATCTGTTAACGTTTAGAAGGTCCTCTTGTTGATCTCAATATTTTATTAGAGTTACCAAAACTATAAAAAATTAATATATTATGCCGCGAACTGGAGATGAACCGGTGACGTTCTGCTTGTCAGGTAATTACTTTACCTCTAGGCCACACCCAATTTGAACTTGTGTTTTCAAATTCCTACCTTGAATATTTTTTCTTTCAAGTTTCCAAATGAATGTCTAAAATAGGTTTGTATGTACAACAGAAATTGGGTTGCTACTCGTAATATTTTATTAGAGTTACCAAAACTATTAAAAAACTTTATATTATTTTAAAATTGGTAACGAAAACATACATTTTAAACAGAGTGAGCGATCGTTTTTTTGCAGGCGAAAGAAATATTTAATTTTTACTGCAAATATTTTATTCAAGGTATAAAATCTTCGAAAAGTGGTTGGGTTTTGGTATTAAAGGTAATGTAAAAGATAATATTTTTTCAATATTGATTAGGAAAACCAATATTTTGAATGATGTGACTGTGTTTTGGTAAATTTTATATATTTTCTGTTTACAATACAATTTAATAATTCTGATGATAAATTTTAAGTACTTACAATTAAAATTATTGAATAATGCTTAAAATTTTGTCGTTTACAATGGAATTCCAACCAATTTATTCCCTGTGTGTAGAATAAAAACGGTTAATTTATTTGTACAAATTATTTTAACACGTAATATTAATGAGCAATAGGATTTAAAAATAGCATTACTTTGAATAACCCTCAAATTCTAAAAATTTTTTAAAATAATATTTTTTTAAGAAACTCTAATTTTTGTAACTTACATAAAAACTAGTGTTTCCAATTAATCGGTTAGGACATTATATGAAAAAAAGTATTAACCGGTAAAAAGTATTAACCGATAATTCGGGTCGGTTAGTCGGATGATTTGAAAATATTTTATAAAGTGGGATCCATTACTGATATTTTGGATCTGCAGAATGATTTGAATGGTCTATATAACTGGTGTGAGCTAAATGGCATTTATTTGAATATGTCAAAATGTATTCACGTTTGAGACTCCCGTTCTCGAAACCATATTCGGGCGGTTTTTAGATTGGGAAATTATGTTTTGTATAAAATGTACACGATAACTGATCTGGGTGTCGTCTTAGATTCAACCATGTCTTTTATTCCACATATTAATTACATAGTTCAAAAAACTAGTGCAAAAGCTTAACTCTTTCAAATATTAATTTTTTATCATTAATATTATATTTAATATTTTATCATTAATATTTTAAATAATTAAAATTTTTATTAAATTATTATTTAAAAATATGATAACAATTAATCTAAACTTTTAAATGTCTGCATGTTTACAAACAAATAAAAAGAGAGCAGACCGAGTACCACTGAGTAGTATGGAAACCCACAGCAAGATAAAATTGAAATATATTAATTTTTAACAGAAAATAACAAAATATAAGCAAAATAAAATACTCTTTAATCAACAATTTTTATTAACATGATGCAATCATTTTTTAGTGTAAAAAAATGTTTTCATTTGCTTCGGTATTTTGTTGCTGAGAGGCGTGGGAAGTGTAATCTCTCTATTTGTATATACTCTTTGTTTTCACAAGACAAAACAAAGTTTTGTGCATAAAGCTTAATTCGCGATGTTTTAACGTCCCGAATATAGCAAAAATGTATTTTTTGAAACTATAGACTCTAGATTTTGTCTGCCTGTTAAATTTTTAATATTTTTATTTGTTTTTTAAAAAAGCAAATGCAAAAGCATTGACAATGTTCGTTAAAATAATATATCTTGACGATCTCTTTTATTCTATTTTAAAATAATTTGATGGTAGTTTAATTAGTGCTTGTTTTTTCAAAGCTTTTCATGCCATTATGTTAGCCAAACTTATGAAAAATAAGGTTAATATTTATATTAAATTATTAACAGGTTAATCTACCTGTTTTAAACCGATTACTTGGGCCGAATAGTTATTTGAGTTTTAAAGTATTTGTTTCGACACTAACCGAAACAGAGGCAATTAATCGAGGAATCGGTTAATCGATTAACCGCATTAGAAACACTAACACAAACACATAAAATTTTAACAATTTTTAAGTTTCCAAGATTTTAAGACATCAAAATTTCTTAAATTTATAAAAAAAATATTAAGAAACTAATATATCAGGCTTATTTCTTTTAAAAGCATCAGATTGTACACAGAAAAATCTAAAATCGAATTTATTTGTTGATTAAAATATAATATATGAAAAATATTAGAATATTAGAACTTAATATTAGAACTTAAATATATGGTCATGTATGAGTCATACTCGGCCATAAACGGGAAAAATTAACAACTTTTGACAAGTGAAATGAGGGGCAAGTCATGTAGTATAATTAGCACATTGTAATCAAGACATTAAAATAATAAAAACATTAAGAAGTCTTTAAAAAAAAAATAATAATGTGAAAAAGATAATTTCATGCGGTGTGCGCTAAATTGGAGACCACCACAGTGTATGACACCCCATACAGGGTAATATATGATCAGTTTTACATGGGTACTTAAAATATGCCGGAATTTATGTTCTACAATCGTAAATCAATATTTTTTTAGTTTCATCTAAAAATTCTAAATTTTAAGTTTGATATAATTTTTATTAAAAATAAAATTATGGTTTTTCGACCTTTAATTGTGCAATGAAAATGAAAATTATTCAAGTTCGAGGCCATACTCTATATTTCTTTATTAGGATATTGTTTTTTATTTACAAAAGTAGTGATTTGAGTACAGTTTGTAATAATTAAAAAAAAAAGTCTAAAGAAAAATTGCACTAAAACGTGTCATAGCAAGGATCGGTGAATAAGAAATTTTTTAAACGAAATTATTGGGCAAATGCCTATAATGGAATTTCATTGCTTAAACTAAAAAAAAATCTTTAACTAATCATTACTATAATAAATAATTAGAAAAAAAGTCGTAATTTTTGGGTAAAAATCGGCAAATTAGAATTTCTCATAGTGCCAAGAAAACAAAAATAATTGGGTAATTCTGGCAGCACTGCTTTTAACCCAAGTCTATTGTTATTTTCTCTGAGGGAATTACTCCTCCCCCTTTGTATAATTCATTATTTTGCTAGCAACCATTTAAGAGAGCCCGATACAGAAATGACGAAATACTTGAAAATAAAATAACAGAAAACCGTTATCCCTAAAATAACTAAATACCAAAAAAAGCGAAAATAGCATTACAGCTAAAATACCGAAATGACTAAAACACCGTTAACGCTAAAAAGGCCTTACCGAAATAACAAGAATATACCTAGTTACCCCTAAAATAATGTTACCGAAATAAGTAAAATATCGTTAATGGTAAAAAAACCGTTTCCTAAATAACGGAAATATCATTACCCTTAAAATACCGTTACCGAAATAAACAAAAATCGCGTTACTCCCACTGATACCCTCATCGAATTGATTACCATCCATGTAAACAATTCAATTATTTTTATAAATTTTGGACGCTAACTCACAAAAAAGTGTTATATCTATCATCCACTATGGTACAATGGCAGCACTGCAACTGCGGCTGCAGATCAGTCTCAAAGAATATATAATTTCTTACGCTCTAAAATTTCGTTCTTGTTGGAAAGGGATGAATTAAAGCTTTTATTTATAAATACTCACCTACTGTATTATGCAGAGATGGAAATGTTATATGTTATTAAAGAAACACATTAATAATGCAAAAAGAATTAAATGACCACGGCTGCTGTGATGGATGCTTTTATACATACACACATTCTCAATTTATATTTTAGCGTATGATTTTGTGAGTCAGAGAATTTATGTCAGACATTCAGTGTTAAATATGTATATGCATTTCATTTGAATAAGGAGCATTTGGGCTATGATGATTTAGTGTTAGTAAAGCTTTAATTAGAGCAGAATTTAGACCTAGAAACTTCCATTTGTATTAATTGTATTGCATTTTCCAGTTGTCGCGCAATATTCATACTAAACGGTTGTACGGGTGACGTGTTTTTTTAAAGTAAATTAATAGTTGTTGTGAAATAATAAAATTCATTTATTTTTATGCAAAAATATTTTCAAATATTGCTTAATAGTTTTTTTTTTGAATGTAAAAATAGTGCTTCTTTTAAGAAGTATTTCAAAATTTAATAATATGTTGCGTCCGCGAGTCTTCAGCATGGCTGAACGGTTTAATTCGTTATTCATTCACTTACTTCGTTTCATAAAAAAATAAAATGGTGTCGCTTTTGTGAAAATTTTTTTTTTGTTGTAGTTAATATTGTGTGTATAGAAGATGTCAAATATGTTAAAATTAAAAAATCTTAATAAAAAAATTTTAAAAAATAGAATAAAAAAAAAAATAAATAAAAAAATGTGTAAGAAAAAATAAAATTATATAAAAAAATCTATAATAAAAAATCTAATAAAATAAAAAATGTATCAAAAAAAATGTATAGAAAATAATGCATAAAATATAAAAAAAAAGAAATGCATAAAAAATGTGTTAAATAAAATATAAAAAAAAATCTATATAAAAGTAATAGATAACCTAGAAGGAATCTGAAATGTAAGAAGGTAAATTTTTTGTTAATAATTGAATTTTATTCTCTCCGCTAAAAGACTTTTGCTAAAGAGAAAAAATCTTTTGGTGTTAAAAGGCTTGCCAGATAAATGCTTTGTTATTCCCAAACAAAACAAAAAATATACCCAAAAATTCTATAGTTTTTAGAAAAAATGATTTTAGTTTATTAGAGTAAATACATTTGATTAAATTATTTACAGATAATTCGAAAAAATAGCATTTGTGTGGATCCCATGAAACACTTCGATTTTAACGGAATACATTTTTCGAAAATCTTCTGAGTTTTTAAAACCACTCTAATTTCTGTTACTTGCAGAAAGTACTCATCAAATTCTAAACATTTTCTAGCTTCCAGGATTTTAAGACATAAACATTTCTTAAATTTACAGATTTTTTTAAAACTCATATATTTGAAATACTTCTATTGAAATCATTAGATTATAAGGATTTATAGTAAACAATTACTACCACTAAAGCAGTCATAAATTTAATCGGCACAGTGTTGGCAAAACGTCGGCGGCGGTCGATTGATAACAGTGGCCAACCGTTGGTTTATTTGAGTAGACATACATATACTTCATTTGAGTATAATCATGGGTTTTGCAATTTTAATACAAAAATGTGTTTAGTGTGTTTAGTCAGCGAACTTCTGCTTTAAAACTATGTACACTCTAAAAAATGCTTGTAAAATTACTACTATAATGGTACACTTAGGAAATTATGTTGGTAAAGACGACTGCAATTGTAGTCAAAAACAAATGAAATTTCATTTAAAAAAAGGACGACTTACATTTCATTAAATTCAACTAACATTGTCATTTGTTTTTAATGTTCAAAAAATGACTAACATTGTAGTAAAAATGAACCACATGGTAGTAAAAAATAAACCAAAATTTTTTTTTTTTATTTTTTTAAATAACATAAAACAACTGTAAAAAATGAATGTAAAATCATAAAACAGTCATTTGATGTGAGTTGTTTTTTAAATGAACTACAATGTTAGTTAAAAATTTTATTTGTTCTACAAATAACTTACATTTACATTAAAAATAATGAAACTGTATTACAACCCAAACAACTACATATTTTTAAAGCAGAAGTTCCCTGAGTGTAGTAAATTTGTATGTAAAACAGAGGTAGGCAAAACCACTACGCGGCGTTTTTGCTCTCACACCTACATGCCCTCACACATTAAAAAAATTAAAAAAAAACAATCAGTCTCGCATGAGCATTCGACGCTTTTTGTTTGATATGCACTGTGAGAATGAATGAACATTTTGAATGTGAATTCTTGTTTAGCGAAAATTTTTTCAGTAATCCAGAACGTCTAGTATGTCAACGACAACGTATCTAATGATGAAAGAAAATTATTATTTATAGAACTTAAAAAAAACATTTTATGAAAAATTTATTGCGGACTCTGAGGAGCTTAATGAGCAAGAATGTACTAAAAATGTTGTAATAAAAAAAGCATCATTTGCTATTGCGGTTTTGGTGAAAAGGCCTACGAAATTCGTAAACTAATAAATGATGTTCCCTTGCCTCCACGCACTATCATTCGAAAAACTGAAAATATCCGTGCATTCATTTACTCAAATATAAAAAAATAAAATACTTAATTCCAGATATTTTTCTATTTGCTTAGATGAATGCACTGATATTCAAAATATAGCACAGTCAATGATATGTGTTTTTTAATTCACGAGGGGGCAATATTTTATTTGAGGAACGCCCTGTAAAGTGCGGGTTTCCTCTTTTTTTTTATTTATGTACTTTTTCTAATTTCAACTATAAGTTTCTCTAAGTGCATTGAGTAATAGAGAGCTACAGCTCACTTACACAACGACAAAATCTCTCTGCCTATCTCTGATGTAAAATCAAGCACAATGCGTAAGTTTAAGTACAAACTGCTTAAAAAAATAATTTGCTGAATTTTGTTAGCAATAACGGACACGAATTATAGAATTATGTATGTTGATAAACATGTTTCTGCATTTTAAACACTTAAATAGGTAAACTTGCATTGAATGTGTGCAATTTTTGTTTTTATTTATTTGAAAAAATGAACAAACTTTTTAAAACAGAAGAAAAAAAATGTTTAATTCAATATAATTTTTATTTTTGGTGCTTTATTTGAGGAAAAAAAGGAATAGCTGTGGTAAATATCTAAAAATAAATTAAAAATATAATTAAAACTGATTAAAGAATGTGTCCCTTTTTTCTTTTTCAATTTATAACGAGCTTTCAACCTCTGCAAAAATAAAGCAAATGAAACATATTAGCTAGGCTGATACTAGTATTTCGATCTGGTTAAAGATCTCATCAGAACCCGAAGTTTTAGAAAAGCTACAGCCTCCATAATAGGCAGAACTTTAACAAAAAAACCTATTAATCATCATTCTTGCTCCATTCTTGTCTTCTTAGTAATCAAGCACGTGGATAGGGGGTTTTCCTAACAAGCATCATCCGTTTATATTTTATATTTTTAGTGGTTTTGGTCAGGGATACGACTTTGATCGAATCATTGTTCTGAACATCTATTAATCCAATCTATTAATCCAAAAAAATATATTATTAAAAATGTATAAGAAATAATACATAAAATAAAAAAATATCTATAATAAAACCCAAATGGAATATTAAATTTAAGAAGGTAAATATTTTGTTAATAATTACATGTTTATGCTCTTTGCTTTAAGATTTTTGATAATGAGTAAAAGCCTGTTGATTAGGGCTTGCCAGATAACTTTTTCGCTATCCCCCAAACAAAACAAAAAATATCCCCAAAGAATCGCTAATTTGAAAAAAAAATGTTTTTTTAGTTAAGTATTCAGAAAAAATGATTTCCATACTTTTTTCAATTAAATCGGTTTTGGTTGAATATTTTAAAAGCGGCCCATTAAAAATTAATTGAATCAATTAAATATTTGCTCAAATTCTTGACATGCTTGACATTTTTTTTATATATTTTCGCTCAAAAGCAAACATCAAAACATTGTTTTTATAAAAGTTTATGTTGAGTGATATTAGTAATAAATATTTCAAATTCATTTCAATTATATGATATATTAACTCTTCTTAGGTTTATTAATTTATTAAGTTAAATAATTTAGTTTTAGTTGTTTAAATCTGAAAATTTATGTATTCTAAAACATTATCATAAAATTGATATTGTAAATAATGTAATTTTAAAAGTTTAATTTTGTTTAATAAAAATGCAAAAAAATTTTTTAAACAGAATGAAAATGATAAAAATAAATTAAAAATTATTTCAAACATAAGAATAATACGCTGATTTCAACAAAAGCGCTAATTTCTGCAAAAAAAAAAAATACAATAGTCCTATTTCAAAAGCGACTCAACTCAAAAATTTTTATTTTTCAGAAATCGAAAACAAATATTTGCAACTTTATACACTGATAGAATTTTTCATAATTTCATAAAAAAAATTCATTAAATCAATAAAAAATTTTCAAATTTTTTTCAATAAAAATTTTGACTTGTAATAAGAAAAAGAAATTTTTTTTTGTACTTTCATTTTGAAATAAAAAAAAACTGAAAACTTTCTTTTAAACAGAATTAACCAAAACTTTGATATAAATAAATTTTTTTTTATTCAGTTTGCTAACAGAGCTAACAGTTTTTGACGAATTTGAATAGTTGGTCTTTAAATTCCAGGGAACAGACTCTCTAAGAAAAACGATATAGTTTTGTTCAAAACTAGACCTAAATTGTTATCGTTTTGACGATGTTACACAAAAACGTTATGCTAAACGATAATAAATTTTTGTTTTTTAACAACATCGTTAACAATATTTAACATTTTTATCTATTAAAATTGATTTAATGAAATACCTTACATTGACTCAATGAAACGTTTCTTTGGGGACTTTTTTATGAAAAAATTCATTGGATTAATGAAGGAATTCTTTAATACTACCCACGAATTTTTATCAGTGTACCAATTGAAACATTTAGAAAGACAAAATATAAATAAAATAAATAAAATAAATAAATAACTGTTTTTTAGCAACAGTTAACACCAACAAAATACACTGATATTTTTTTTTATAGATAAACAAGTGTATTGTGCATAGTTTAAGCATATAAAGCCGAAAAATTAAAATTTTGAGTTGAGTCACTTTTGAACTAAGTGTGCGATATGCTTCAATAGAAAGAAGAAAAAAACTAATTTCTGTGTGAATTTGTTCACATAAGTATTAATTAATAGGCTAACTAAATGAGAATTTCATGCCGGTTAAAAACATTTGGTATGGCAACAATACTTTATTCAATTTTTTTTTTGCTTTTTGGGAAGTTATACGATATTGAACACTTTTAATCAAATGAGTTATTATTTATTTATGAGTGTTTTTATTATTTATCTTATGAGTTATTATTTAATTGAAAAATAATTCTATCAATTTCTTAAAGAATTAGCAATTTTCGCTGTTGACGGAATTTTAGCACTTAAAGTTATTGAATCGGTAGTTTTTGTGATTGAAATGGGTTTTTATTTTTTTTTTTTTGTGTGTAGAGTAAATAAGTTATTAAACAATTTAATTTGAAAAATTCTCAGAGTTTTTTTTATAAGGAAATCCTTTAATTTTTATTACTAACATAAAAACGCTTCAAATTCTAACAATTTTAAAATTTCCAAGATGTTTACGCATGAAAATTATTTGAATTTATAAGCATTTAGAAATGTGTTTTAAGGAACACATTTATCCGACTTATTTCTATTGAAATCATCAAATTGTAACGACTTCTAGTACGCAATTGGTGTCCCAAATGCAGCGTTGTCATATGTTTGGCTTAAAGCAATTCTCCATCTCCAATTGAAAAAATGATGAAATGCTTTAATATGTTTAACAGTCTAAAAAAACAAAAAAGATTATTTTTTTTTAAGTTTTATAGTGCATAAAGAAATTTTTCATTGATAAAATCAGCAATATACGATTTTATTAAAGATTTTTTTTTAAAAAACTTACATAAAAAATTTTAAATTGCATTTACTTTTTCCAAAAACTTTAAATAAATACTGCAAAAAATCAGGAAAAAGTTTTGAAAATTCCAACAATGTTTAAATTTTTTAATAAATATTAATACAGATTCTCTATAAAAAAATTTCAAACTAAATTTTTGACTTGGATCAAATAGGAAATGCCTAACAGTTCAGTATCATATAGTTCGAATCTTCAAATTTTATTAGAAAACATCGCCTGCAAATGGGCGCCTATCATTGTAAGAGTTAATTTTCAACAAAAAAAAAGCAATAAATAAAGTCATTTCATAAAGATTTCGAGGTCTTTGATTTAAAATATAATCAAAAAATTGCTGGAGACAATGCAAACTAAAAATTAAATATGTCTACACAGAAAAAAACTAAAATTGAGTTTCAATTAAATTCTTAATTCAGTTAAATGTTTAATTGATATTGTAGTAACAATTAAAATAATTTGTAACTGTTTAATTAATATTATTTTCAATTATAGTTATATTCATATCAATAAAAAATTTAATTGGATATTGCTTTTTATTTCAAACAAATTTTTAGTAGATACTATTAAAACATTAATTATCATTTTGTTTACGCGCATAGTGTAAACGGCCTGTTACTGTTCAGTGGGCCGTTTTCTATGTTATTGGTTTTCTCTTTTATTTTTTGTTTATGGCGCTAGCCTAAAGTTTTGTGTTACATGCATACTAGGGCGGGTCGATTTAAAAATCGCTCAACGTACAAGGAAAATCGTATTCTAGGGATCAAAATAAGAAACTTTGCCAAAGGAACTATACCTCTAAAATGAATTCTGATGTCCCGACTTTTGACCCGTAGTGTCAAATTTTGAAACATCCCACTTTGATCCATTTAGAGTGGCCCAATTCGAATCCAACCCAATCGAATGTAATTTATGCATTCATCTGCTAGAGCGTCTTCCGGAGAAGAAATAGAGACCCTAAACTTGGAAAGACTCCTCCTACTTTCTGAAATATCTCTATCCCGAGATTTGTAGATTTTGCTATAAAAACACGGCTAAAAGCCCTCTTTCAACTTAAATGTTAACCACTTAACGGTCACACAGAATAATGATTTATGCATTAATCTGCTAGCGCGTCTCCCGGAGAAGAAGTAGCTTCCATAATCTTGGAGAGATTCCTAATACTTTCCAAAATATCAAAGTGGGCTTTTTCAAAATTTGACATCAGAATTCGTTTTAGAGGTATGGTTCCTTCGGCAAAGTTTCTTATTTTGATCCCTAGAATACGATTTTCCTTGTACGTTGAGCGATTTTTTTGCCTCCCTACAAATCGACCAGCCCTAGTGCATACTCACTTACTATTGTCAACCCAAAGCGTACGGTACGTAACTAAACCCCTAATAAAACCCATTGTAAATTTAAATTGAAAACTAATCTGTTTTTTAATTTTTTTCTAAATTTTCTGAGGAAATATTTCAAGGAAACATTTAAAAAAAAATCGCAAAAAATTGGAGCAAAAATACTTAAATTAAAAACAAATCGCCAAAATAACAAAACTTTAAAAAAATCATCAAAATTGTAAAAAATTGTCAAAATTTAATAAAATCAAAAACATTTGATTTTTTGAAAAAAAAAATGCCAAAATTTAAAAAGACAATCCTCAAAATTGAAAAAATTTAAAAAAAACGTCAAAATTCGAAATAATCTCTAAAATTAAAACAGAATTTCTAAAATTAAAAAAAAATCGCCAAAATAAAAAAACGCGAATTTTTTACTTTAATCGATTTGTTAATTTTGGCGATTTTTTAAAATTTTTGCATTTGTTTCCATGTTGATATTATACGTTATAAAAACCGGACATTTTGTTGATACCAAATTCATTTTTTATTAAGCAGTTAATAGGTATTATTTATTGAAAGTGAGTTTGAAATCGAACAAAAGTTTAATTGAAAATTTGTAGACAATAATTTTTAGTGATTTAATAATTAATTTTTAATTTATAGTAATTTAATAATTAAATCGTGTTACAAAACTGCGCGCAAATATAGTTGGCGAAAATATAGTCGCAAAAAAAAATGTTGTGGAAAATATTTTGCGTAAAATTAAGGTTGCGAAATGATATTTAGCTTTTTTTGTAATCGATATATTTTAAGCGTTATTATTCTATAATGACGAAATTGCTAATTTTATATTAATCCTTATCTTTTTTTATATAAACTTAAAGAATACATTTTTACTAAAAAAAACATCATATAAAAAAAATGGAAAAAAAATTTTGGCGAAAAAAAATTATAAGAAAAAATCTTGCGAAAGAAATATTTCTTGGCAAAAAATTTGCGTTTTTAAGCGATACATCTAGCATCTTTTAATGGTGCATTGTCTCCAAGGGAATTTTCTCTAATACGGTCAGGTCCCTAAAGTTTACGTTTCATTTTTTTCCTGTTGTTTTATGAATATATCAAAACTGTCATCAAGATTAATTTTCGCTAACTCTAATTAAAAAAGTTTTGGGCGTGAATGTACACGCTTTTCTTGATTTGCAACATAAAATATAATTTTTCATTATCTTTCATTAAGTGAATAAGAAGCTAGTTTTAAAAAAAATGTCCAAGTCGGATTTTTGCAAACAGTAAGACTTTTATTAACAATTTTAATAAAAATAATTAATTTCATACACACAGAAAAATAAGTTGACAACCGAATTGAAAAATGTATATTGATGGCTACAAATAATAAATTCGGTCAGTACAACCATATTTAAATGAGATTTATAAATTTGTTTTGTGGTGCAACTAAAAATCAGTTGTATTAACCGAAATTATTTGTAAAAACCAATATTCAGTTGTACCAATCGATTTTTGTTGTTGTAACCGAATTGCAGTTGGCAAATGGCTCAATAGAAATAGAAATAGCAAGAATATGCCTAAAAAGTTAGTATGTAAACTGATGTATTTAATTTGGAATAGTCCATTTATATTAGTTTATTATATATAGTCCAATAACCAGATGCAAGGCCACATTAGAGAACATTCCCTTACACATATAATGACATCATAGCTCAAGTAACTGTGAATTATAAAAAATGTATTGTAGTAATTTATAATATTTTTTTTATAATAATTTTTTTTTAAGAGGTATGCTTAACGTTTAAATGCCTGCAACGATTTTGCTCATTTTCAATAACAAAACGCTTAGGAGAATGATAGCAATTTTTTTTTTTTTTTTTAAAGAGAAGCAACACTCAGGAAATACTTCCTATATATTTAGTGTGTTGCTTTCTTTGGAAAGGGATAGTATAGAGATGAAAGGTGGTGAAAGATGAAGGGCTTCAGACATGGCAACACTGTAATTGCGCGAGATGATAAGTCTAAGAACAGTTGTTGCTCGCCACCTGATGGAGAGTTGGCGAACTTATTGAAGCTTTTTGGTTCATAGCCCTGATTCATTATTTTACTTCGGTGGGGTTAATTGCTATGGGAACACCGAAGGTGGACATTGCGATACGTATGAGGGGTAGAAAAAACTCATACATATTAGTTTTGATGTTGCCGGCACCGGGGATCGAACCCGGGACCTTCTGTATAAAAGTCCACCGCGCTAACCATTACACCACAACCATTAAAAACACTTTTCCCGAATACGTATTGAGGGCTTGAAAATTATTTCCTTTGAATCCGCTATTTAAATAGTTTATGGGGTCTCAAAATATTTTTCCAGAAGTTTCGAACGGAATGACAAACTGATATATAGAATAAGTTATACACTCAAACACAATATTTTTTCCGTAAAGACTACTGAATATACACATTAAATTAACTGATAATCAGTTAAAAACAGGACTACTTACTTTTCGTTTAAAACAATTGTATTTTTTAATTTATTTTCAACTGTTGAAAAGTTAATTGACAAAATTCATAAAAACAATAGAATGTTTTCATTGTGAAAGGCGTGGTAGATAAGAATGAGTGTATTTTCTAAAAATCATAACTACATTGCAAATTTTCAATTTTCTGAATCAGACTGCGCAGTTTCTGGTATTGAACCTTCGTCAGTGACCCTGGTTTTTTGAATAATGTAATATTTGTTATGTTTTTATTTGTTCGATTGCGTCTATATGAAATTTTCTGTGCAATCACTGGCCGTGGTATAGATAAACTGATTTCTAATGCCACATGCACTCGCACTACACGTTAGACAGAGCGCTTTAGCCCACTGATTTATCGTCAGGTCGAGTTTTGTTTGTTTATTTCAATACTCAATATAATATAACAACTTTTTGTTTTAAATAGAAAATTTTTACTATTACCGAAAGTTCGTTTTTTGTTTATTTTGTTTATTGATTAACAGACAGAAAGTTAAGAAATATATTTCTTTGGGAATTTAACTGTATATTCCATTGAAACCACTTTACCGATTAAATTTTTAAATAACTGCTGATTTTTTATGGAAAAGTTCTTGTGAGTGTAATAAAGTGAAAAGAGTTATCGCATTTAATGCAGTGCTATTTATATTAGCAATCCTAAAGCATATGCTTCTTTTCTCTCCTGTTATATCCTGTTTTTCTAAATTATGCTAATTTGATATGATGACATATTTACCCCACATGCTTTTATTGCTGCTATTAACTTCTACTACAAGCAACAATTTCTCAAGGAAATTATCTTAAAATTTTAGTATTTTAGGTTTTTTCTTGTGTAGGCAATGAAGAAGATGTGGTAATTGCTCAACAAAAAAGGTAAAAAACAATTAATGGTTATAAGGCGTTAAAAGTTTAATGTTATTTAAATTAGTTAAAAAACGCCACAATCAGTAAAAATCATCAGTGAAAAGGAGTTTACAGTGGAAATTCAAATTTAATTGATGTTTAAATACTTAAAGTTTTAAATAAATCCCCTGTTAAAAATCGACATTTATGGATCCATGCATGAGCACACAAGGTGCATGTATGCCCATATGCATCCATGCATGATTCATATGTTTTCATAAGTGATTCAGACATGGTTATATGGGGGACCATATATGTTCATGTGTGTGCATTAACGAAAATTGAGGTAATATTTACATATGTAATCATACATGTCCATACATTTCCATACGTGTTCATATGTGTACATTAACAGAAATGAAGGTAGTATTTACATTTATGATCACATATGAATACTTATGAGCATATATGAATCATATATGGTGATATATGAACATTTATGAACTCGAATGACCTCATATACGACCATGAATCAGTTCATACATGTCCACCACCTTGCATACAATTAGGGAAAGCATTCCGTTGTGCTTCCCCAAATACCTTCTATAAGCAGTGAATAATGTTTACAATGAAGCAGTAAAGAATGCATACCATGTAACATTAATATTGTAAACACACAAAAAAGCACTTTTTATTGCATACGAAGGCATAATTTTATTGCTTCTTAGAGCACATGAAATAAGCGCTTTTCACCTGCTTATAAGGAATATACCAAGTGGGACATCGCGAACAAAAGTAATGCCTTCTGAAATTTTTTCGGAAGCGATCGGTAATTAAATAATGCCTTCCAGGACTTCTTCTGGGTAAAGACTATTATAAATTTAAATTTTCATTTCTAGCTTGCTGCATAAACAGTATTCAAAAAATTACGTTCTGTGTTTTTTTTTTATTTAAATGGGTGATTTATATGCAAAATTATTGCAATTCAAATGTCAAGAAATTTAAAAAGTTTCCCCAAATACTATAGCCATTCAAACACACTACACTCAAAAAAATAAGTTAGTACAAAAGTTAGTAAAACGTCTTGTAAATCAGGTATACTACTTTTTAGCAACTTTTTTGCTAAAATCGTGTTTTCAGCTAAAATTTTTGTTATACTTATTCAGCACTTAACTGTTTTATACTAATACTTTACTAATATACTAATGTTTTACTAATTAATTTTGCTAAAAAAAATTGTGCTGATAAGAAGTGGAAACTGATACTAAAAAGTACAACTCTAATAAGCGATATAAAAAAATCAACCATGGAAGACTTTTGTATCTGTTTTTCATACATAAAACAATATTGAGGATTAAAACAACTTAAATTTTGCGTTGTCACCGGCTTGTAAAAATAATTGTCTATTAATAAAATAAAAGACAAAAGAAAATATTTAAATTTAATATGTATTTCTATAATAAATGTTAATAGATTAATAATCTAGTGTGGTCAAATTGCAAACAAACATATACAGACATGTAGACAGAGTAAAGCGAAAGACAAAGACACACATCTTATGTAGATTTGTATGATTCCTTTTTCGTATTGCAAAAAAAAGGTTGGTTTTTTCGTTTCGTTTGTTTTTGTTTATTTTTTCGTTTCGTTTCTATAATTATCTTCGGCAGTTGTGTTCTTTAAAAGAAAGCATCATTTAGACTACCATTGATGTAAGTAGTTGAAAGAAAATTTTTGTTATGTTATATATATTTATTTCTTTGTATTTTCAGATATTAAATTACTTCATGACATCAATGTGGCAAAATGAAAATTTTTATATTTCGTAATTATTGTAAATTATTTTTAAGAGAATCACAGAAATATGTTTTATGATTTTCAGCAAATAAATTAACTAAATTACAATTTTTCTACAAATTTTTTGCGTTTTTTTCAGTCTACTAAAATTCAGCAAAAAATTTATTAATTTTTAGCAAGGCATTTTTATTTCTAATCTACTAATTGTTCGCAAAACTTTTGCTGAATCTACTAATTTTGTTGCTAAAAATCAGCTAGCTGATTTTCAGCAAAAGATTTTGCTGACATTAGCAATTTTTTTGCTAGCACCCTCCTGACTAAAATTTTGCTGACTCAGCAAAATTTTTTGCTGACTTTACAAACTTTTTTTTTTGAGTGTACATGTGTGTGTGTGTGTCAACATTTTGTAGAAGAAAAAAAAAAAACAAACAAAAACAAAAACAAAAACAAAAAATCTGTAATAACTTTAAATAACTGAATTGAACATTTATTTTACTGATCTGTAGTTACAATTTGAACACTTGTTTTTAACTTACTATTCATTGGTTCTTACAGATTTGTTAGTTATTTAAACCATGTTTAAAAATAAATAACAAGAAACATTTGATTTACATGAAAAGTAAATAGACCGGATTTCAAGTGATTTATCATTTATGTTAAATTACATTTTCAGTTAATTTACAAACTAACAATTTTGAGTCTACTTATAAATAAACACATAAACAAAAGATTTTGTGATTTTCAAATACAACACACTCTTTTACAGACATGACGATTTTACATACTTATCATAAATTTTACCTTTAAACCTGTCTTTCCTCTTTTCCAATTAAATATGTATGATCTCGTTCCCTTTATCAAATCGAATATAACAAAATATGTGTTGAATGTGCAAACAATATAGTACACAAATTTCTGTTATGCGACATTTATAATGATTTCCTTTATGCACGCATATCTCTTCATTTTTTGTGCTTAAAGAGTTTTGTGGAAAAATATCCTGAAGCAAAGTAAACATATTTTTTTTGTTTAAACAAATACCTCTAAATACGTACACGTGAGGGTGAGGGACTCTAAATGATTAAGAATAATAAAAATTATTGAAATATAAGAGCTTGTGATTTATATGCTCCATAAACATAAGGCTTTCCAAGCAAACTGTCGCGCTTTGGGAAAAAGT
Source organism: Delia radicum (assembly GCA_021234595.1). Lineage (NCBI taxonomy): Eukaryota > Metazoa > Arthropoda > Insecta > Diptera > Anthomyiidae > Delia > Delia radicum. Next base: position 19,149,280 of record CM037852.1, on the reverse strand, counting down.
ATATTAATTATATGACAAAATTACGATATTTATGGCATATTTTTTTTTTTATTAGTTAATAATCATACAATTACAAATTATATCCTATTACCCTAACCGAGCACTAGCTGCTATGGCCTTCGGCGCGTTGTAGCGAAAACATACCAGTACCTCTGGTGGGAATCGAACCCACGCACCCCGCACTGATAAGACAGCACGCTACCAACTAGCCTACCGGGGCGCACATTTATGGCATATATATTACGAATAAAACATGAAACAAAATTTAAAATTTTAAATTTTTTCTCACATGTAGTAGGGTAAAGGCACTCCAGCGATGTAGTTCCCTAATCTTAGGCGCGGTTCCAGAAAAAGATTTTGGGGAAGAAAATTAGAGCGTTGTTGATAAATTTTAAAATTTTTTTGATTTTTTGGTATTGAAAATTTTTTTTTTGGGGAACCGCGCCTACCTAAACTCCAACTGAATGTAACGAAAGCAGTTAATTCTTTTAATCTACTTCTGGAGAGTGTAGGCGCAATAAGGCAGTGTTTGCTGAACAAAGTATATATTACTATTAAAAATTTAAGTTAAATTTATGAAAGGTTTTTTTAATGCGCGCCAAACGGTATATAAAACATGTCATATCATGTCCAGACATACCCGTTTTTTCAGGGATATTCTGTAAAAAAAAGAATTTTTTGGTTTTTTGTAAGGAGATTTTTGTGATATGAATGTCAAATTTTCATATTTAAATCTATAGTTGAATTAAGTAAATACCCTTATGGGAAATGAGGAGTCAATTGACCTTAAAGTGACTGGACTTATCACAGGACTGGTATAATTTCATACTGAAGTGGGATAAGCAGTGTCAATTGTCCTAAAATTACCAATCCTGTGACTGGTAAAAGGAGGACATACCACTTAACCAGAACTTAACCGGTCTCATTCCCCATAGGGTACGTGTTTCAGCTTTTTTCGAAATTCCGAATAGTTCGCGTTTTAGCAAAAATTCATTGCAAATGAGTTGACATGTTTAAATACCATTGGACGTGCCATAAAAAATATTTAATATAATACTAATATTGCATACGTTGTCTCTAGTTAAAGTACAAAGTTCTTTGAAAAACTAAAAAATAAAATTTTCGTTTTTGAAAACGTCCAGCTCAAGGGATCTCAATGCTAGTCACGAAATAGTTTGGGAATCATCATCATAAAACAAACCAAAGTACATTTAAGGGGTGGACAAAAGAAATTATTTTTTGGGAGTTGGTCTAATAAATACTAATGCACTTTAAAATATTTTACCATCAAAGTATCAGTTAAACAAAATAACAAATTGGTTACTTGACTGTCATATAAAACAAAACTATAAAACTTGACAGGGGTTGTTTTTATTTCATAGTCTATATTTTTTACAAATACAAAAAATTAAAATTAAAAATGAAATTTGTACAAAAGTATTGGAATTAATTGAAATTGGTATGTACACTTAGAATACTATGTAGGTAAAGACCACTGCAAATGTAGTTGAAAACAAAGGAAATTTCACTTAAAGAAAGGGCGACTTACATTTCATTAAAATCAACTTACATTGTCATTTGTTTTTTAATGTTCAAAAAATGACTAACAATTGTAGTAAAAATGAACCACATGTTAGTAGAAAATAAACAAACATTTATTTTTTTATTTTTTTAAATAACAAAAAACAACTATAAAAAAGAACTACAAGGTTAGTAAAAATTTTAATTTGTTCTACAAATGACTGATATTTATATTAAAAATAAAGAAACTGTATTACAACCCAAACAACTACATATTTTTAAAGCACAAGTTCCCTGAGTTTATGTTTTAACAAAATTTCAGTGGGTTTTAAAGAATTGTTATGTCATTCTTTTTAGCTTTTTCTTAAAGACATCGTCTGGAACAATAAATAATTATTTTTTCAAATTTTGAGGACTAATATGAGGTAAGCGAGATCAAGTTACAAATTATCTTTGGATAGAGTAAATTATCCTTTAACAGGACAATTAGAAGAGTAAAAACGATTGGGCAAACATACTAGCCTGTGGTCGCCAAAGGGTTAAAGGTAAAGTGGTTTCCAATGTTAAAATTATGTTTTTTTTTTTTTTTTGGAAAATTAGCAATTATAATTACGAGGTCTTTATATTATGCCCAAAAAAAATTTTTTTACCGGATTTTGATTTATTTGCAGTTAATATAGTCTTGTATGTTTTACTATCAGCTTTTTAATACCCATTACTCATACGTCATTTAATATTACTCATACGTATCTAATGCTACATCATTAGTTAGTATTATAGTAACCATTGACTTGAAGTGGTAGCAATTTGTTAAGGTTATCGGCAACATGAAAAAGCTTCATTAACACACAAGTACTTTTAACATTATGTTAACAAGTGAAAGGATGATTTTTTTCTACAAAACTTTGAAGAGAAAAGAAAAAAGGTAAAAAATTGTTATATAGAAAAATCGTATCTAGCAACAAATGACCTTCTTGAGTTTGAAAGGACAATAGCACATTAAGTGCATCATAAGTTTTAAGGGTTTTTATTGAAGAATATAAAACTTAAAACTTGTGTACAAATATTTTAGCATTTAAAAATAAATTGCTTTATAACTATAATAAATGTCTTAAGGAAATGAGAGAAAATCCATATGATAATATAAGAACACAATATAATCCAATCAAGCAATTATCAATAATCTTAAAAATCCACTGAAGCCATAAAAATGTACTACAAAAATAGAATGTTAATGATAATGGCTTAAAGCTTAATTAATATAAATACAACATTCGTATTAAAAGCAAACAGTTTTAATGTGGATTGGCATTTCTTTTTTTGTAAGGAACAGAGTAAAGTACTTTGTAGTACTTATCGTCACCTAAAATCCAAAAGGCCGTAACTAACAAAAATTTAAAATTGATGTTTTGATTGATTACGCTGTAGTTAACCAAAATACACCTTCACACTACACTATTAAACGTTTACGCCCAAAAATACCGATTTTATGAACAAAATCAGAAGGCCGTAACTGCAATTTTAATATATTCATTAACCGAAAAAGTCGTGTGGTGCTGCAAAATAATTCTTATTAGATAAGATATTATTGATAAAACTTCTTTTTTTTTAAACGATTAATATTTTTCATATAAATGTTGAAAAACATTAAAAATAAAAGCGAAATTCAATTGGGTTCTCTTTAATATAACTTTGAAAAAATAAAGGAGTTTGCATTAAATTTTACACACAGAGAAATAAAGTGCCAACCGAATTAAAAAATCTATATATGTGGTTACAACCGAGAAATTCGGTTAGGACAACCATAATGAAATTTGGTTTCTGAATATTTTGGAGCTAAAGTTCTATTGAATTGCATTTATTTTTTTTTTAAAGAGAAGCAACACTTAGGAAATTCTTCCTATTTATTAATATGTTTCTTTCTTTGGAACGGGGATATTGGAGATGAAAGGTGGGGAAAGATGAAGGGCTTCAAACATGGCAACACATTAATTGCGCAAGATGATAAGTCTTAGAACAGTTGTTGCTCGCCACCTGATGGAGAGTTGGCGAACTTATTGAAGCATTTTGGTTCATAGCCCTGATTCATTATTTTCCTTCGGTGGGGTTAAGTGCTATGGGGACACCGAAGGTGGGCACTAAGGGATATAAAACTCATGCATATTATTTTTCTGAATTGATGTTGTTGTTGCCGGGAATCGAACCAGGGACCATCTGTGTTGCAGTCCAACTTGCTAACCATTACACCATAGCGACCACAACATTTTTTTCTTAGAGTAAACAATCGGCTGCTTAATGTAATGGAAGTTATTGTTACGTCTTATTTGCACCATTAATTTTAGTCGCCTTATCTTGATCTACACGATTTTAACTGTGTTTTTTTATATTGGAGCTGGGCTGGATATCTGATATTTTTAGTTATTTGACAGGCTTACATTGACGTATATGCACTGAAATAATAATAATGACAGAATTTAATAGAATTTTTTTTCGTAGATTTCATGAAGAATTTCATTATATGCAAGAAATTTAATTAATATTATAAAATATTTCATATCTATGTTTTCATTTAATTTCAAAGTTTCATAAAAAAAGAATGCATTCGATTTTATGAACTATCTCTTCATAAATTATTGAAATTTTTTCAAATTATATAAAACATTTGATTGGTTTAATTGCAATGCATTTTTTCAGCATTTTTTCATTAATATAATGATAATTTTATATGACTTATTTTATGAAACTATCATATAAATTCTATGATATAAATTCGCACAATTTGTTTTAGCAAAATAAATTAGTTAAACATTACTACAATATTAGTTCAAAACAGTTGAGTACTGAATAAGTACGAGGGCGGATCAATAAGTCCGCGACTTTTCGAACTTCCTCTCATAGTTATTTTATGCAACACTGCTCCCATCAAGTACCACCTGTTAATAGACTACTGTCAAATTTTGAGCAAGTTCCGTCATTTACTTTGCGTTTAACAGCTGTTCAAAATATACAACCTCGTGGATTTTTTAAAAATGTAATTTCGAGTGCTCATTAAACATTATTTTTTGCGAAAAATGGTAAATATGTGGTTTAGTGAATTTCGTTGTGGTCGCACAAGTACAAATGACGCTGAACGTTCTGGACGGCCAATTGAGTTCAATATACCCGAAAATGTCAAAAAAATCCACGATATGATGTTGGCCGATCGAAGAGTAAAAGTGCGTGAGATTGTTGATGCCATAGGCATTTTATATGACAGTGTGGTTTCGATTTTAAATGATCAATTGAGTTTAAGAAAGCTGCAAGATGGGTGCCGCGTTTGCTCTCATTTGACCATAAACGTAATAGTGGCCAATAAGGTGATGGCAACAGTTTTTTGGGATGCACGCGGGATAATCCACTTCGATTACCTTCAAAAGGGAAAAACAATAAACGGCGAATATTATTCCAACTTATTGGACCGATTTAACGAGGATTAAAAAAAAAAACGACCCCACATGGCCAAGAAATGCCTATTTTATGAACCTCGAAAAATCCTATTTTTGGAAGGGATACCAAAATTGGAGAAACGTTGGACTAAGTGTATTGAGCTAAAAGGAGATTATGTTGAAAACTAATTTTTTTTTTGCAAAAAAAACTGTGTTTCATTCAAAAAGTCACGGACTTATTGGTCTTCCCTTGTATAACTAAAATTTTAGCTAAAACACAGTTTCAGCAAAAAAAATTTGCTGAAAACTAGTATGCTTCTAACTTATTTTTTGAGTGTAGAATACAATTTATAGATATCGCTAAAAATCTAGTGCCGATCACAAAAAGTTCTGTTAAAATTGTCCTGTGGGCTTTCCTAAAATAGCAAAAGTAAAGTATATCAACCATTGTCCATCAAAGGGTTAAAATGTAAGCTCTTTCAAATAATTCGTAGAGTTACTATGAAATTCTAGTAGTAGTAGTATTTTTATTTTCCATTTTCCTTTAGGTTGTATTAAAAAAACAGCTAAATGAGCCTTTTGTTTTCAAAATATAAAACAAATTTTTATACACAGTACAATAATAACAATTTCATTTAAAACCAAACGCACTTTTTTTTTGAATAAAAAAATATACTTTGAAAATTCAGAAATTTTCCTTATAAATATAAAGCCGCGAGAATAATAAGAGTTTAATTGTTTTTTTTTGAACTATTATGATGCATAGCAGCTATAACAATATTGGCATTGTAATAGTTTGTCTGTATTTGTAAGCCAATGATAATTGAGTTAAAGCTTACACAGAAAAAATTATGGGCAAAAAATATTGAATTAATCGATTGTTTGAATATAAATAGTGCTTTAAATTATTTTTTTAATTGATTCAATTAAAATATTTATTAAATTTTCTTATAAATCTAACCAGTGTAGACAACACATTAACATAATTATTAAAAAGTTTATTATTACTTCATTGTGATTAAAATGTCAAACGAACGTTTAATTATATGAATCTATTATTTTATTTGTAAATAAAAAGAACAATATCCCAATGATTAACTTTAAATTAGTAGAATATTTTAACGATTTTGCATACACTCTTTTTTGGATGTCAATGCTCGTGTGCATACAATAACACAGTGCAACACGAAAAAAAATAACCATATACGGACACCACTACGTGATAAAAGACTAAAAAAAAAAAGACCCGTGTCTCCCCAATTTTTCCGAAAGTCATCTCCTTTTTTGTTTATGGGCCGCCAAAGATTTGGGGCTTCGGTATCATTTTCGCAAAAAAGTGATCATTTTCTCAGGCTCATATCTTGCAAACCGTTCAGAATTTCGATTTACTCTCTATGGCAAAGTTGTAGCTCTTGTCATAAAGAACAAAAATTGCAAACATATAAAATCAAAAAAACTTCACATTCCAGATCAAAATCGCAAATAACTTAAAAAAATTCGATTTTTTTTTTTACCTTTTTTCCCGTGTCCATAGGTAGCAAACCGTTCAAAATTCAAGGAAACAATCAACTACAAAAATTTACCTAAGATCTCAATAAACAAATTTCTAGAACATATAAACTTCCTGGGAATTGGGTTTGCTACCTATGCACCTGAACAGGAGAAAAAAAGGAAACAAAATGAAATTAAAAAATTTTTCACTTTTGCGCGCTACCTAAACAGTGTTAAGAATCATCTCTAGGAAGTTTATATGTTCTAGAAATTTGTTTATTGAGATCTTAGGTAAATTTTTGTAGTTGATTGTTTCCTTGAATTTTGAACGGTTTGCTACCTATGGACCTGAACACGGGAAAAAAGGTAAAAAAAAATCGAATTTTTTAAGTTTTTTACGATTTTGATCTGGAAGGTGAAGTTTTTTTGATTTTATATGTTTGCAATTTTTGTTCTTTATGACAAGAGCTACAACTTTGCCATAGAGAGTAAATCGAAATTCTGAACGGTTTGCAAGATATGAGCCTGAGAAAATGATCACTTTTTTGCGAAAATGATACCGAGGCCCCAAATCTTTGGCGGTCCATAAACAAAAAAGGAGATGACTTTTGGGAAAAATTGGGAGACTCGGGTCTTTTTTTTTAGTCTTTTATCACGTATTGGTGTCCGTATATGGTTATTTTGCCATGACTTAAAAAATTACACACAGTGTAACTATACATGAAAATAGCTTTAGTTGATTTTCGTGTTGTTTAGAGGTGATAACAAAAGTGCGCTGTGAATTAAAAAAAATATTATTGAAAAAAAAAAGAAATCATTTAACTATTATTTATGTAAATGATTTAACTTTAAATAACTCATAGTGTTTTACAATTATAATTTTAAAGTTTTGTTATATTTTTTTTAATAATTAAAGAACTAAAAGTAGAAAAAAGAGTTCAAGTAAAGACAAGGAAAACGAAATGTTTGTTCTTTACTTTTAATTGTTTTATTATAATAAATTATTAAATTATAAAGCTTTTAAAAAGTTAATTGTATAACACAAATTGTTATAAAAAGATAACTCTTAGAAATATGAGCTAAACGCTTCTTTTTTTTTTTTGATTGACAAACTTAACATGTGAATTGTTTTTTCCTTGTTTACAAGAATAACTCATTTATACTACAACCAAAAGCTAGTAGCTTTTGAAAACAGCTAGTTTTTATTAAAAAATGTGTATGAAATTTCACAGGTAAATTACTAGTAGTTTTCAAAAGCTATTGGCTTTTGGTTGCAGTATAAATGAAGTATAACAGATTCAGCCTGTGTAATCTAAATTTACCCAATTTTTCAATACTTTTTAAACTTTTTGGCAAACTTAAAATATAAATAGTTTTTTCCTTATTTAAAATAAAAAAATATTTCTAAAAGCCTTTATTTTTATAGCTTCTAAAATAGCTTTTAATGACACTTTATTTTGTGTTTATTTAAAATAAATTTTTTTTTGTGAGACTTTATTCGTTCGGTTTGAGATCATGACAAATTTTTTTTTTTTTTTTTTTTTTTTTCTACAAAATATCTACAGAATTAAAAATGTAAATTTAATTTACAAATCCGCATCGCTTTTTTATTTAAATGGGGCATGTAACAAAAATATAATAATTACAATTTTCAATTAAAACTACCATTGTTCTCTTTCCAGGTATCAATTAAAGTTTTAATCAATTTTCTTAAGCCTTTAATTAAAGTTGTTAAAAAAAACCAATTACTTTTTTAATTGATATTGTTATTATTTTAATTGAATGCGTTTTAATAAACGGCCTGCAACTTTTCTTAGTTTATACTATCACTTCAGTGGTAGGTGCAAAATCAATTAAAATATTAATTGATTCAATAATTTTTTTAATTGAAACCCATTTCTAGTTTTTTCTGTGTACTTAGGAAAAGTTTCGAGTAGAGCATATAAGTTGTGGATTTTGATATCTTTAATATAATGTTTCAATATTTAATTTGAGCAGGAGGCTAAAACAGAGTTGAATTAAAATTTAGTTTGAAAGATAAATCAGATAAATCTACTGAAAAATTTTGAAAGTTTTTTATAACAATTTCAAATTTTATAGCTCTAGAAATAAAAAATAGTCAAAAAGTGAAAAAAAAACAACTTGTAGACTTTAGCCGCTGTTATTTTTAAGTGAAATTTCCCACCATTTGCCGTGTAAAGGGTTTGAATAATTTCCAGAAAACTTTAATTAGCTTTAATATTCATAAGAAAAAATTATTTAAATTTTTAATTTCTGGGTAAAATTTAACTTGTCTCATTTTTAATTCTCCAATAAAAAAAAATGAAGTTTAACATAATATTCCTTGCTTCAATTTTTGTTAATTTTGCATATTTACACTGTCAATATGCCACAGTTATTTCGCACGAAAAGAACAACAAAAACTTTATTTAACTTATAATACTTCCACTATTATTGTTTTTAATTATTTGAGTGGATTTACTTTTAAGAGAGTTTAATTAAAATTACATTTATTAAATGGCGCCCACCCATGGATAAAGTTGTTTTAAGTGGTCAATTTATTACATAAAAAAAAACTCTATAAAATTTTCACCCTTCAATTTCGTTTTAAAATAATGTTGGTTTTTAACAGGAAAATATGTAAAATATCATAATAATAAAAATGGCATAAATAGCAAAAGACTGTTTGGTATAATTATGATGGCTTAATGACACGTTGAAGCCTCATTTAAAACTATCGGTTGCTTTTATGTTGTTGTTATATTGAAAAGCGAATAATGAACATTATAGCGAGCGGTTATAAATTAAAGGGTGTTATAAAACAAAATTTTTCTTTAGGGCCTCTTTATGTACATTTTATTGTTTTATTGTTTTTTTTTCAATTTGTTATAAGAATTAAAGACACATTAGATATTTTGGGAACAATTGTAATAATTGTTCCCCTGAAGAAGTCAACCAATGTGGAGACGAAATATTGGAAATAAGCAATTATAATTAATAAATAAATGATCTTAAGCTCGTTTAAAATAAGAAGAATTAAATAAAAGAAGATCAATGAAAACTAAACATTTATTAACATTTTACTATAAAATGTATTTGATGATACTGTACACTCAAAAAAATAAGTTAGTACAAAAGTTAGTAAAACGTCTTGTAAATCAGGTATACTATTTTTTAGCAATTTTTTTTGCTAAAATCGTGTTTTCAGCTAAAATTTTTGTTATACTTATTCAGCACTTAACTGTTTTATACTAATGCTTTACTAATATACTAATGTTTTACTAATTAATTTTGCTAAAAAAAATTGTGCTGATAAGCACATTAATAGTGTGGACGACAACAAGATTGAAAGATATACGCAGAATGAAGCAGATGTCGCGGCATGTCAAGATGTAGTAGAGAAGAGGAAAATGATACTAAAAAGAACAACTCTAACAAGACATATAAAAAAATCAACCATGGAAGACTTTTGTATCTGTTTTTCATACATAAAACAAAATTGAGGATTAAAACAACTTAAATTTTGCGTTGTCACCAGCTTGTGAATATAATTTTCTTTTAATTAAATAAAAGACAAAATAAAATATTTAAATTTAATATGTATTTCTAAACTAAATAGTGTGGTCAAATTGCAAACAAACAAACATATACAGACATGTAGCAGAGTAAAGCGAAAGACAAAGACACACATTTTAGGTAGATTTGTATGGTTACTTTTTATTATTGCAAAAAAAAGGTTTGTTTTTTTCGTTTTGTTTGTTTTTGTTTATTTTTTCGTTTCGTTTCTATAATTATCTTCGGCAGTTGCGTCCTTTAAAAGAAGGCATCATTTAGACAACCAGTGATGTAAGTAGTTGAAAGAAAATTTTTGTTATGTTATATATATATATTTCTATATATTTTCAGATATTAAATTAATTCATGTGTACAATTTATTTTACAATTTTTTTGCGTTTTTTCAGTCTACTAAAATTTAGCAAAAAATTTATTAATTTTAGCAAGGCATTTTTATTTCTAATCTTCTAATTGTTAGCAAAACTTTTGCTGAATCTACTAATTTTGTTGCTATAAATCAGCTCGCTGATTTTCAGCAAAAGATTTTGCTGACATTAGCAATTTGTTTGCTAGCACCCTCCTGTATAAAATTTTGCTGACTCAGCAAAAATTTTTGCTGACTTTACAATTTTTTTTTTAGAGGGTACCGTGCATAGCGTTATTGTGCATAATTTTCAGCATTCTGCTTGATTTTAAATAAAAGAATTACAAATAATTAATAGTAAATTTCAATGCGTTTTTAAGAGTGTTTTAATGTAACTATTTATTTAAGAAAGTGTTTTAATATTTGTCAGTAAAAAAGTTCAAAATTTTTTAAACATTATAAACCATTTTATCAAATAACAAATCCCACCCTCAACCTCATTAAGTTCACCTCCTCACTTCCAGCTATATTTTAAATTATGCATTATTTATACAGGCCTAAGCAAATGTTGATATAAGTAACAGTAAAAACTGCATGAATGTGCGTTCAGAAGATTATGTAATGTGTGTGTGGCTGCAAATGCATGGAATTACAACAAAATTAATTTATTTGTGTGGAAATAAAGCGGTACTGTATATAGTAGCTTATGCATATATTTATGCATTTTTACTACACTGATAGAGATATCCGCATGATATAAGTGAATGCATAAAATCAATGAAATTGCACTGGAATTCTTCCATTCAATCTTTTCATTAAGTAAATGCAAGTTTTCATAAAATTGTACGACAAATATCATGTTATTTTTAAAAACTTTAATACACTTAAGAAGTTTGTAAAGAAGTTTAAACTGATTTCATAACAATTATGAAGATTTTCTTTAATTTAAAGAAAATTTTAATTTATTTTGACAAGAAAAGTTTCATTAAATTAAGGGAAAATAATGAAAGAGTAATAAGACCAAATAATTCATTTATATTGTTTAACTCATTAAGACAACACCACAGAATAGTTTTTATACACGAGGTAGTGACATTTGACTACAGGGTGTCAACACCGTATACCAAAGCAGGGTGTGACAATTGAAATATTTAGAAAGACTAACAACTCCTTTAAAATTTACAGTTTCATTCACACCGCTCGGTTCAGTAGTTTAAAAGTTGTGAATTTATTACCATTATTCTTTTTTTTCAAACACCTCACACGGCGTATGAGTTATATACAATTTTCAGCAACACTCATACGTGTAAGTGGCCATTATGTTTTATATACAGAGAACACAAAAACGGTAAAATCAATTGCATTTCTAGCACAAAAAAGGTAAAAAGGCAAAAGTATGTAAAAATGAATGTAAAATAATAAATACAGTTTTCAAACGATATGATCAAAATTTTGAGGAAAAAAATTGTTGTATACTAAAAAAATTTCAGAAGGTGAAAAGATTTAAAAAAAGGCAATTTTATAGTTTAGAAATCTCAAGAAAAAGTAGTTTTTATGATAAAAAAAAATTCTGCTGTAAATAGTTGTAGTTGTTTAAGTTGTTACACAGAATCTTTATTTTTAAGCAAAATAACCCAGTAAAAATGTTCCTGTTTTTAGAACAGAGAAGGGCACTTTTGCAAATCCTATGTACGCGTGCATAGGAAAAAAAATGCTGCTTGTGTGACGTCGACACATGTACACTATAAACTTCTTCGTGTGGTCTCTGGCAATGTACGTACGTTCGGCTTTTTCGAGTGTAGAATTAGTGAGCGTCATTCGTTTTCTGCTGCTTCCCACACAAGCATACATGTGGTAGTATGTGTGTTGACCTTCACTGTTTTAGAAGCAGGACAAAACAAATGCCCTGATATAAGTGCTTACTATGACATTATACTGAGAAGCAGCAAAATAAACAAATAGTTTTCGTATAAAAATAACCAAAAAAAAAAATTTTAAGCATTCTGTTTTCCCTTACACGGTTTCAGGTTGTAAGCAGCTTACCCTATTCCCTTACAAGGATACAGGTTGTAATGTAGAAAGTTTCATATGGTTTCATATTTTATAATATTCATATTAATGCTTTTACTTGTAATAATGTAGACAGAAATATGATTTTACTGAAAGCCATGAAAGCACAAAATTTTATAAGCGCTTAAAACCGCGCTTATTTTGTACAAAAGTAATGCTTCCAAGTGGGAATTCACCATATAAAAATCATAGCATATGTAAGCAGGTAAGGTATTCTTTTTGGCTTACTCCCTTACAAACCTGCTTGCAGTTAAGCAGCTTATTTTTACTAGGAATAGTCATTTGAAGAAGAAATTTCATTTTGGACTACAATTGTAGTTTATTTAAAAAAAAACAAACCACACCAAACTACTGTATTATGATTTTACATTCATTTCATTTACAGTAGTTTTATTTTTTATTTAAAAAATAAAGCAAATAAATGTTTGTTTATTTTTTACTACATATATGGTTAATTTTTACTATAATTGTGGTTAATTTTTTGAACAGTAATATGCAAATGACAATGTTAGTTAAATTTACTGGAATGAAAGTTGTAATTTTTTTCAAGTGAAATTTCATTTGTTAGTAATTGTAATATTTAAAAATGACTAAATAAGCAAATATGACAAAAAAAAAAAAATTACAAAAACAAGCATAAATAGCAAATTTTGAATTAATTTTGCATTAATTTTCGGAAAATTTTCATAATTTTTCGTCCCTCACAATTCTGCCTGTGTAATAGTCATGTATGTTTATGTATATTAGTTTGTATATACACACACAGAAAAATTTTAACGATTGCCAACTGAAATTATGCTACTACAACTAATATTATTTGCTACTACTAAATATGGATATTCACAATAAAATTCGGGTAATATATCAAATTTTTAGTTGCAGCAACCAACATATTCAGAAATTGCATTTGAATATGATAGTACTAAGTGAATTTATTGGTTGTAACAACAAAAATATTCTTTTTAATTAGGTTGGAATTTTTTTCTATGTGTAATATTTACTTTCAACTTGCGTTTATTTAAATGCAATTAAATTTTGACATTAATTTTGTGCGTTAATTTCTTTTTGACAAACTTTTCATAACATCATTTAAAATTTGCGTGTATAACATGAATTTAATGACAGATTTTCTGTATGCGTTTATACTTAAAAAGTAATTAAATCTGTCATAGGGTATTAATATTATACGATGTTATTATTGAACATTTAGAGGAAATTTATTTGATTGAATTTAAATTCGCGTACTAATGTGGTAATAATAGAGTAACAATTTTAATGTAATTTAATGAAATTATATATGGAGAGAAAGGGGAATGAAAACATGAGGAAGCAGTGTAGTTGGGTTTGGCGAATTAAATATGCCTATCTTCTTTGAAACAATTTTTTTTTTTAACAAATTTGCCCTGCGATGTCTCAACTTAAAACGCAAAAGTTGTCAACACTAGACGTAAAAACCATACGTCAATCTGGTAAGATTGTGAAATAGAGACGTAGGAGATTAGAAAAATAAACAAAAATCTAAAAAATAGAATCTGTTATATACAATAACAGAAAAGCTAATAGGAAAGAAAACTTCAATTTAGCTGCATTACATTCGAGCCCATACTTGGTTGTGATCGCTAAACGGTCATGACGTGGTATTGTTACGTTTGTAATGTAAAAAGAGCGCAGGTTGTTGAAAAATTTATAATATAGAGACAATCTGACAATTATAATTACACAAATAATAATACAACTTAAATGAAAAATCACTGATGACGACTGTCCATAAAAAGAAGCAGAAACTAGTCTAGTCTGATTTAAAAATTAATAGTGTTTATAATTTTTAGAGAAAAACGTTTATTCTTCTTCTTAACCTCAACACTTCAAGAAAATCAAATTTTCCAAAAAAAGGACCGTTGATTTAATTTTTTTTAGCTAATTGTTCTCTATTGCCAATAAAACTTTTTTTGGAAACAAATTCAAGAAAAAAATTTTCGAGAAAATTTAGCGGAAAAATATTTCGTGAAAATAATTAGGATGAAAACGATATTAATAATATAAAATACTTTGTAAAATTGACACATAAATTAACCACTGATTAGTCCGTGGAGGGGACGAACTTGCGGCAGTCTTTCAAATCCATTGTGTCTGTTAAAATTTTCAATAGAAATATTTTCTTCTTCCTGTAAAAATCTAACTGAGAAAATTTTGCAGTTATTAACTATAATAAAATTAATTATGATTGTCATTATATGACGGTTACAAACATTTTAACCCCGAAAAGTATTTATTTAAGAAATGGTTTACGAAAAAAATTAGCAAAATTTCGAGAAATGTTCGCTACATTTTTGTCGTCGAATTTTTTAGGATTTTTTCAGGTGGTTAATTGTCATCACTTATAAAATAGCGTCAAAATTTAAAAATTGTTTTATACCCTCCGCACACTATGATGAGGCTATATGTATATTCGTTTTGTAGCGCATTGATATATATTTCAAAGACCCCATAAATTCTAGAGTAGAGTTCGTCAGAAACGCAAACAATTTCTTTGTTTTTGGGACAACTTCATTTTTTAAAATGGGTTTGCAGCAATAAAAAAAAAATGGTGTTATTATTTTGAAAAATTCCCAATCCTTTCATTTGTACGCGCGCCCAAAAACGCTGATTTAACGTCCCTTTTCCTACAGACCTTTTCAAAAAGACCTATTTTTATATAACACTTCAATTCACCTTTCGATTATACAAGTTCACGACTTCTTAATCGCTTATACGATTTTGAATCAAACAACGTCTCCTGATGTCAAAATGTGACTGGCTTTTTTATTTTAATATCTTTCTTTCGTCTAACATCTATTCTTAACTTTATCAAAATTGAATTGGCGTTATCCGGATTAGAAAGTAAACCTAATGTAGGGTTTTCATATTCAAATTTGGAAAATAAAATATTACAATTCATTTCAAATATTTTATAAAGTTTTAAATTAATATTAAGTTTTAAATATTTTATAATGTTTTAAGTTAATGCTGTAAATTGATATTATGTGTTAACTTACACCAAACACCATTCAATTTAAAATGAAAGTTTTTAAAAAACCATATAAAGTATTTTTATGAAAAACAATCAAAAAGCATTTTTAGCTTCAAAAAAAAAAAAAAAAATTGTGCGAAATTTTTCGTTTTAAGATAAACCAGTAAAAAGTTATTAATTTTACAAAATGCTATTTTATTGATTAAAATGTTTGTAGCCTTTTTCGTAGCTCAAAATACTTTTTTATTGTGTATGTTAAAAAAAAAATATTTTTATTCATTTTTACAAAATTGATACCTTAATAACGTTTTAGCTGTTCGCGATATATCGAAAATTTTGTTACCATTAATCTCTCTTGGTCAAACCTATTTATTGTGTGTGATTAAAAAAAACATTTTTAAAAGTTTTTAAAAAAATGAGTTTTCCGTCCACTCTATTGCCTAAACGGTACACTTTGGAAACTGGGGAAAACTTTTTATGAATAATTATTGGCGTAGAACCGAATGTCTAGCTCAAGTTTTATATAAATACATCGCTTTTTGCTCTATATCAAAAGGGAACCTAAATCAGCGTGTTTGGCCGCCGTGAGCATGTGGAAGGAGTTGAACTTAAAAAAAAAAAAAAATCATAACGCCATTTTTTTTATTGGTGCAAAAACGGTAATAACGTGATGATATGCCAACATCAAATTTTCGAGAAGAACTCTAATATAGAGCCATTTCAGAAGGCATATTGACGAAAATGTGACTTAAGCAACTCTAATCCAGAGAAATTTCAAAAGGCATATTGACGAAAATGTTACTTTATCAACTTCACCCCTTCCGATTTGCATGAAACTTGGTATATGTACTTTCCTAATAAGTATGACAAAAAAATTTGTCTATTTTTGTAAAATTCATTGTCTATTTAAACAGTCGTAATTATTGTCTTCTCTGAGCTATTTGAAAAAGTACAAAAAAACTTAAAAATGTCCTTGTACACGCAGACATTATGATAGTTTAAGAGCATCATGCTATGATTACAATTCGTAGCAATCATATTTTAATTCTAAATGTTGATAAAATCGCCCTCGGTAATCATAATATGGTTAGCCACAATCATATATAGAAAAAGAGATGTATTTTGAGATATTTTTGATACACGCAGAGAAAAAATATGATTGAACATGATTGTGGACACAAAATTATGATATTATGATCCTAATTACTTTAGGATCATAATATCATAATTTTGTGTCCACAATCATGTTCAATCATATTTTTCTCTGCGTGTATCAAAAATATCTCAAAATACATCTCTTTTTTTCTTAAATTTTTGTTTGATTGATTGATAGATATGCCCTCTAAAATTTATAAAAAAAATTCAGAATGAAGTTTTGTTATGTTACTTAGAAAAACGATGTTTTGTGGGTTCATTGTGGAGGGTATAAAAAAAATTTGGTAAAACGAAATTTAATGGAATATTTTGCTTGTGAATGACTTTTCGTATACAAAACAAGCAACAATATCAGATAAACATGCACAGAATACGTTCGCGTTTAAATACAACAATCAGTCTGTGTATAATACTATATTAATACTAGAACCAAAAGATATTAATACTAGAACATCAGATTGCTTTTCACAATTTGTTAAATAAGTTTTGGGACTTTAGCACATTTAATTACTATAAATGCAATTAATGTTTATCCCGATGAAAATAAATTTAAAAAACAAAAATGTTGTTGTTTTTAAAAACTTTTGGTTTTTGATTTCATATTTTTATGGAATTTGACAAGTAATTACAAGTAGTTTTTAAAAACCGCTCGTTTTTGGTTGTTGTATAAATGTGGTAGAAGTGACATAGTCAGTAACTGTCTGTAACTGTGCTATGACATTACAACCGGAAATGCTATATTTAAATGTAAATTTCCTGTTGTCGTTAAAAACCAAAACAAAATAAATTCTTATGTGAGAAAACAAACTCACATAAATCCCTATGAAAAACATATTTTTGAAGGAGTTTAAGACACATTGAAATAAAAAATTTAAAAAGATTAAAAAAATGCATAACACAGTGCAATAAACAACAACAATAAGGTTAAAAAGAAGAATTGAAGACAATTTTTTTTTTTGCATAAAAGAACAATATGCAAGTAACATAACATATCATTGTCATATATACGTTTAACTAATATTCATACAAATACACTACCTGCACTATCCAATATGAATGATCAAAATATAAAAATAATTGCAATATGAAAAAAAATATTTATAAATGTTCTTAATTTGTATACTTCTTTCAAATTTACAATATATATATCATTTATAATATTTTGGTCACTTACTGTACACTCACAGACTTATAAATATTCAAACATTCAAGCAGTACTTTTTTAAATTTTTACATAGTTTTTATGACAATGACAGTTGCAGTGGTAGTTTTGTGTTGATATATGGGAATATACATAAAGAAACCATAAAATATAGGAGATAATTGAAGATACAAACGGATTGACTGACAAAAAGCATCAACAGTAGCAGGGATCATGGATTGTTGTTGTCGCAAATTGATGAAGTATTGTGTCATTGTTTGGTTATATGCAGTTGGAAAAAGGAAGAATTGTCCCAAAAGAAAGAAAACAGTGAAAGTAATGGTAGACGTATAGAAAAGTAAAGAACTGGGGATTACAATACCAAATGTCCAGCTGAAAAATAATGTCAGAGCAGTTTTATGTGCAAGAAAAAAATGGAAAACTAGTTCAATTCACCTTAACTCATTAAGGACAGACACATCATACATTCCCTGGATATTTTTCAATCAAAAAATTTTTAATTAATTAAATTATTAAAAACTTTAACAGGATATAAATCCTATGTGGTTGAAGATATTTAAAAAAAAAGTTAATTTGCATAATTATATCTTTATTAAAATAAAATAAAAATTATAATTTTTAATTTATAACGAGCATATTAACAAAAATAAAGCAAATCAAATATATTAGCTAGGTTGATACTTGTATTTCGGTCTGGCTAATGATCTCATCAGAACCCGAAGTTTAGAAAAGCTAGAGCCTCCAGAATAGGCAGAGCTTTAACAAAAAACCTGTTACTCATCAATTTTGCTCCATTCTTATCTTCTTAGTACTCAAACACGTGGCTATTGTATTTTCCTAACAAGCATCATGACGTTACTAAACTTTGAAGACCAAAAATGTTCTATTTATTTAGAAAAAAAAATTTATGATTTGACAGATATTTTTTCGATTTTGTAAAATTATGGTTTTTGAACACTTTTTAAAATTATCATTTCGCAACTCTGACATTATAGTTTTTTTTTGAAGTATCGCAGTATTTTGACAAAAACTGGCTGTTGTTAAGTTATAAGTAAAAACGAAAAAAAAAAAAATTTCATATTTCTGTCTTTGTGTAGTTAAATGGAAATTGTATCGATCTGTCAGATTATCATAGATTTTATATATCTGACAAACTATTTCTTTGCAGGGAAATAAATTTAAGTATTTTATCATTAACTTTCCTATGGGGAAGAGGAGTCAATTGACCTAAAAGTGACCAGTTAAAAAAGGACTTATCACAGGACTGGTATAATTTAATACTGAAGTGGGTTAAGCAGTGTCAATTGTCCTAAAATTATCAATCCTGTGACTGGTAAAGGGAAGACATACCACTTAACCAGAATGCTTATTAACAAGAAAAAGCCAGTTGGCCAGAAAATTACCTATTGGAAGCTGCTCAGTTTTCGTTTATTTTTTAAACTAAAAATTATTAATTATGATTTTTTTTTTGTCGATATTTATGTTTTTTTTGGGTTTATTTAAAAATTATCGGCATGCGAAAATTGTTAGTTAAGTAGTGAGTTAAGTAGTGTAAATTGATCTAAAAAGACTAGTTCCGTGACTGGTAGAAGTAGGACCTAACTGGTATACATATTGACCAGAAAAAGGCGATGAGTTAGAAATTTATTGTTTCATTTTCTACCATTTTTACATTAAAAATTATTAATTCCCTTTCAGGATAGTCATGCCGTTAGTCCGTTTTGGTTAGTCCTCCGATATGCCTCTTTTGCGACAGTCTTGTGGTATGCCCATCTTTGGGTAGTCCTGTGGCATGCCACTATGTGGTTTAAAGTAGGACAAATGACCCCCTCCTATGACAAGCCCATGTTAAAGTTGCCAGTTGTTTACATAGGGTAGGGCTTAGCAGAGGACCGGTCTCTGGCACGAAGGGACCGATCCTGTGGCACACGCAGTACCGGTCCCATTTGCCAAAGGGTTATGAGTAAAAATATGTCTTTTTCATATTTCTAAATAAAATCTAATAAAGATTTCTACTAATTAGTACAAAAATTTATTTATTTTTGTTAAATATGTGGCAACTTTGGATTACAAATCGTAGGCTTGCCTGCAAGTAGTGATATGTGTTTTTTATATGTTGTTTTCGGGAGAGCAAAAAACTATATTATCCTCCTAAGACATTTTATTGACATCATATTCCTACCATATTTACTAAAATACTGCTTTAAAAGAAATCCGAATTTAATATTTGTTACAGAGCGGAGCGATAAATAGTATAATAAAAAAAATGCAAAATAACTCATAAGACTACTTGCAGGCTAGCCTATGAAATTCTACTATTTTTTATTTGTAACAATTTAGCCAAAATGCCAAATTATTTTATAAATTTAGAAAGACTGGATTTTTTTCTCATCCAATAAAAAATGTACTGTGTCCAAATAAATAAAATTGTATATACAAAAGACGTATGAGTGATAAATGATTTAAATTAATAAATTAATGAATAAAATTAATTTTAATTAATGAATAAAATTCATCTACTGAGTTAAATTGGATTTTGATCAAATTTGGTAAATTTGCATTCAAGTATTACTAAAATTTAGTAAAATTTTTGGTTAAAGCTTACACATTTTTTCTAATACTTTTCCTGTACTTATAATTGCAGACGAGTTTTGCTAAAAATTAACTAAACGGTCTACTGACCAAAAATTTTTAATTTTTTTTTGTAAAATTACATATTTTCTGCAACTTTTACTGACTTTTTAATTGAGTGTACTTTGCAAGGCAAACGGTCCGCCATATGAGATTACACTCAAATAAAAAAGTTAGTAGAACACTTGGAAGCAAAAACTTTTATTTTTTTTCATTGTTAAGAGCAAAGTTTTTTTTTACAAATTGAAAATTTTTATAGTCTAAAATATGAGTAAAATGCCAAGGGATAATAAACAAAAAGTTCAGCGATAATAGTTGTTAAGTTTAAAGTAGTTTATTGTTTTTTTCGTGTAATTATTTATTTATATATTATTAATATTTGTTCCCTGAAGAAGTCACCCAATGTGGAGATGAAATATTGGAAATAAATAATTAATAAATAAATGATCTTAACCTCGTTTAAACTAAGAAGAATAAAATGAAAGAAGATCAAAGAAAACATTTTTAAACTATTTTTATTAAATTTGTGTCGTCCAACTTTTTTTCTATACAAATAAGTGCCGTGTCGTCAAATTTTACAAATAAATTTAAGTACATAATTGAAAATGTAAATCAAATAATAAAGGACAAGTATATAAATCAAATAAAAAAGTTCACCACTGCTGAAGAAGTTGGAATAAAACCAACGAAACGTCCAGTGAAAGGATGAAATAATTTGTTTTATTTAGCCAGTAATAAAACACAAAATTTAAATTGGTCAAAAACAATAACAAAAAAACAGAAACAAAAAATAAATTTAATTTCAAAATATACTAATGTTTATCTGAATTTAACAAACCGATTTCCTAAGGGTTTACTAAAATTTTATTAAAATTTATCAACCTTTACTAATTTTTCCTACTATTAGTACTTTACTAATAACTACCGATACTTTTTGTTAACATTGGCAAAAAGGTCTGCTGACCAAAAAAGAGTTAATTTTTCTATAGACCCTATGGGGAATGAGACCGCTCCTGCGTGTGCCACAGGATCGGTCCCTTCGTGCCAGAGACTGACAACTTTAACATTGGCTTGTCATAGGAGGGGGTCATTTGTCCTGCTTTTAACCACTTAGTGGCATGCCACAGGACTAACCAAAGATGGGCATACCATAAGACTGTCGCAAAAGGGTCATGTCGTATAAAATAAACGAAAACTAAACAGCTTCCAATGGGTAAAATTATGGTAAACTTAATTGACGCAATTGACTTCTCATTCCCCATAGGGAAATTACAGATTTTTCTGCAACTTTTACAAACTTTTTAATTTGAGTGTATATTGGCTGCAAACAAAACACTAACACAACCACTGAAAAAAATATAATGAAAAGAAAAACGAAAATATATTTAAAATGCAGTGGTATGGTCTTAAATCACCTGTCACGGAATAGGTCACTTAATGTTAATTGACTTATTTGTTAGTTGTTATTGTATTTTTACTTAAATAGGAAAACTTATTATCATTTTTTATTTAAATTTTTTGTTTAAATAAATATGTAAAAATGGCAAACAAATGAGTCAATTGAACTCAAAGGTCCTATTCCGCTAAAGGTCAGCCGAAGGCATGTAAATGCATTTCATTTATATTTTGTTTGTTTATTTCGGTTTTTTTTTTGTTACAATTTGCCTATTAGAGTAAATATTGAAAATAGTAAATACATGAACTAATTGTCCTTAAAGAACATATTCCGTGACAGATTATCCGATATATTTCAATGCAGATACAACAATATTTTTTTCATATTTTATTTGTTAAAGGTTTCTTATTTAAATAAAAACTTAAAAACAGACAAAAAAGCGTAAATTAACCTCAAAGGTCCTCTTCCGTGACAGTTACAACAATGATGTGTTTCTGCACTTTAACTTTATTTAGTTTTTGTAGCGTTAATTTAGTTTACTTTTCCACTTTTTTTTCCTTTTTTTCTATTGTATTTAAACACATACGCAAAATATATAAAAATATATAACTTTGCCAGTTAATATATATAATAGGGAGTCCTGAAGGTGGAAAATTTTAACTACTCGAAGTAAACCGATGTGCCAGCTGGTAATGGGAAAAGTACAAACAGAAATTCAAGCATACTTAAAGTTTACTTCATGCTATTAAAGATGGCCTTTGAAGTGTATTTTTTTAAGCTTTGTTTCGAATTTTTGTTCAAAATATGTCTCAAAAGTTTAGTGTAATGCTCAGCACATTCTGAAAAAAATATTTATAAATATTCCATAGAGTAATTTTAATCCAGCACAGCATAATTTTATTTTAAACTAATAATTTGTTTTCTTTTTATTCTATAGTGAACTATTTACACATCAGAAAATACTGCTTGCTTGGAAGCAGTTTCGGCAAGCAAAGTGAACAGGTAAGCGTTTGCAATATTTGTGATATAAGGCATAATTTTTGTTTGAGAAAGCTCGCTTGAAAGCACTTGTTTCGATATCCAAAATGCGATTAGTTCACAGCTCTAAATAATGGTAAAAATCCACTGATTTTAGCAACTTAATTTTGTTATCATCAGCATTCTTTCGTGCTTTCGCGAAGCGATAAAGTGTGGTAAGCAACACGCTATTGCTTCTTTTGGCGCACTGCTGCAATGTATTAATCTTAGGAAGCAGTAGAATAAGCAGAAAAGAAGCAAAACCAAAGCTTTTATCAATTTTACCGCTTCCGAATTTCTGCTGGGTAGTGGGTAATTTTCATGCAATTTATTTTTATTTTCATGCGTATAAGATAAATTTTATGTGCGTTTTACAAAAAAATAAATTTAAAACTAAATGATGATCTGGTAGAACAAAATTAAACTACACTCAAAAAAATAAGTTAGTAGAAACGTTAGTAAAACATCTTGTAAATCAGGTATACTATTTTTCAACAAATTTTTTGCTAAAACTATGTTTTAAACTAAAATTTTAGTTATACTTAGTCAGCACTTAACTGTTTTGAGCTAATGTTTTACTAATATTTTACTAATGTTTTACTAATTTATTGTGCTAAAAAAATTGTGCTGATTAGCACATCAATAGTGTGAACGACAACCAGATTAAAAGGTTTACACAGAATGAATTAGATGTCAAGATGTAGTAGTGATAAGGAAAATTATACTAAAAAGTACAACTCTAGTAATACCCTAACAAAAAATCAACCTTGGAAGATTTTGTATCTGTTTTTCATATATAAAACAAAATTGTGAATTAAAACAACTTAAATTTTGGGTTTTCACCGGCTTGTGAAAGTAATTGTCTATTAATTAAATAAAATATTTAAATTTAAAAAAGATTAAATGTGTATTTGTAGTCAAATTGAGTGGTCAAGTTGCAAACAAAAATACAGCTGGTAGACAGAATAAAGCGAAAGACAAAGACATACATCTTAGCTAGATTTTTATGTTTCCTATTTCTTAGTGCAAAAAAAGTGTTGTGTATGTCACATTTTGTTATTTTTTCGTTTCGTTTATATAATTCTCTGCGGCATTAGCGTTCCTTTAAAAGATAGCATCATTGAGACAACCATTGATGTAAGTAGTTGAAAGATAATTTTGTTTATATAATTATTATTTGTTATGTATAATTATTTGCATTATTGCATTAATTCATGTCGTCAATGTGGGAGTATGAAAATTTTTATAGTTTGTAACGTATTGTAAATTATTTTAAACAGAATCACAAAAATATGTTTTATGATTTTCAGCAAAATAAATTAACTAAAGTAAAAATTTTCTACAAATTTTTTGAGTTTTTTTCAGTCTACTAATATTCAGCAAAAAATTTTATTAATCTTTAGCAAGGGTTTTTTAATTTCTAATCCACTAAGTGTTAGCAAAATTTTTGCTGAATCTACTAATTTTGTTGTTAAAAATCAGCTCGCTGATTTTCAGCAAAAGATTTTGCTGACATTAGTAATTTTTTTTGCAATCACCCTCCTGACTAAAATTTTGCTGACTCAGCTAAATTTTTTGCTGACTTTACTAACTTTTTTATTTAAGTGTATGGAAGTTTTATTCATATTTTTTATTTGATATGCTCAACATTACTAAAATTTTGAGCCCTATTTTTTCTAAAAAAAAAAACATAAAAATACACCATGAAGGCCAACTGCAAATGCGGGTAACGGTTTCATGTACGCTTAAAATTTTTTTTATTGCTATTTTCCAATAATCAGCTTAATAATATCTATCATGTGAGAACAACTTTGTCACCAAATTTGCAAATTTTTTAAATACGAGGGTAGTCTTATGCACAAGCTAGCTCAGACAGTAGAGCATTTGCTTTGTAATCAGAACGTTCTGCAGTGGACTCTGGAAGATTTTTTTGAATCTTTAGATTTTTTTCGATTTTTTTTAATGTTTTTTTTTTTTTAGACATACCTAACACATCACAAGGTATCTAAAATATGTCAATTGTCCACATTCAATGGCAACGACAAATTAAAAGTACCGGTACCTTTTTTATACAAATCTATCCCTTTCTCCGTAGAGCAGTACTGTACGTATACTTATTATTACATTAAGTATGCGTTTAGGTGCACTTTTATATAGAACAGAAATATTAAGTTTTACTAAATATTTGATAGGAACAATATTTAACGAATATGTTTTCTAAAACGAAGATGCCTATCGATCTTAAAGAATACAAACGTTTTCAAACTTGTCGTGTTTCACGGATTTTGATAAATAAATATTAAAGCGTTGGCTAGCGAAAAGGGTGTTCAAATTCGCAAAATAATGAGCATTACGTATACAGTAATTGAAAATATGTTATGTAGTAAGTTTGGTCCACAAATGCCACTTTAATCGAAAAAACGTGATGAAAATGCATTTTTTACAAAATGCATTGCATGCGTAAAATTTTTGTTAAAAAAAGACCCGAAAAAGCGATTTTTATACAATATTAAATGAAATAAATAAATTCTTCTTAGTTTAAACGAGCTTAAGATCATTTAATTATTAATTATTTATTTCCAATATTTCGACATTGTAATAATTTCAAATTGTAATTATTGTTTCCTGAAGAAGTCACCCAATGTGGAGACGAAATATTGGAAATAAATAATTAATAAATAACTGATCTTAACCTATTTAAAACTAAGAAGAATTAAATAAAAAAAGATCAAAGAAAACTTAATGTTTTTAAATAAATAAAAAAAAATAACTTTCATGAAAAAAGGTATCTAAAATATGTCAATTGTCCACATTCAATGGCAACGACAAATTAAAAGTACCGGTACCTTTTTTATACAAATCTATCCCTTTCTCCGTAGAGCAGTACTGTACGTATACTTATTATTACATTAAGTATGCGTTTAGGTGCACTTTTATATAGAACAGAAATATTAAGTTTTACTAAATATTTGATAGGAACAATATTTAACGAATATGTTTTCTAAAACGAAGCCGGGTAACACCATAAAAATTCTATTAATTGATAGAAAATAATTTTAGCTTTTTGTAACAATAAAAAAAAATACTAGAATTGTTGTCAGTTTTATATAATTTTAGTTATTTTTGCACTAAAAATCAGGGACCGTAACCGTTATAAGTAATATCAAAAAAGTTCCTTTATAACAGTTATTTTGTGGCTTAAAAAGAAAAAAAACATCAAAAACAGTTATTTTTCAACGTAAAAATAAAAGATCGGATGAAACTGTTAAGAAGAGAGTTTTATTTTGCCTTTATTAAATAAAACTCTTTTGAGGAGTTTTATTTTTTTCGTCTAAAATAAAACTCATTTGAGGCGTTTTATTTTAAAACTCATTTGAGGAGTTTTATTTTTTCCGTCAGAGAATAAAACTCATTTTATGTAAATTGACACGCAAAGCCTGCCGTTTGCCAGATCATTACAATTTGTAAGGCAGTGTAATCTAATCACTTGCATTCCAATTGAAAAAAATCGGAATTAAAGTGAAAACATGTGGGTTTTTAATATGTTATTGTTTGATTCCTATTATTGAATGGTTGTTGTTTTATTTCTTATATATATGGAACAAGAAAGCGAAGGAAGTGATAATGAGGATGAAAAAAAGCTTTCTATGAATCGACAATTTTTCTCCAAGGCCCTTATCGATTGATAAACCTTTTTTTGAGTTCTGGGAGGTTAAAAGAATACACTATCCGTACATTGGTAAAAACTATACAGTGTGTACCTGCAACCCAGGTAAGCGTGGAAAGAGCATTCTCTGCTTTTAAATTGGTATTGAGCGACCTGCGTTCAAATCTTTCCGCAGAAAATTTGGAAAAAGTTATGTTCGTTAAATTAAATAAATTAATTACTACACACATTATAGCAAATAAAGTCAATAAAAAAAGAAGAAAACAAACAACATGAGTTTTATTTTAGACGGATAAATAAAACTCTTTAAATGAGTTTAGAAATAAAACTCCTCAAATGAGCTTTATTTTCTGACGGCAAAAATAAAACTCCTCAAAAGAGTTTTATTGCAGACGGAAAAAATAAAACTCCTCAAAAGAGTTTTATTTAATGAAGGCGAAATAAAACACTCTTCTTAAGAGTTTCATCCGGTCTTTTATTTTTTCGTTGAAAAATAACTCTTAACTGTGAAGTTGAGATCGTTTCCTTAAGATCAAAATAGATTCTGAAAGAGCACTTCAATACGAATCGTTTGGTATATAATAGTATACGTCTCCGTTGACTCTAACATAGAGAGTTTTTGAGTTAAAGTTTTCGGGATAACTGTTATTTTCGGTCTCTGCTAAAAATTAGGAAATGCTTTTTTTATTTTTTTTATTTATATGAGTGTTACTTTGGTTGGTTTGAGATCATTTAATAATTAATTCCAAATAGAAATTGATGATTAATTTTTAAAAAAATAGAGAACAACTTAAAAAAAAATAAATGTATAATTCTAATGCATTTTTATAGTTACTAAACCAATCATCAGGCATCTTGTAAATTTTTTTTTTTTTTTTTTTTTTAACTTTTCATATAAACTTTGTTATGATGGTAAAATTTCCAGAACTAACCAAATGCCATGAAATTAAAACTTATAATATAGCAAAAATATCTATATTTTTAACGAAGCCGACTTCGACCACTTTGTCATAAAATTATTCTATGTTTTTTTTTTTTTGTTTTTAATCATACAGAAAACTTTCTTCTGTAAGTTTGACACTAATCCGGGCAGCTTGTATGGAAAGCCTCATATGTCAACAACGGAGTCAATAGATTAATTTGCTAAATTAAATATATTATTTAACTAATTGTATTTTCCATCTAAATCAAATTTAAACGTTATATTTTTTTTAACAATTTAAACCATTCACAAAACGTTGCGCATCAATATCCTTAACAAGGCGTGTTAAAAATACTTTCATTGAAATTTTTTGTAACAAAATTTTTTTCACACTGCAATTACCTAAAATTACTGCTGCAATTTTGTGACAAACAAAAATATTACCACGAGTTTTTATACTCTATCCCATTGTAATAGAGTGTTCTTATGCACTGATTAAGCCAATTCTGTATTAAAGCTGTGTGTGTGTGTTTTTTTTGTGATATTTACGTTCAACTGTGAACATTTTGGTTTTGGTTTCCATACACAAATGTTGCTCATACACATAGAAAACCATTGTAATAGCTATTTATACAATGTTTTTTGTAACTCAACTGATTCTGCTGCTATTGACTTCGTTGCTGTTGCTTGTTTATGTCAAGGACATAAATGCTGCGTGTGCACTCGAAACATTTTTTCAAAATTAGTGATGTGTTAAATGTGCAACAATAATACTTATTACAAAAAAAAAATCCCTTCACTTGTTCTCCTACACCTCTTTACAATTACAGCATGAACTCTAAATGGTAACCGAAACAACAATAATGGTAGAACAAATTGTGGCTGCTTAACTTTGAATTGTTAACTTTATAAGTGTTGTCGGTGTGGCAAATGTTTAGTTCTAAACATCTCTTTAAATTACCTCGATTTCTGCTTTTGCTTGTTCAACAAAAATCGATCAATATAAATGGAGTATAACTTTTTGTTACAAGTTCAGTTTAGATAATAATTACACTACTCAACAAATTTCAATTTATTGTAGAACCTTTCTTCGACATAAACTTTGTTCTGTTACACTACTCGACGGCCGAAAAAAATATCTTTCTTTGAAATAGATAATTTTTAATAGATTGCAAATCTCAAATATCGCGGTTTTAATATTTATTATTCAACCTATTTTTTTTAAATATTTTGCTTAATTTTTCCAAATTTACCTGCAAGCTCAAGAATTTTTTTAGATTATAAATGTATTTGAGTATCTGTCATTTGAGTATAATCTTATTGTTGGATATCTTACTGGTATTGCAAGGTATTTAAAATTTTTTTCTATTAAAAACTATGTACGAGGGCGAATCAATAAGTCCGTTACTTTTCGAACTTCCCTCGTAGTTATATGAAATGCATTACTGCTACCAAAAAATCCCACCAGTTAATAGACTACTTTCAAATTTTGAGCAAGTTCCGTCATTTACTTTGCGTTTAACAGCTGTTCAAAACATACAACCTCGTGGATTTTTTTAAAAATGGAAAAAAGTGAATGTCGAGTGCTCAAAACCAAGGAAAAGCTTGATAAATACTATGGGGATTCTTGACCATAGATTTCAATGGTTAAAAAGTGGTTACTGACTTTTGTTGTGGTCGCACAAGTACAAATGACGCTAAACAATACACCCGAAAATGTTGAAAAAATCCACGATATGGTGTTGGCCGATCGAAGAGTAAAAGTGCGTGAGATTGTTGATACCGTAGCCATTTCATATTGCGACGTGGTTTCAATTTTAAAT
The DNA here is from genome assembly GCA_021234595.1 of Delia radicum. Lineage (NCBI taxonomy): Eukaryota > Metazoa > Arthropoda > Insecta > Diptera > Anthomyiidae > Delia > Delia radicum. Next base: position 19,120,071 of record CM037852.1, on the reverse strand, counting down.
GATCAGTTGGGTTTAAGAAAGCTGGCTGCAAGATGGGTGCCGCGTTTGCTCTCAATTGACCATAAACGTAATCGTGGCCAATAAGGTAATGGCAACAGTTTTTTGGGATGCACTCGGGATAATCCACTTCGATTAACTTCAAAAGGGAAAAATAATAAACGGAGAATATTATGCCAACTTATTGGACCGATTTAACGAGAATTTAAAAAAATCGACCCCATATCGCCAAGAAATGCCTATTTTATGGACCTCAAAAATCCTATTTTTTTTGAAGGGATACAAAAATTAGAGAAACGTTGAGTGTATTGAGCTAAAACGGGATTATGTTGAAAAATATTTTTTTTTTTTTGCAAAAAAAACTGTGTTTCATTTAAAAAGTCACGGACTTATTGATCCACCCTCGTATTTCGACGACAGTCTCTTCAAATAGTTGAAATTTGTTGAGTAGTGTAATAGAACAAATCTTGAAAAAAAGTTGTAAACAAAATTTTTATTAAGAAGTTTTTATATGCTATAGGGCGGGCCCAAACAAAAGAGTGCCAAATTTTAGAACTCCATAAATTTTAGAACTCCCTGTTCCAATAGTGATCAATCCATCATTTTAGACAAATTTGTTAATATTTAATGGCCGCTATCATTTAGTAAGGCGGAAATTTACCAAAAATTCAATTCAATTTTAAAGTTGTATGTATTCGATCTTTCAATATTTAATAAATAAAAATCTTCGAGCTCGAGGTCTAGTTTTTCAATTTATTTTTTTTTTTGCACCGGCATAATATATAACTTTTTTAAAGTACTTTGGCCTTCTTAACAGGAATCTAAATCAAAACACCTCAGTCCTAATTTTAGTTCAAATTTTAGACAAATTGCTAAATATTTAGAGGTCGGTTTCATTTAATAGATTTTTAAGATTAGGCGAAAATTTAACAGAAATTCAAATTTGATATCAAATTTAATAACAAAGAAAGGGTTTTGCACAGACTCCAAATAAAATATTTTTAAAGTATGTTGACCGTCTAAACACGAATCTGAACCTTCCTTCCCTTAGGTTTCTAGCGTACTTATAAGGGCTGATAATTTTGTATAGTAAAGAGGAGTAAAAAGCATGCGATAGATAATTTGAGGTCTCAAATACACAAATAAATAAAAAAATTAAGAACTCTTGTTCCAGGGTTGCCATATAATTAATAAAAAAAAATGCAATTTTTTTTTTACTGGTACTTACACTCAAAAAAAAAAGTTTGTAAAGTCAGTAAAAAATTTTGCTGAAATTTTAGTCAGGAGGATGCTAGCAAAAAAATTGCTAATGTCAGCAAAATCTTTTGCTGAAAATCAGCGAACTGATTTTTAGCAACAAAATTAGTAGATTCAACAAAAGTTTTGCTAACACTTAGTAGATTAGAAATAAAAAAGCGTTGGTAAAAATTAATAAGTTTTTTGCTGAATTTTAGTAGACTGAAAAAAACGCAAAAAAATTGTAATTTAGTTAATATATTTGCTGAAAATCATAAAACATATTTTTGAGATTCTTTTAAAAATAATTTACAATAATTACGAAATATAAAAATTTTCATTTTCCCACATTCATGTCATTAAGTAATTTAATATCTGAAAATATATAGAAATAAATATATATAACAAAAATTCTCTTTCAGCTACTTACATCAATGGTTGTCTAAATGATGCTATCTTTTAAGGAGGCAACTGCCGAAGATAATTATAGAAACGAAACGAAAAAATAAACAGAAAAAAACGAAACGAAAAAAACAACCCTTTTTTTGCAATAAGAAAAAGGAACCACACAAAGCTGCCTAAGATGTGTGTCTTTGTCTTTCGCTTTACTCTGTCTACATGTCTGTATATGTTTGTTTGCAATTTGACTACACTAAATTATTAATCTATTAACATTTATTATAGAAATACATATTAAATTTAAATATTTTCTTTTGTCTTTTATTTTATTAATAGACAATTATTTTCACAAGCCGGTGACAACGCAAAATTTAAGTTGTTTTAATCCTCAATTTTGTTTTATGTATGAAAAAGAGATACAAAAGTCTTCCATTGTTGATTTTTTTATATGTCTTATTAGAGTTGTACTTTTTTGTATTATTTTCCTCTTCTCTACTACATCTTGACATGCCGCGACATCTGCTTATCAGCACAATTTTTTTTAGCAAAATTAATTAGTAAAACATTAGTATATTAGTAAAGCATTAGTATAAAACAGTTAAGTGCTGAATAAGTATAACAAAAATTTTAGCTGAAAACACGATTTTAGCAAAAAAATTTGCTAAAAAATAGTATACCTGATTTACAAGACGTTTTACTAACTTTTCTACTAACTTATTTTTTTGAGTGTACTTCCCAAATTTTTAATTTATAGAAAAAAGACCAACTAATTTGTTTAGAGACGTGTATGGAAAAAAAGTTAAAAACTTTAATTTACAGCAAATTACTCCATTTCATTTTCTAATGTGAAAAATTATCTATTTTCTTTCAACAAACAAAAAATTTCAAAAATTAATTCGACAATGTTGCCATATTACAATTTCCAAAAAATTATTAAAAATACCAATATTTTTTCAAAAAAAAATTTTCAAAAATCGTGAAAAACCGATAGATCAATTTGCTCGTTAAATATTTGTTTAGAAATAAATAAAAAATATAATTTGAAAAAAATCTTAACGCGTTAACTACAATATATACAAAGAGTCAAAATTTAAATTTAAACTTCGAATGCCTCTAGAGGGCGCAATAAATGTCAAAAAACTTAAGAAAACGCTTATTCCGTCTTTCTACGAAATTTAGTCAAAAAAGTTTCTTTTAAAGGGATTTAAATCCAAAGAAATTAAATAAAAAAATTTAAAAGGCGTCTTCATAAAATTTAGGAATAAACCATTGTTACACGGGTAAGAAAACAATGGTCTTTAACTCGCAGAAATAAGACAGTAGAACGTGTTTACCCTCAGACTCTGAATTATTAGGCCAATCTGCTTTAAAAAAGTTAAAACAAGTACACTCGAATAAACTCTTTTTTTACTTTTCATCATCCTTTTTTATATGGAGAAAGAATCCTGCGCAATTATAATACTTTAACCATAGAACACGCACCGGGGTACAAATGTAACCACTTGCAACTTTGCAGTGCTGTCACTCAGGAACAGCTTAACTTAGGGCATAGAGATTTCGGATCTAGGAAATATAAGTAATTTATAATCTTTTAAAGGTTATTTTATCGGATCAGTGGTCCAGGAGCTACGAGCTTCCAAAGTCGACACCTACGTAAACACACACACATTTGGCTATCCCATGCCCGTGACCTTTTTGGCCTATATCTCTTGAACCAGGTAGAATATTTTCATGAAACAAAACTAAAACATTTGTAAAATATTAATATACGCATTTAAAAAAAAATAATGAAAATGGACCATTTAAACATTGGAAAAAGCCAAAATAAGCTAGTAGGTACTAACGTATCTCGGGTGTGTGTTCTCGTAGAAAAAGTTGGGTATGCATCGTACGGTTAAATGAAAAGAGACACCTTAGCGTATGCTTATTAAATAATATGTTAAATATCACTCATACGTACTGGTGGCCATTATATTGTAGTACGTACATTTTGTAAGCAAGAAATGAAGAATTTATATAAAATATGACATATTTCAAAAACTTATTTATATAATATTCAAATTACTAACGTTTTGTTAGAGTATTCTATATTATTGTCCTGTCACACATTATCAGTTTCCAGCAACGTTATTTATTTGCCGTAAAACTACAAAAATTTGTATTTCATTCGTGTATTTTTTTTTTTCATTTTGGTCACTTGAAAATTCAATTAATTGAAAAAGTATTTCAATAACACTTCACATATATCGTTTTTATTCAAGTTCTGCAACCATTTTTATGCTACACTTGCTAATAAACAAAAGTGTTGAAGTTTTTTTTTTGTTTTATATTTACAAGGATAAGCCTGTTGTTTTTTGTTTCTGTTGCCTGGTTAAATTTTGCAACAAACTGTCTACTAGTTTATTTATTAATAAATACTAAAAGAATCCATTTAAACCACTTGTTTTTGTATGCAAATCACTCGTTACATTCATAAAAATATATAAAACAAAATAGCAGCAAACAAGGATGGCAAGTTTAAATAAGAGTAATAATTAAAAGTTTGATGAAATAAAAAAAAAAAAAAATTGTATTTGATTAGTAGATTTAGTGGATATATAAGGTTTAGGATCATATTAACATGAATTTCAAATAAAATTGTATAATTAAGTTTACAACAAATAAAGAAAAATGTTGAAGAAACTTTATACAACCAATGTCGGATATATTTTCATGGTTACCAAACAAATCATTAGGCGTCTTATATGGTACAACCAAAGTTTAATTTATTTAAATTATAAAATTATAGTTTCCCATTTTAAAAATAAGTAGAAACATATTCAAATAAAAAAAAACACAAACTTTGTTTGATTTCGAATGTGAATCTATTTAATTTAATTTGTTTTATTTTTCTGTGTGTAAGAAATTACAATATTTTTTATACAGACTAACAACACTTGTATAATTTGGAAACATCCCATCCCTGCTTCAAAGGAACTACTGAAAACATGAGCATTCATTTGTATGAAACAAATTGCTTGGTTTTTTATGCCATTGTAAATTTTTGTATAGTATGTTCAAAAAAAAAATTTGCTTTGTTACAAAATTTATTTGTTGCATTTGAAGATATTAAAGAGATAAATAAACAAGAAATATGAAAAAAAAACTTGGCCAAAAATTGTAGTGAACAAATTAGAAGATAATAAAAAATGGTTTTTAAAAGTTAATAAATTGTTTGAGTATAAACCAGCATAATGACAACAAATTGGGAAAAAGATCAAAATTTAAAATAAAAACATTAAAATTTAAAAATATTGCAAAAACTTAAAAAAGTATAATAAATTAAAAGAAATCATAAATACTTGAAAAAAATTACCACAACGAAAAAAAAATGGAAAAATTTAAAAAAAATCTCTATAATTCAAAAATAAATCACCAATTTGTTTTTGTGAATTTTCACAATTTTAGCGATTTTTTTCCAATTTAAATTTTGGTGATTTTTTTAGTTTTGGCGTTTTTTTTAATTCCGGCGATTTTTTCAAATATTAGCGATTTTTAATTTTTTTTTTTTAATTTTATCAAATATTAGCAATTGTTTCCAATGTGCGATTTTCTTTTTAAATTTTTTTGATTTTTTTAAATTTCTAATTTAATTTAATTTTGTCAATTTAATTTAATTTTGTCAATTTTTTCTAATATTAGCGATTTTTTTTGAAATTAACGGATTTTTTCAATTGTTTTTTTTTTCAAATTTTTGGCGATTATAGTAGTTTTCACAAAAAAAATTGTTTGAAATTAAAATTAGTATTTAGTTTAATTCAAAAATATTTTAATTTTGTATTAAAAAAATTGTTTTTCGGACTTTATAAATTCTCATTTATTAGTTGGAATAGTGTTCTACCTCATTTCCAAAATCTAATATGGTATTGTCATATTAGATTTTATTTGTTGCTTTTCAAAAAGTTTAATCATTTTCACGATTTTACAAATCACATTGTAATACACATTGTAATACAGTAAACACACATACTACCAGGCACGTAGCTAGGAATTTGTTTCGGGGGGGGGGGGGGGGGGGGGGGTCTTTTCGATTTTTTATATTGATTATATTTTTTTTTTGCACACTAGAGTAACAGCTTGTTTTTTTTTTGCTAAATTTTTACCTACACGTGATGGGCAATCATATATTAATACTAGAAATCGATTTCTCAGGTCAGTTTGAAACAAACACCTCCCGCATAAAGTGCATTTCCTTAAAATGCATTTTTCATTTTTTACTTATTGTGTTCATTATTTTGCGAATTTTGATGTCTATATCGCGAAACAAAGTTTTAATCAGTTTGATCACAATCCGCGAAACACGTCAAATTTGAAATCGTTTGTGTACTTCAAGTTGGATATGCATCGTTATTATCTAATTACGTTAAAATTTTAGCTAAATATTAATTTTTAGTTAAATTAAATAAAAAAAGGATTATGCGGAAAACTTTTTGAAAACCGCGAAAAATAAAATTACTTTATATTTTTATGTGCTAGTATACGTCTAGGGTAGCTAAAACTTGATAAATGTAAAAAAAAGTAAAAAAGTTTCAACTTCTAATAACCCGATTAAAATTAATATGATGCTTTATATAATCATACGAAATTTAATATGAGTCTTAGTACAGTTTTATCCAAGAAATGGGCATAATAATTAAATAACATCCGAATAATGACGCGATACAATTTAATACAATTTTATATAGCGGTATAAATTTCCAGTTTTTAATTTTAAAACGTCATGAAAATTCGAAATATCTATTAATCCTTTTAGACTTCAGCCGCTTGCAAAAGGTTTACAACTTTATAATTTGTAACAAATTCCATAGCATTTGGAAATTTTATTTAAAATAAAATTGTGTTTTTTTAAATATGATATAATAAATATCAAAATATATATTATTTTGCAATGTCTAGGTATATAAACATAACGTTATTATTAATGGGATTAGTTTTAGCGTATTCTAAATGCAATATACAATTATACGCAACTATATATGAGAAAATTCGTTTAAAGTAGAAAATTCGCGTTTCTTTAATTTTGGTGATTTTTTTTAAATTTGTTCGAATTTTGGAGTTTGTTTTGGGAGTTTTTTAAATTTCTGCAATTTTGAGGATTGTTTTTTTAAATTTTGACAATTTTTTTTTTTCAAATTTTGCAATTTTTTCAAATGGTTTCGATTTTTTTAAATTTTGGCGATTTTTTTTACAATTTTGGTGATTTTTTTAAAATTTTGTAATTTTTCCCAATAGTAAACAATATTCAATTAAATTTTTAATAGATGTGAATTAAACTATATATAATTGAAAATAATATTAATTAAATAGATACAAATTATTTTAGTTGTTACTACAATTGCATCAACACGACCGAATTCAGTTAAACTTTTGCTGAATCAACAAATATTTTAATTAAAACTCAATTTTAGTTTTTTCAGTGTATACATATTTAATTTTTAGTTTATATTGTCTCAAACTATTTTTTGATTATATTTTAAGTCAAAGACTTCGAAATCTCTTATCAAATGATTTTATTTATTGCTTTTTGTCGAAAATCAATTCTAACAATGATAGCCGCCCATTTGCAGGCGATGTTTCCTAACGAAATTTTAAGATTCGAACCATATAAAACTATTTCCTATTTGATCCAAGTCAACAATAAATATTTTCATATTAAATTTATCAATAACATTGTTACTTTCTAACGAATTGTATTAAGTTTCTAAATTTGCATACTACATATAATGATATACAAACCATGTAAAAATTACTGCTTTTCAAATAGTTTTGAGATTACAATTAGATCTACTAAATCAGCTAGTTTATACATTAAGGCAGACCAACTCTCATATAGGTGATTTTGCCTGGTAATTTTCTTTTAAGGAAAATTCAAGATTAGGATGATGCCTATGAAACAATTGTGTTATCTATCATGAAAATTATCCAACTTTTTGAAAAGCAACAAATAAAATCTAATATGACAAAATCATATTAGATTTTGGACTTGATGTGGTTGTACATATTCTTATTAAATACTAAATATGCACTCAAAAAAAAAAAGTTAATAAAGTCAACAAAAAATATTGCTGAGTCAGCCAAATTTTAGTCAGTGGAAAAAAATGCTAATGTCAGCAAAATCTTTTGTGAAAATTAGCGAACTGATTTTAAGCAACAAAATTTTTAGAATCATCAAAAATTTAGCTTAGTTAATTCAAATTTAAAAAATACCTGCTAAAAGTTAATAAAATTATTGTTATTAGTAAACCAAAAAAAAATCAAACAATGTGAATACAAATTATATTTTAGTTAATTTATTTGCTGAAATTTTAAAATTTTGTCTGTTATTCTTTTAAAAATAATTAAGAATACGTTTCAAAATATAAAAATGTTTATAATCCCACATGGACGACGCGAATGAATTTAATAACTGCTAATATATAGAAATAATTATATATAACATAAACAAATTATCTTTTAACTACTTACATCAATGGTTGTCTAAATAATGGCATCCTTCTAGAAATGAAAGAACAAAATATGAAATATACAACCCTTTATTTCTTTGCAATAAGAAAAAGGAAACAAACAAAAGCGTTATCTTTCGCTTTGGTCTGTCTACCTGAACTTATATTTATTTGCTATTTGATCACACTTCATTAATAGTCACTATAGTCATTCAGTTTACAAATACACATTTAATCTTTAATAAATTTAAATATTTTATTTTGTCTTTAATTTAATTAATAGAAAATAACTTACACAAGCCGGTGACAACACAAAATTCAAGTTTTTTCTATTCGCAATTTATATGTATACGGAACACATTATTGGCGTCCTTTTGTTTTATTATATATGAAAAACAGTTACAAAAATCGTCCATGGTTGATTTTTTTATATGTCTCACAAGAGTTGTACTTTTTAGTATGATTTTCATCTCCTCGTCTCTACTACATCTTGACATGCCGCGATATCTACTTCATTCTGAGTATATCTTTCAATCTGGTTGTCGTCCACACTTTTAATATGCTTATCAGCACAATTATTTTAGCAAAATAAATTAGTGAAACATTATTAAAATATTAGTTCAAAACAGTAAAGTGCTGAATAAGTATAACTAAAATTTTAACTGTAAACATAATTTCAGCACAAAATTTGCTGAAAAATAGTAGACTTGATTCACAAGACGTTTTACTAACTTTTCTACTAACTTATTTTTTTGAGTATGTGATTTAGTTTTTAACTAAATTGAAACTAAATCAATTAAATATTTACAAATTATTGTCATACATACTACAATTTCCTTAATATTCCGAAATATTTTATTTGAAACGCGAGTTTAGTTGTTTTTTTTCTGTGTAGCTTCAAACCTTAAATTTAAAGTCTAAGCCATTTTGCATATCAAAAAGTTTTAAGAGTAAAAGTAAAAAAATCAACTAATTTTTTTTTTGCATGATTTATGCGAATTGTATGCACAATTTATAATTTTGAAAAAAAAAAATGAACACAAATGCAAAAGTCAGTCACAAATGAACTTTACTTCCCCTTTATTTAACATGCAACAGCAACTAAATTTGACCGGAAGTGTAATTTATACACAAAGTTGAGAATTATTACAAAAAGAGAGGATACAAAATATGAATGTAAATGAAAAATTATAAGGAACATTTTGAGCTTTATTACAAATTTTGGTTTACTCTTTGCTAAAAAATGTAAAGAAATTTTTTATTAAAAAAATATATTATAGAATTTTTTATAAATTTTTTATAATTTTTTTTTAGTACATTTTTTTTTTTTAATACAATTTTTTCTTATTGCATCCTCTTTCCTTAGCTAAAGAAAAGTTTGAAATACCATAACATCTTAACTACTTAAGTATCAACACAATGTATCATATTCCATTATTATCATTTTCAACATCATTGCGATGATGGGAGTGATAAAAGGCTATGATAACGTTGAATACCATGATGTTATAGAAAATGATACTTTTACTAGAAGATTTGCTGATGGTCTGCTTATCTTTTAAACATAATGCAAAAAAAAATGTCATCTTTTTACTCTACTGAGAAGAAGTATGTAATCAAATCAGTTAAAGAAGAGAAAGAAGAAAGTTATGACGGAAAGTAGACGAAAAAAAACTTTAACATCTGTTTTCTTCTTAAAATGAAATCTTCCATTTGCGGCTATTGATATATATATATGAAGTAAAATATTCAACGAATATTTTCTCCAGAACTAATACAGTGCAAGCTCGATTTTCGCCACTAATTAAAAACCAGACCTGTCGCGAAAACTGAATTTTCGCGAAATTATTAAAAAATTTTATGTAATTTTTAAAATTAGAATTGTTTTTATTGATATATTTACATTTTAAAACATTTTTAATGAAATTATAGATTTTAAGTTGCCTTTTTGGCAAATTATTTTTTAAAATAACTGCTGAATTACGTAGATCTTTTGAAGCCAAAAATTGTTGACCTAAAAAATGTTTACTTATGCACAACTTACTTTTACAAATTGGTGAAATTAACTTACGTGGGGAACAAATTCGTAATGGAACCAGTCCTTGAATATAAATGATGTCATCCAGGCATTATTACTGGACTTGTACATTACAGGATTATTGAAAAAGCATTTAAAAGCGAATTGGTTTTTTGATTTTTGAACAACACATAATTTCAGTTTGTCTGTGCCATTCGCATTTGAATAGGGAAAAAAGTTATTCGCTCTTTATATATTTTTCTTCCGGGAGACGTTTTCTCATTACATGTGACAAGAATGTGATTTGGAAGCATACTATAATATAAACCGGATTCGTCGGCATTGTAGATTTGGTGAAGAGTCAACCCGTGCTCATCAACGTTATCCTTAAACTCTTTCACAAATGGATCAATAAGATTCATTTGTGAAACCGTAATTTTTAAAAATCTTATTCCATGTTGACGCTTAAATTTCTTCAACTATCCTTCACTGGTATTGAAACCTGAATTGTTTTGATAAATTTTGGAATACAAATGACTGGCTTTTGATCGCTAAATCTCTGCTGATATTGGAACATTTTTTTCCCTTTGTTTTACAAACCACTTATAAAGCATTTTTTTAATTCTTGGGTACTCAGCTTTCTTTAAGGTGCAACTTTTGCCAGGGCCACTTTCTGTTGTACGTACGAACTTTTTTAATGAATTTTCTTGCTTTATGATGCGGTAAACCGAAGACTTATGCAACTTGTAATTCACGCGTTGGCTTTAAAATATGTTGAACTTTTCCCATATTAAGAGATGTATTTACACAACAAATGACACGAATAAACTGACAAAATTAAGACCAAAATAGACATAGACATTGTAATAAAATTTAAAAAAAAACAGATAAAAGTCGCGAAAATGGAACCCGTTTTTCGTTAAACAGTCGTGATTATAGAACCTGTAATGTTAAAAATTAAGCCGTCGCGATAACCGGGCAGTCGCGATCATAGATAGTCCCGAATACCGAGTTTGCACTGTACAAGTTACATTATGAATCTTTCTGAATTGACAAAAAAAAAACCAAAACATTTTTTATAAATAAAAAAAAATATTTTAAAAAATTCGGAAAATTTTTGGATTACTCTCAAAATTTGGAACTAGTTCCGAATTTTATTTTCGTTCGGTTAAAGATCATGAACATTTTTCTTTGTTATAATTTACCTCGACTAATAGAAAAAACACGGAAAACCTTATTAGATATTAGCATCCTTGGCCTTTTGGCCAACGACGGCCTTTTCTGGCCAACGGCGGCCTTCGTCAACATTCTCCATGTCTTGTAGTGTTAATTGTAAATTTAATGCACGCAAGACCCAATTTTGTTGTTTGACACATAGAGACGTGGACTCATCAATGTCATCTGTGTGCATGGGTGGGGTGGTATCAATGTTTAGGAATCAGATGCTCTTGATGTTTTAGGAATGCGTATACAATGTGATGTCCGCTATACAAATCACGTTATTCAAGTGCCGAAAGAAGTATTCAAGTGTCTTGGCTTTCTTAATCTGTGAAAGGATTACTTCTATATAACTGAACTCCTTATTATTTATACCACCTACAGTGTCGGCCAAAACTAACTGAACAAAAGTTAGTTACCTACTCTTTTTGGTAGTCAATAAAATTTAGTCGGCTTTTAACAAAAGAATTTATTCCAAAAAAAAGCTTAAACTCCAATTTTAATAAAAAGATAAATTGATTTCTAATTACCATATCTTAAAATTAATTATAAATTAAATTAACTTAAAAGTAAAAAATTCGCGCAACAAAACTAACTGAACAAACTTATGTTTTAATATTTAGTGGTAAAACCTTTGTTTTTGATAACCTCCTCACATCTTTTAGGCATGGAATTAATAAGATTCTCTATTATCTGAGATGGTACAGCTGACCATGCTTCCTGGACGGCTTTAAAGTCAATTGAGAAGCTTCTGGACCGTGTGCAGAGAAGTGCGTAGGCGATCATTAATGACAGTAGGGAATGTAATTTTTCTATCGATACTTCCATGGGAAATGTTCTACTGAGATAAGTGAACTTATTCCAAGAGCACGTTTTTTTTTGTTCGTAACACACGTTAATCCAGTAGTTTGTGGTCGATAGTCATGTGGATCGCACGACGCATTACCGAGAAAATTCGTTCACTAACCGAATAAACTCCCCGCAGACGTCTTTCTAAACACTTACAATTTAGAGAAATGCAAGTCAAATATCGATAAACACTATTCCCTATTTCCTCTTCCCCATAACCTATTTTCCTAATATCAACACAATATTTTCAATTTTACAGTTTTTTTTCTAGTTCTCGCAATTTTTTTTTAATTTTAAAATTTTTCAATTTTTGACGATTTTTCCCAACTTTGCGATTTTGGCGATATTTTAAATGTTGGCGATTTTTAAAATTTTGGTGAATTTAGAGCGATTTTTTTAATTTCATCATTTTTTTTTAATTTTTTTCTACTTTTGTGTTATTTTTAGTTTTAGCAATTTGTATTCAATTTCGGACATTTTAAAATTTTGTGATTTGACTTTTTTTTATTATGACGATATTTTCAATTTTGGTGTTTTTTTTTCATATTTTGGTGATTTTATAGCGATTTTTTTCAAATAAATTTTTTTTAAGTTATGATGGCTTTTTTTAATTTTTTTAATTTTTGGTGATATTTTTAATTTTTTACGATTTTTTTAAGTTTTGCCAACCTTAGGGCATTTTATTAATTTTGGAGATCTTTTCCACTTTCTCGCTTTATTTTTACCAACTTTTATCGATTTTTTGCAATTTTAATTACAGTTTTAACAGTAGCTAAATTTAACAGATATGAATAAAATCTTAATTGATAATAAATCAATTAAAAATTTCCAAACTATTTTAATTGATACTTCAATTTACTTATGAGGACGGAATTAAATTAAACTTTTAATTGAATTACAAATATTCTATTTTTAGATTTTTTTTTTTATTTTTCTAATCTCCTCCGTCTCTATTTCACAATGTTACCAGATTGATGTATGGTTTTTACGTTCAGGGTTGACAACTTTTGCGTTTTAAGTTGACACATCGCCACAGGGCAAATTTTATAATGCATTTTAGTACAGTGTTATATTAACGTCATATAGACAGTCGTAATTAATTTTTAATTAATATGCATTTGACCAATTTAATTTAGAAATGTTGAGGTTAAGAAGAAGAATAAACGTTTTTCTCTAAAAATTATAAACGCTATTCATTTTGAAATCAGATTAGTCTAGTTTCTGCCTGTTTTTATGAACAAGCGCCATCAGTGATTTTCCATTTTAAATTGTATTATTATTTGTGTCTTATAACTGTCAGATTGTCTCTATATGAATAATTTTTTAACAACCTGCGGCTGTAAGAATCAAACCTGCGCTCATCTTACATTGCAAACGTAACAATACCAAGTCATGACCGTTTAGCGATCACGCCCAAGTATGGCCAAATATTCTATTTTTAGATTTTTGTTTATTTTTATAATCTCCTCCTGGTAACATTGTGAAATAGAGACGGAGGAGGTTAAAAAATAAACAAAAATCTAAAAATAGAATATTTGTGTTGTTAGTGTTGTCACTTCTGAGTAAAATATATATAGAAAGCAGTGGCCACCTCTAAACTTGTTCTGATGATGGGGACCTAGAAAATCCCCGAAATGGATCCATCAACAAATTCTTGAAAGTGGTCAATTAATAAATTGAAAACAAAAAAACTCTATAGATTATTTGTTAGGACAATATCCTAATAAAGAAATATAGAGTATGGCCTTGAACTTGAATAAATTTTCATTTTCATAACAAAATTATTGGTCAAAAAAACATAATTTTTTATTTATTTTTAAATAATAATTATAACAAACATATTTAATTATATTTTAAATATTTCATAAATAAGTGAAAAAAAGAGGCAAACCGGGAGAGTCTAATAAAATCTGAAATAACACAAAAAAAGGCAAAAAACTATTCTTTATGTAAGTGCTATAACAGTATTTTGGGATATGACAAAATGCACTTACCTCTGCTCTAGTCATGCTAATTTCTCAGAAAGATTTTGGATCCAATATAATGCCAGCGTTTACAGAATTTGTGTAGTTTTGTAACTATTTAATGGCCAATAGCAGTATATTCTAACATATTAAATGCTTGTCAAAAATAATGTAATTTTAGCAGCTGTGATGGCAGTTAACAAGTTTAAGCCCTTTTTTGGGCCAACATTATTTTCCATTACGACAGTTCGCCCACGTTTATAAAAGTGTCAAATTTAAGGTTATCTCACAAACACATTTTATGGAAGTTTTCAATGCGAAAAGTCTGAAAATAAGAAAAAAAAGTTGTTCACAGAGTAAACTCTTACATGATGTATGAATTGTAGGCACACTTCCCGTAATTAATTCAGTTGAAATTTGCTAATCACAAGTCCGTAACCACGACCAATGTAATTTCCAATGGATAAACATATAGAGGCTCTCTCGGGATAGGTTTGAAGATCTGAAATTTGAAATATTTATTAAATATTTAAATTATGCTTAATATTACTATCAAATTTAAGATTTCAAATATTGAAGACAAAAATATGAGTTTCTTATACTTTTTTTTAAAGAATTCTCTGCTGTGTTAATATTAGATATACGAAATTTTAAATTGAATTTCTGAAGTTCTTAAATGCAAATAAATTCCATAACTTCTTTTTTCCTATTGGTGATACTAATTGTCAAATTATTGTAAATTCTCATTTAAAAATTAAATTTCGTATCATCAATACTGGAAAATACACAGAAAAAACTAAAAAACGGGTTTGAATTAAAAAATGTATTAAATCAATTAATATTTTAATTGATTTTGCACCTATCGCGGCAATGATAATATTAATAAAAATGTTATTAAAAACTAAAAAGAAAAAAGTTATAACTAGCTACAAAAAAAAGTATGATTCCCACAAAAAAAGTGTGTGAACGATACGTTTGTACATGTGTTTTTGGAAATGTTGCGTATTTGTGTCTGTGTGTGAGCTTATTTTGTTTTTGTAAACTTCAAATACATTTGGTATTTTATGCTAAAACTTTTCTTTTAAACCTACAGTTAATGAAAAAATTATTTAAGTATTATGTCTAAATTAAAATGTGTATTCATATATTTAAAAATCAATTCAAATATTAATTGATTCAATTAAATATTTATTTAAAAATAAAATTTAATTCAAATTAATTCTTTAATTGGATATTTTAGGTTGATATTTTTTCTGTGTGGTAGATATGGGTTATCTCATTAGGTTTGAGGATAGAGAACAAATTACAAAGACGTCGTTAAATTGACGTTTAACTCTAATGCATTTTCATGCTTTGCATAGCAATCATCAGATCAGGTGTCTTTATGTAGTGATTTGTAGGTGAAAATTAAAAAAAATCAAACTTCGACTATGCCTTGACTGCGGGAGATAAGTTACAAAATAAACATTTAAATAATGAACTTTTCTGAAAAGTTTACTGAAATTATTTTACTTAGAACAAGTTTATTGGTTTCGTGGTGCGCTGTGGTGTAATGGTTAGCGTCGTTGGACTGTTACACAGATGGTCCCGGGTTCGATTCCCGGTGACGACAACTTCAATTTAGAAAAAATAATATGTATATGTTTTCTATCACTTATATGTATCGCTGCGTCCACCTTCGGTGTTCCCATAGCACTTAACCCCACCGAAGTAAAATAATGAATCAGGGCTATGAAACAAAAAGCTTCAATAAATTCGCCAACTCTACATCAGGTGGCGAGCAACAACTGTTCTAAGACTTATTATCTCGCGCAACTACAGTGTTACCATATTTGAAGCCCTCCATCTTTCACCACCTTTCATCTCTCCACTATCCCCTTTCCAAAGAAAGCAACATAGTAATTAATAGGAAGAATTTCCTGAGTGTTGCTTCTCTTAAAAAAAAAATCTCTGACGTTTAAAGTTTTTAAATTCTGATTTTCATAACTTCATTTTTAAAATTCAATTATTACCAACCAACCACATAGAAGCGCTACTACTTGATAACATCATTCAAATAATCTCATATACAAATACTATTTTAACGCACTCACTGGTTTATTTTTTTTTTGTGACTTTGGCATACTAAATCAGTGGTAGTATGTTGTATGTATGTGGTTTTGCAATTTTTTTTTGTTTTTTGAAAAATAACTCTACATATTAAAATACAATTTTATAACACCCTAGTACCATTTTGTTGTTGGGTTCAACAGCAGAACATTTTGGCGACATTTTTACATATGCAAAAACATTTTTGTGGGCTAAAGAGGCAAACTAATAAAACATTTATGAAATTATGTGAAAAAGTGATGCATTTTTTGGGAACGTATATAAAGATAATTACGTATGAGTAATATATATGAAATATATAACATTAATCATACGCTCCTAAATACTTTCTTATTTGTTGAACAAAAAATAGTATAAAAATAACGAAAACACGACAGTTATCTAGAGTTTAGGTAATGTGTCAAGTAATATGTTCATAGTTTTACATAAAACTACATACGTATGATTAACACGAGATTACTATGTTTAAAATATCAATCATACGCAACTATTAAAATAATATAAAACTTATGAAATGAATTTTGTTTGTACATTAAAAAACATATTTTTTGGAAAATATGTAACGAGAATTACGTATGACTAATATGAGATATATAATATTAATCATACGCTCACAAATTTGTTTTATATTTGTTGAATAGAGATGGGATAAAAATAACAAAAACTCAGCCGCTCACCAGAGTTGGTTTTAGTGATGCTTTTGGAATGTAATTTCTTTATAATATTTAAAAAATGCGAATAATTAATAGTGTCCGACCGAACAGTTCGGCCAGAAAATGCATTTGGTCTGTATTCGGTATTTTAAAGCATTATGGATAAATTTGGCGGATGGAAAAATGTTTCTTGGACTGATTAGATGCTATTTTGAGTGCCAAATCTGAAGAAAAGTCACTGTTCGGACTCAGAAAGTTCGGCCAAGTCGAAAATAGTTCGGCGGCCGAACTTTTAACTTTATAGCTAAACTTCGGCTTTTCTCTTAAATTTTATACACAAAATCAAATTAAATCGGCTCAACAAAC
Organism: Delia radicum; assembly: GCA_021234595.1. Classification (NCBI taxonomy): domain Eukaryota; kingdom Metazoa; phylum Arthropoda; class Insecta; order Diptera; family Anthomyiidae; genus Delia; species Delia radicum. The sequence goes on along the minus strand of CM037852.1, from coordinate 19,102,781 downwards.
ATGTTTCCAATACCAAAATTTGTCATCATTGCCTCTAGATATCAAAAAACCGACAAAATATTGTTTTTTTGGCCGAACTGTTCAGTCGGACACTAATAATTAATACGAGACTTAAGTCAGGTGTTGGTATGAAACGAAAATAAAAATTTTTGAAAATTTAAATAATTGCATTTCTAAATTTTCGTTTCATACTAAAGCCTGAGTTTCTTAAGCCAATTATGTTACAGCCTTTAGTGTTAAAGTATAAAGAATAAAAAGTTTTATGAGTGTCAATGATATATTATTTATGATAAGTTTTCTTTCTTTATATATTTCATTTAAATGTAATATTATAAGCTAAACTTTTATTTTGAAGGGCAAGATTATAGTTCGTGGTAGCAAAATTTATGATGAATAGAAGCATATCAAGGTCGTTTTTAAGATTTTTGTAAAAAATAATTGGAACAAACTTTGCAAATAGGACTTAAAGAAGTCTGAAAATAATTTTCTATACTTTTTTATAAACTTATTTATCACACTAATAGTATGTAAGATACCGTTGTATCAGAAAATTACTGATTTAATTTATTTTTTTACGTATGAGTAATGTGTATTTTTAAACATAATTGCATATTACTCATACGTTTCGAAAATTTGTTTAATGTACAGGGGTGAGGCCTGTAATAAGAAAAAATAACTAATTTCGTTTTACACTGTTTCTAATATAATCCCTATGGGGAATGAGGAGTCAATTGACCTAAAAGTGACCGGTTAAAGAAGGACGTATCACAGGACTGGTATAATTTAATACTGAAGTGGGTTAAGCACTGGCAAAATTACCAATCCTGTGACTGGTAAAGGGAGGATATACCACTTAACCAGAATTCTTATTAACAAGAAAAAGCCAGTTGGCCAGAATTTTACCCATTGGAAGCTGTTTAGTTTTCGTTTATGCCCATCTTTGGTTAGTCCTGTGGCATGCCACTATGTGGTTTAAAGCAGGACAAATGACCTCCTCCTAAGACAGGCCAATGTTAAAGTTGCCAGTTGTTTACATAGGGTAGGGTTTAGCATAGGACCGGTCTCTGGCACGAAGGAACCGATCCTCTTGCACACGCAGAACCGATCCCATTCCCCATTGGGATATTAGTGTGGTAAATAGGGCAGCGACTTTCATGCAAATGCATGTTTGTAGTCAGGAGCCCTAAACCGAGTTTGACCCAACACTTTTCGGAATCAAAGAATTTTCAACAAAATTACATCGATTTGTTTTTGCATGTATTGTTACAAAAACATATTTTTGCATATTTTGATATAAATGCTTATTTTGCAATTTTTTTGTTTTGCATATTTTCAATTTAATTTGTAAAAATTAAAATTAAGATTTAAATAAAAATAAACAAAAGAAATCATTTGAGCCCTTAACGTATCATCTAGTTCTCATTTGGTAGAGATACTAAATAAATTTGTTCTATAATTTCATAAAGAATTTTTTTTATTTATTTTTAACGTATGAGTAATGTAAAATTATTACAAATAATTACATATTGCTCATACGTACCAAACATTTTTGTTAAAGAAAATTTTTAAGGTCTGACAGAAAAATAGTGATGACGTAGATACAACTTCACTGCTGATTTATGTTATTTTGTTTTTTTAAGGTGACGTCTGTCACAAATATAAATAGAATCTTTAGGATTTTGATGTAATGATATTGTTGTGACAACCAATTTATTTAGAGAACTATTTAATTGAAATAAATCACATATCTGATTTATAGTTTAAACATTCGAATATAAAGTTTATGGTGAAAAACTTTAATATAAACCATTCAAAAGTGGCATTGAATTTAATTCTTTTCGCTAAAAGTTTTTTTTTTTAAATATACCTCGTTTAAAATAACTACAAAAATATATTTACGCTTTACTAAACAACAATGATTTTGGGCTAATATAACTACGCTATAAAACATGACCATTGTCGTAAATCTCGTCTAACAGCAAACCCACAAAACACCCACAACATCTACTGCTTCTAGTTTTGTACCACCCAACCAGCCAACAAATGATAAGAAAAGTGTCTAAATAAGTTAGCGCATATAAAGTAAAATAATGAAGGGAACAGAGAAACTAAGTATACAATAAATTTTTAAGCTTCCTAGGGCCTCTGTTACAACTGCCATATATAATTTTACAAATCTCCGGTGTTAAGTACAAATAAATTTTATGCCAAGGAAAGGCAAGAAAAGAAAGTGGTAAATATAAAAAAATGTGTGTAATTCTCAACCAAAAATATGTGTTGTAGTTGTTTAAAAGTACTTGCGCTCCAGCTAAAAGTTAAATCAAACAAAACGTTTAATGTTGTAAAGACATTTTTGTTTATTTGTTGCTTTTCCCCGTTTAATACTGGATTTTTATATTGTAACTCTTATAGAAAGTGACAGATACGATACTCATGGGTTGGTTTTGGTACGTGTTACAAATTGCTAAAGTTAATGTAATTTTTTTTTAAACTTAGTTAAAATGACTTCACTTAAAAGAGATGTTGTAACAGAAAAAGATTTAAGTGTGTGGGCTTATAGAGAGTGGCCACTAGAGCCTATAGTTAGTTCTATAAATTGTTTTATTGTTGTATCCTATCATCCCTCATTGTCTACTTATTGCTGTTGTTGTGATTATTATCATTGTCAGACCCTGTACGTGCTCTTTGACCAACAAAAAAATCTATTAAATCAATATTTATTTTGATTCCCAATTTTTGGTACCCTACATTATAAAAAAAAAAACTAAATTGTGAAGTTTTTTTAAAAGCTTATGCAAAAAAGCTGTTTATTTAAAATCTGTTATTAAAGCGTAGTTTAAAAAAAGCTTTTATTGAAAAGTGGTTTTCTAAAATCTTTTATTATAGTGTAGTTTTCCAAAAGCTTTTATTAAATAGTAGTTTTCCAAAAGCTTTTATTAAAGAGTAGTTTTCCAAAAGCTTTTATTAAATAGTAGTTTTCCAAAAGCTTTTATTATCATATGGATTGCCAAAACCTGTTATTGAAGCGCAGAGTTATATGTAAAAGCCTTTATTAAAGCAAATTTTATATACAAGTTTTTATTAAAGAAAATTTATATAAAAAAGATTTATTAAAACATAATTTATACAAAAACTCTCATTTAAGTAAAATTGTAATAAAAGATTTTGTTTAAACAAAATTTGTAGAAAAACTTTTATCAAAGCCAATCATAAATTAAAGCTTATATTAAAAAAATGTGTTAAAGCTTTTAACTTTGTATATACACTTTTATTAAAGCAAAACCAGTAAAAGCTTTTATTAAATCAAAGTGAGTAATAAATCAAAATTAGTAAAGAAAAATGTATATAAAATGTTTTAAAAACTCGAATTTTATATAAAAGCTTTTACTGAAGCAAAATTTATGTAAATAATTTATTACAGCAAAATGTATTCAAAAGTTTTTACTAGAGCTAGGTGTACTTAGCGGCTTTTATTAACGCGTAATACATTAAAAAGAAAAATGTGTTGAATAGCATTTGTTAAAGCAAAATTAATATAAAAGCATTTCCTACTGCAATATTTATATAGAAGCTTTTATAAAAGCAAAATGTATGCTAATGATTTTATTGATTAAAAAAATTTCTATACATCATTTTATTAAAGCTCAATAAATACTAAAGCATTAATTATAGTAAAACTTATATATAAAAGCTTTTATTTAAGCAAAAACGCATTATTAAAGCGAAATGAGTTAAAAGTCAAACCAAAAATTTTCTTTATAAAGCTCTATATATAAGCTTTCATTAAAGCAAAGTTTATGTAAAAGTTTTTACTAAAACAAAATATAAATAAAAGCTTTTATTAAAAAAAAGCTTTAATTAAATCAAAATTTAAATAAAACGTTTATTAACCCATTAATGTGCAATATCAGCTTAAGATACCCTGAAAATTGAATTTCGGCTCAAAATTCAACAACAAAAAATCGGTAATATTGGGTTAATGAAAAATTTATACAAAGCTTTTACTAAAACAACATTTTTATGTAAACTAAATTTCACTAAAACTTATGTAAAAACCAAATGTTTGAAAAGCTTTTAATAACGAAAAATATTTTACTCAAGCGTAATTCAACCAAAATTATTATAAAAGCTTTTATTAATACAAAATAATCATTAAAACAAATATTGAAATGAAAAACAAATGTTGAAAATAAAACAAATATCGAATTAAATGAATGGAGCTTTTAGTTCAGAATTTCATATTTTGTTGCACTTTTGCATACTCTGAAAATTGATCATGTGTTCCAAATTTCAAAATTAAAATATTGGGTTAATGCAAAATGTACACAAAGCTTTTATTAAAACAACATTTTTATAAAAATTTAATTTCAGTAAAATTTATGTAAAAGCTAAGTTTTTAATAACGGAAATTTATTTATTTCACTCAAGCGTAATTCAATTTAAATTAATATTTATATATATAATATTAATATATGAATGGAGCTTTTAATTTGGAATTTCATATTATGCTGCACTTTTGCATACTCTGAAAATTGACCATGTGTTCCAAATTTCGTCTCAAAATTGAACAAAAAAAAATCGGTAATATTGGGCTAATATAAAATATATATAAAGCTTTTATTAGAACAACAGTTTTATAAAAATTGAATTTTAGTAAAACTTATGTAAAAGCTAAATTATTAAAAAAAGCTTTTAATAGCGGAAATTTATTCAAAATAGTTTACTCAAGCGTAATTAAAACAAAATTAGTATAAAAGCTTTTATTAAAACATAGTAATTATTAAAACAAAAATTGGTAGATTTAAAATTTAAATTAATGGAGCTTTTAGTTTAGAATTTTATATTATCCATTACAAAAAATTAAAGCAGAGTTTCAAAAAACGTATTTTTAGCAAAAATAAAGATGTAGATTTTTTAATACTTGAACTTGGCTGTAGTGTACAAAACATTCACCATAGTCATATCTTACTGTCCCAAATATTTAATTTTCTTTATTTTTTTTTTTCATCTTCTTAAATTGGTTTGCTTTTTTCCTTTAGGTTTTTTCTTATCATTCCAAATGATTGTCTATATTTTTCTTACTAATTGACAAGTGTTTTTTTTTTGTCGGCTTCTGTTTTTCTATTAGGTTTGTTTTTGTATTTTTAACATGTCTAATCATGTTTTGCCAGAGAAAACACAAACACAACACCAAAAAAAAAAAAATAAACCAATAGAAATACAAATTGTTTTCATTTCTAATGAAATTTTTTCCATTGTTGTTTTTTTTTTTTGATAAACAATTTTATGCTTATTGATTATTGAATTGTTAATGTTTGGGGAAAATCATTCATTAATTTTTATAGTTTTCTTATTATCCATTCTTTTCAATATTTTTTATAAATATAATTCAAAGTATAGATCCATAGTTTGCCTAGTTTGGCAACATTAATTTTTGTGGAGTGATTAAGTAAAAGATTACTAATAATACGAAATATTTGCAAATTAATGAACATGCTCGGACATGAATGAATGATTTTGTTAAAGACACAATCATTAGGATGGTTAAACATACCAGACATGAATAATATAAAGTACTTATAGGGTGATTTTTTAAAAGCTTTCGGATTTGATTAAAAAAAAAAAAACACATAAAATTTAGAGAAATGTATGAAGTCTTTATTTGAGTCGATAGAATGGCTGCGCCTCAAATGGTTCATCTCACGAATAAATTCTTCAATATTGGCTTCCAGTGCGTCAACCGTTGAAGGCTTGTCCCTATAGTATGTCTAAAGGCGTTATTGACCGGCCCAAAATGTGAAATAAACTGTTCACTGAACTCGCCTCTCAATTGGTCCATTGTTTCGCGTGCTGTGCGGCATGTATCACCCAAGTCCAGCTCTTCTATTTTGGGCAAAATTAATAAAAAATTGTAATCATCGCACGGTAGCGCTCGCCATCACAGTAACTATTACACAGATGGTCACGGGTTCGATCCCCGGTGCCGGCAACATCAAAATATTACGTATGAGTTTTTTTCTATCCCTCATACGTATCGCAATGTCCACCTTCGGTGTTCCCATAGCAATTACAGTGTTGCCATGTCTGAAGCCCTTCATCTGTCCCCACCTTTCATCTCTCTACTATCCCTTTCCAAAGAAAGCAACACACTAAGATATAGGAAGTATTTCCTGAGTGTTGCCTCTCTTTTTTTTTAAAAAAAAAAAAAAAAAACGGTCCAATTATGCCACCGGTCCATAATCTACACCAAACAGTGCATTTTTCTAGATGCATTGGCAGTTCTTGCAATGCGTGTTGCTGCCTTTTACACTAAGTACGGCAATTTTGCTTATTCACGTATCCATTCAACCAGAAATAAGCTTCGTCGATAACACAATTTTAAGATAAAAAAAGTGGAACTTTCGTCGTCTTTAAAAAAGTACATTCCAATGACGCCACCGGCCCATAATCCACACCAAACAGTGCATTTTTCGGGATGCATTGGCAGTTCTTGTAATGCGTGTGGCTGCTTTTTACACTAAGTACGGAAATTTTGCTTGTTCACGTATCCATTCAGAAATAAGCTTCGTCGCTGAACACAATTTTAAAATAAAAAAAAGTGGAACTTCATCCAACTTTGCCAGCGCCCATTCACCCCAAAGTTAGCCGTTGTGGTAGATCGTGGCTTTAATTCTTGCACCACCTGTATTTTAAAAGGTTTTACACCCAAATCCTTTTGCCAAATTTTCCACGTAGTGGAGTAATAGAGGCAGCGAACGGCGCCGAATCAATAATTCACGGTCATCAACAAAACTGGCGATAATTCACGTTCATCAACAACAGCAGCGATATTTTCCTCTGTCCGCACTCTACGTATGCATGTTGGTGGTTTAATGTCCAATAATGTAAATTTTGGTGCGAAATTTAGTCACAATATTCCGAATAGCCACCTCCGAAGGTCGTCCAAACTGACCATAAATTGGAAGAAGTGCACGATTCTTAACCGAGCATGTTTAAATTATACACCAAACTGAACATGTGTAACAGTAACATGTTACACGAAAACAGCTGAGCTGCCAAAAAACAGTGTTGCCAAAAAGAAAGTTGCTAAAAAATCGCCCTTTGTGTTTGAATTAAGATTTAGTTCAACTTTTTTTTAGTATTCTTTAAATTTGTATCATTTTTGTTTTACAATGTTAAACGGTACTCAATAGTGTCAAATTAACGACTTGTTATGACCTAGTTCTTTAATATATCAGCCAAACTTTATAACTTAAATTAAATAAAAGATCTAATAATTTAATTTTAACAAAACACTTGTAGCTTATATGCTGCAAACTTGGGCGGCATCAATTACATTAAACAGTCATTCACTTGAGAAAATTTTCTATATCATTAATAATTTCAAAACTACGCTCACACTTGTGGGCGTTTGGTAGCTTCTTTAGAAGTCTGGTGCTCAAAATGAGCTAAATCGGTCCAGCGCTTCAAAAGTTATGAGTGAAAAGTGTGTGCGAATTTGACTAAATTACGTGACTTGTCCATTTTGTAACCAGACATATAGAGGTGAATGGTGTTGAATATTCACCTCAGTACTTTTTTTAACAATTTTTTTTTTCACTTTTTTCACCTCGAAATTTTTTTTCACCTCAATTTTTGTTTACTATAGAAAATGTTGGACATTTTGTAACCAGAAATTAGTATTGAATATTTAACCTCAAATACTTTTGTCAACAAAATTATTTTTCCCTAAAACGTTTTACATCTTGTCATTTTTACCTCAAAATTTGTCATGGAAATTGGATTAAAAACATTTTGAACTGTGAAAACATTTATTGTAGTAAAAAAATATCGAGGCAAAGAATAATTTTGGTGAAAAATTAAGGTGAAAAAAAAATTTCGAGGTGAAAAAAGTTTTAGGTGAAAAAAATTTTCGAGGTGAAAAGAAATTTGGGGAAAAAAGTACTTGAGGTGAATATTCAACACTATTCATCTCTATATGTCTGGTTACAAAATAGACAAGTCACGTAATTTAGTAAAATTCGCCAATTTGTATGAAACATTTTAAGGCTGCATTACATTTTCACTCATAACTTTTGAGGCGATAGACCGATTTAACTCATTTTGAGCACCACACTTCTAAAGAAGCTACCAAACAGTATGTGTGCAAATGAGCATCCTCGCTTTCGTCGTTATTGCATTTTATTTTTACCTATTTCAACATTTTATTTTCATCCACAGTAAAAAAAATACCAAAAATATGCTAAAAAAAGAGTCAACTTCAAAAGCCTATAAAAACAAAACAAGAACAAAGATTTCAAAACCCTTTGGGGGTTTTAGTCTACTAATGGTCCACTTTCATTTTCCGTTGAAATGGTCCGCGATGTCTGCCATGACCCGAAATTTGTTGCACAGTGTTACAGGCCAATTACATTTTTATTTCTATTACATGTAATTGGATGTAATTAAGGATTTGTCCTGTAATTAAATATCCAGATGTAGTTACTAATTCCCAAGTTTGGTACAAATTTTCCAAGCAAACATTTAAGCCCACAAGTGTGAGCGTAGGCCTGAAATTATTAATGATATAGAAAATTTTCACAACTGAATGATTGTGAAATGTAACTGATGTCGCCCATGTGCTGCAAAACATATTATGTGTGGGTACTGAGGCGTATGAGTGTTGAAATATCAAGTATACGCTAACGTGTATTTAAGTGATAGCTTTACATTTAACACTATCTACAGGTAATCAAATACATTTAACCTTAATGAGAATGAGTGCATTACAAAAATAAACAATATATAAAGGATAGCAAAATATACACATAAATTGGTATAAGAAAGGTTGAAAACAATATGTTTAACATTATATAAAGCATTATCTTTTAAGGACAAATTTGTTACTAGAGTAAGGTGTTGAATTTAAAAATGTCTCTTATGCTTATAGTTAATGCCACACATATAAGGTTAGTTATGGCGTCTTATTGGTAAAAAAGTTTTTATATTTTCTTTTTTGTATCTGGTAGTTATCTTTAAGAATATATTACAAGCTAATGCTTATAGAGATTACATGCCTAAATAGCAATTTAGACAAACTACCCGGTTGGATATTGTTTGTAATAATGTTACATTATAAACAATTGTAAATGTTTTATATAAAGTGTTTATATATATGTATTAGGGCGGGTCGATTTAAAAATCGCTCAACGTTCAAGGAAAATCGTATTCTAGGGATCAAAATAAGAAACTTTGCCGAAGGAACCATACCTCTAAAACGAATTCTGATGTCCCGACTTTTGACCCGTAGGGTTAAATTTTGAAAAAGCCCACTTTGATATTTCCGAAAGTAGGAGGAATCTCTCCAAGATTATGGGAGCTGCTTCTTCTCCGGGAGACGCGCTAGCAGATTAATGTAAAAATCATCATTCTAGGTGACCGTTAAGGGGTTAAAATTTAAGTTCAAAGAGGGCCTTTTTAGCCGTGTTTTTATAGCAAAATGTACAAATCTCGGGATAGAGATATTTCAGAAAGTAGGAGGAGTCTTTCTAAGATTAGGGCCTCTATTTCTTCTCAGGAAGACGCTCTAGCAGATGAATGTATAAATTATATTTGATTATGTCAGATTCGATTGTAGCGCTCTAAATGGTTCAAAGGGGGATTTTTCAAAATTTGACCCTACGGGTCAAAAGTCGGGACATCAGAATTCGTTTTAGAGGTATGGTTCCTTCGGCAAAGTTTCTTATTTTGATCCCTAGAATACGATTTTCCTTGAACGTTGAGCGATTTTTTTGCCTCCATACAAATCGACCCGGCCTAATATGTATGTATTTTATATACGCTATAGTTACACTTAGGAAATTATGTTGGTAAAGACGGCTGCAATTGTAGTAAAAAACAAATGAAATTTCATTTAAAAAAGGACGACTTACATTTCATTAAATTCAACTAACGTTGTCATTTGTTTTTTAATGTTCAAAAAATGACTAACATTGTAGTAAAAATGAACCACATGGTAGTAAAAAATAAACCAAAAAATTTTTTTTTTATTTTTTTAAATAACAAAAAACAACTGTAAAAAATGAATGTAAAATCATAAAACAGTCATTTGATGTGAGTTGTTTTTTTAAATGAACTACAATGTTAGTTAAAAGTTTTATTTGTTCTACAAATGACTTACATTTACATTAAAAATAATGAAACTGTATTACAACCCAAACAACTACATATTTTTAAAGCAGAAGTTCCCTGAGTGTACATATGTAAGAAAGTATAAAGTCAATATATGTGTGGAAATCTTTTAAGATCCTAAAAACAGTTCTCATGCCAAAATTTTAACAACCTTTCACTAACCAGCTTTATCTTTAGTTGTTTCAATATAAATTAATACAAAACAGATTACTAACCCATATGGGGCATACGCCTTTTTGACAAAAAATTCCTTAAATAATTTTGAGTAACATTTTTTTTTTATGCCACATGATACAAAATTATAACATTTTCATCATTAGATTTATATTGTTTTTCTTTTAAAATGTTAATCATGAAAAGACATTCAACGTGAAATTTCAATTGTTTCGGTAACGGTTTTTTGCATATTGGTATTTTATTTATATCGGTAATGTAGTTAGAATACCATGTAGGTAAAGACCACTGCAAATGTAGTTAAAAACAAATGAAATTTCACTTAAAGAAAAGACGACTTACATTTCAGTACATTCAACTAACATTGTCCATACTAACATGAACCACAATTGTAGTAAACATGAACTAATTACAGTAGTCGCTCGGTTATATGAATATCCAGTTTTGTAAACTTCCAGAATAGTGCACAAAAAAATTTAAACACAGGAGGTTCTAAAGAGTGAACACAGCCTATCTCTATTATGTGAACAGCTTTCAACCGTTGGTTTTTTTTAAATGTTTGTCTTATTAGAAGTATGTTTTTTTCCCGAAATAAGTGAAGAACCTGCAACCGTTGATTTTTTTAATGTTTTGAGTGCTGAGTTTTAAGTGATTGTCTTTTGTCTTTTGAGGACAAGGCACTACAGAAATCCCTTGAACCAAAAAAGTACAAAAAAATATAACCGACTACTTTCATGTACATTAATTATTAAAAAAACTTATTAAAAATAAAAACTTAATGTAATAATATTCATTTGAATTACTTATTTCATATTCTCATAATTTCAACATAATCTTCTTTTTTTTCTTTCTTTTAGCAATACACTTAGTCCAACTCTTCTCCAATTTTTGTATCCCTTCCACAAAATAGGATTTTTCGAGGTCCATAAAATAGGAATTTCTTGGCCATATGGGGTTGACTTTTTTTAAATCCTCGTTAAATCGGTCCAATAAGTTGGCACAATATTCGCCGTTTATTGTTTTTCCCTTTTGAAAGTAATCGATGTGGATTATCATGAGTGTATCCCAAAAAACTGTTGCCATCACCTTATTGGCCACGATTACGTTTACGGTGAATTGAGAGCAATCGCGGCACCCATCTTGCAGACAGCTTTCTTAAACCCAACTGATCATTTAAAATCGAAACCACACTGCCATATGAAATGCCTATGGCATCAAAAATCTCACGCACTTTTACTTTTCGATCGGCCAACACCATATCGTGGATTTTTTCAACATTTTCGGGTGTATTGACCTCAATTGGACGTCCAGAACCTTCAGCGTCAATTGTACTTGTGCGACCACAACGAAATCGATTGTTCAGAGTCCCATAGTATTTATCAAACTTTTCCTTGGTTTGATTGACGGTTTTTTTTTCGCAAAAAATAATGTTTAATGACCACTCGAAATTTACTTTTTCCATTTTTAAAAAAATCCACGACGTTGTATGTTTTGAACATCTGGTAAACACAGAGTAACTGGAGGAACTTGCTCAAAATTTGACAGTAGTCTATTAACAGGTGGTACTTGATGGGAGTAGTGTTGCATTTCATATAACTACGAGGGAAGTTCGAAAAGTCACGGACTTATTGATCCGCCCTCGTAAAATCATAAAAAAGTCATTTGATGTGGTTAGTTTTTTTTAATGAACTACAAGATTAGTAAAAAATTTAATTTGTTCTACAAATGACTGACATTTACATTAAAAATAAAAAAAAACTGCCCTACAACCCAAACAACTACATATTTTTAAAACAGAAGTTTCCTGAGTGTAGTATTTAACAGATAACGGTATTTCAATTATTTCGGTAACGGTATTCTAGGGATAACGGCAGTCAGTTGAAATGGTTTTGAATCGATAACGGTATTTTAGCATTAAACTAGAAAATTTTAAAAATTATTGAACCTCTTTAAATGTATAAATATCAGATCAGCCAAGATTTCATCAGATCGGGCCAGATCTGATAGGATCTGATCAGATCCAGTTAGATCTCAAATCTGTCCCCATTTTTTAGATCTAATTAGATCTGACCATATATGCTACGAGATCTGTTAAGATCTGGTTAAACAGATCTAACTAGATCTAACTAGATCTGGTCAGATCAGATAATTTTTATACGTTCACGTTTGTTTTGATTTAGTGAGTTTAATAAGAGATATCTACAATTAGTACTATAAGGTACGAAGAATGTTGATAAAGATCGTAGCTGACCAGAATACGAATTCCATTCAGCTGGTGTCCAATAACTTTTTGTGAGTTTTCTCTATTATTAAAAAATTAAAACGAACTTCTCCTATAGTTCTTTAAAATCTTTGAAATATAATATTATCTCAAGTTTTTATTTTTTTTTTAATATTTTTCCTAAACTTTAATACATGTAAATTGTTCATAACTAACTTCCTATTGTTAAACTAATCATTTCTATGAGTTCTTTTCTATTTTTTATGGTCAAAATTTAATTTTCTTTTTTTGTAAACCGCATAACTTCTACTTTTTTTTGTCGGTTTTATGAGATAAATTGTCTATATTTTAACCAAATACAAATTCTAACCCTTAAATTTTTATTGTAATCAAATTTTACTTAAAAACTCTTCTTCGCATCTTTCTTTTTTGTGAACAGACAGAATAAGAAAACCCATATAAAGTTTATCAATTCTTAAACATACGGAAGAAAATTTAAGAAATTTTTGTTACAACTTTTGCTGCTTTAACATTTGCCAACTTAATATTATTAAGAAATGTTTTACTATTTTTTTTACTCACAAGGAAGGACCGTTAATGGGTTGCCTCCGATTGCCACAAAATCTGGCCAAATTCACATTTAAGAGTTAAATATATGTTCACAAATCCAAGTCCAATTTTTCTTTATTTTAGTGTTTCAAGCTTCTTCAAAGAAACAATATACAAATTTGGTATCAAGTGAAAGGTATTTGGATAGCCTGTATATTGGTATACCAATAAAAACAATGTTTTAAAACAGAAAAGTTTCGAACAACTTTGAAACCCATTTTTTGCTCAATAAATATGCGATTGTGCAGGAATGTTTCTTAAACATTTTTTATAATTTTCTTCTCCTCTATCTTATATCCGAATTTCATTGAAATCTGGGGGAACCACCCAACAGACTTCCCTTGTCATTTTTTCAAACAGTTATTTAAAGTATTAGAAAGAAAGTTATTAAGAATTAGAATATTTTTTGTGGTTATTTATAAAAAAAATTTAAAAAGTCTTTTTCTTATTATTTGCAAGGCTTGTGCTTAGATTTGGTAAGGTTGTTGTCAAACTAAATTTAAATTTTTAAATAAGTTTTATGCTTTTTATTGGTATTTTCATAGAATGTTGATTTTTGTTAGATATTGTTAATGGGTAATTAGTTTGTATAAAAAAAAAAATGTTAAAAGACTATTTTGATTTAGAATTTTTAAGATTTTGAACATAAATTCGTCATAGTATTGGGCCCTTAGGCGTATGAGTTATAAAATATTAAGTATACGCAGTGGTGCTTTAATAAGAGGTTTAATTTAGGTTTTGAAGTTTGATTATAGAATTTTGAATTTTTTATCACAGGTTTATAAAAAATTCAAAACAGTTTTATCAATAGGCGTATGAATAATTAAATATTAAGTGCAGTGCTCTCGCGATAATGTGAACACTGCATTACGTTAACACCGCTTAGTGCAGTACACAAAGTCATCCTCTTCAGCAAAATAATGAAGTAAGTCTTTTTCTCGAGTACGGTAATACGAAACTTTAGTTTCTTTAGTTATGAGACCTGTTTCTTTCATCCGGGACGCAAGTAGTTCAGAAGATCTTTTCGACAATCCAAGGTCTCTAATTACATCATTAAGCTGATCTTGATTCCATGGTCTCGGCGAGAAATGTTTGTGTGGGATGAACTCGTCATTTTCAGCTGTAGATGGTTGTGCTGGATCTGACATATCTGATTGGTAAGACATACTTGAGGTTGAGTGTCCCTGGTGAAGATGAAAGCACATGACTACAGCTTGCACCCCGATCTTGAGCATATTCTATTTCTTGTGAATGTAGAACTGCAAGTGTAAACCCATCAGCAGACCTCGTGGGGTAAGACCATCGCATATGTTTTCCAAAACCGCTTTTTGTACTTAAACAAAAATAACACTCGGATGCGTGGTTCGCTGTTTCTCTCCATAGCATAGGCTTCAAAATTTCCAAGTGTCGTCTGTAAAATGAAAAAAAAAATTGATATCAGGAATATGAAGAATTCAAATTTTAATTAAGAAATATTGTAATTATAAAATATTCCAAATCTATTAATTTATACTTACTTTACGTTAGAAGACTTCATAGATAAATTCAATCGACATGGAATGCATATAGTACTCGGTGTCCAATGCTGGTTCAAATTGTGCGGATAGATATTATAGCAATCTTGATATGACTTTTGCAATGAAGTTAAGAAGCACTTCCGTTTTTTCCCGGTGATATATTGGCCGCACACATAACAAAATAAATCTGGATCGTTTTTACATAAAAATGTTCTGGCTTTCTGGCTCATTTTTATTAATATTTGAAAATTGTTTTTAACTTCTAAGCTGTATGACTCTAATTTTTGTGTAGGTATTAAATGATGTTTGCGTTATCGCAAACACTTCTTGAATGAAATAAAAAGGGTCAAGGAGATCTTATAAATACTGATACTATAATTTGGGATAACCCTTTGTGTGGATACAGTTTGTGTGTGCTGCAAATTTTTTATTATTCCCAAGAATCCTAAAAAACATTAAGGACTTTTATGAAAAAAAAAATCATCCGTTACAGGTAGCTTACGGAAAATAAGAGCACTTCAGCGTACACGCACATTTATGAGCGTTTTATTACTATCCTACCGCAATCGTAAAAATTAAACAATCTTTTGTTTATTACTTATTTTTTTTTAATTATTAGAATCATAAAAATGTCATAGAGGTTTTTCCCAAAGGGGTTTTGCCAAAATGCGTGTCGTAAAATGCACCTGAGTTTTTATGTTCTGCATTTTCATTATATAGTAGGTACAATTTTCTACAGTGCTTGTAAATATGCGATACCTTCAATTAATTGTAAATAAAAATGTAAAGCATGCATCGATTTTTATGATCCATATCTGGCTTAATTCGCATGATATGTAGCTTTACTACAAAAAAATAAAAAGTAATATTTTTTGCAGTTTTCGATTTTTTCCAGATTTTTGTTTTTCAAATTTTTTTTTTTAGCATTTTTTTTTTTTTTTGCTAACAATTTGTTTCATAACTTTGAAACTATTGATCGCATTAAAAAAATTTGTACACGTTCTTTAAAGATATTGTAAACCTTAATTTTTGTAAATTTAATTTGACAAAATCGGACTAGTTGTTTTTGAGTTATGACAACATAAGTGGAGAAATGTCTCAAAATATTGCCAATTTTACTTAAAATTTTTTTAAAAAAAAAATTATCCATAGAATTGAAAAATTTTACCATTTTTGTACTTAGGCAGCCATGATGCATCAAATCTATATAGTGGTTAGTCAAGCCTTTTTTTGCTTATGATTGATAATGCATTTGGTAACGTGCAATGCATTGTATGTTATCAAATTTAAAACACATTTCATTAAAAAGAAGTTGTCATCACAGTATAAATACAAAGTTTTTATTTGTGTAAATAAATCAGTATGGAAGTATTAGAAGTTCCGTTTGTATATCAATCTCGTTGTTAATTTCTTTTTTACGTTTCCCATTCCAAAAACTTCAGCATTCCGTTTTTTAAGTCATACAACATGTTTAGAAAATTTCAAATATGTATATTTAAGTGAAAAGCGTAACACATTACCTACACACACAAAAATTTTTGTTGTTGTTGACTAAAATAGCCCTATCTAACTTGGTAAATTTTCCAAAGTTTTTGGCTAAAAATTTAAAAACTTATTTAAATTTTACAAAACAACTTGGATAGGGCTATTTTAGCTGAGTATTGGCAACTATTCTTTGTGTGTAAGGAACTATAGTGGTAATTTGAAACGCTCGATTTCGTGTTTGCTGGATATTTCGCTCACACATACAAGCTTATTTTGCACTTTGCCTACCTATGTTTTAGACGTATGAGTTATAAAATATTAAGTATTCGCTATGTTGGATTTATCAATGGTTTAATTTAGGATTTTAATGTTAGAAAGCACAACAGACTATTGGCTTTTCAATTAGATCTACAGTCGTATGAGTAATAAAATATGAAATAAACGCCAAGTTAAAATAATCATACAAACTTTACTTGTTAAAGCAAAACCGTTTTCTATAAAATTAAATTTTGGTGTCAAGGTAGGTTTTTTTTTTAAGAATTCATAATCACAAAACTTTGATTTATTATAAATTTTCTAATTTCTTTTATATTTTTATTTCTACATCACTTCAATATATTGTCAACATATAAGACTATTAAATTTCTTAAAATAATTTTTAAGGGTTGTTGAAAGCAAAGGTAAACATTAGTGTTGAAAATAAATGTCTGGAGTTTTCTTAAAAAAAAAACTGAAAAAAAACCTAGAAAAAGCAGAAAAAACTTTTTCTTGTTGATTTTCTTGATATGTTTGTATTTTTCTAGCGTCAATGCATAAGAAAAAAAAATATATACAACATCACTTGGCACTTGGAAAACAAGTTGTTCTAATAAAGTCAAATAAAAATGTGTTGAAAAAAATCACAATAAAACAATGGAAAAAAAAATTTGTAAAAAACAACTTTTATTAAAATAAAAACTATACCTTTAAATATCAGGGTTACTTTAAATACAATTTCGATGTTTATTTAAAACAATATGTTTAGAACAAAAAGATGTTACTCTAATTTTAACTTGTTTCCCAATCTAAAATCGCAGACTCGTTAGTTAATGTTGGGAACCAGTTGGCTTATGACCCTGTGCTCTAACAGTGTTTTAATACCCTCCATCCCACTGAGTGTTTGTGGGGGGGGGGGGGGGGGGGGTGTTGTGTATATCAGTTTGTCATTCCGTTCTGTAACTCATATAAATGATATCGAGTAGCATAAATAGCATATTCAATATAGCAATATCCGTATGTCTGTTGAAATGCAAAATGCTCCGCCGAAATTGAAGCGAAGTTGCTAGGTTTTGGCAAAACTTAATACTAATATCACAAGCAAATTGGTATTGAAAATGAGCAAAATCGGTGGATCGACTTAAATGATATGACTGAAAATGTGTTCACACTCAATTTAATTAAATTATGATATCATTTAAAAACTTAACGCTAAAACAAACATGTTGCTTTCCAAGCCAACTGTCCAAAAATGCCAAACTACAAGTATTTTTTATCCTATAAGAGACAAAAGTCTTAAACTGCTTTTTTAGTTTTTTCAAAAATGGGAAAACTTGACGGTGTCACTTATTTCTTTTTTTTTATATATTATATATTATTCATTATTTAATTGAATTTGTAAAAAACTTTAATATTTGTTATTGAGAATTTGACAAGAGTAATACAAACTCAATCTATCTAAAAGATTTTTTTTTATTAAAAGTTTAGATGACTTGGAAAGCGCCACATATCGATAAATATTTATTTTCGAATGTTTTTTTAGCAATTTTTTTTCTCAAAAATAAATTTTTTTACCTGAAATTTGAGCACAATTTGAAATTGTAAAAGAACCTGAAGTTTACATAAACTAAAATACTGTCACGAGTCAAAAAAAGCAATTTTTGCGTTAATGATGTAGATTTCTTCGTTATATTCTTCATATTGTGTAAAACTTCATATTCAATCATGTGTATCCTTCGCGCGCTAAAAAAGAATAAATTAAATTTATTTGCCAAGTGAATGCAAAGAGTATATACTTTATAGAGAAAATATAATGCTCAAGATGCTCTAGATAATAAACGAATTCGTACCCGACTCGCACCAGGAGGAAAAAGGCATTAAAATTCTTTTTTATAAAAAAACCTGACAAAATTAATAGAGAGAGGATTAAGAGAGGCAGATATGGATTGAAAACGTGTTTTCGAAAAGTCGTGTTTTTTTTTGAGTTAGGACTGTCTTCTAGTAAATGAACGATATGGAGAAATTTTTAGAATGAGAATTATTATTTAAAACAAACAGGTCTGACCAAGTACTTCAACATTTTTTGTAAAAATTGTCGGCCAGTGTTGCCATAATATAATTTTTAAAAATTGTCTATACAATTCTCAAAAATCTTGAAGACAATAAATCAAATTATTGTAAATTAGTTTGATAGATAAGTGCTGTACTGATGAATGAAAATTTTATGTGCAATTTAACGGTTTTGTCGACTTTTTTAATTTTACTATTTTTATGCATTAAATATATTTTAATCCTTTATCGAGGGTTGCTTTCGATTTTTTAGGATTTCTAACCAGAAATAATTTTATAACAATTTTCCAAATTTTAAAGAAATTTTTCCATTTTAATGTTCGTTTTTAGTTAAGTTCGGCGTTGGTGATTTTTCTTAAAATTGATTGATTTCGTTTATATGGTTCCAATTTATTTTATCGCTTTTTGGTTTATCGTTAAACATTTTGCATGTTTTTTTTTATTTTTTTTAGATTTTAACAATTTTTTGTGATTAGCGACTTTATAATTTTTTATATATTTTGTAAAGTACATCATTTCTTAAAGGCCTACATAATAATAGCTTTGCCCAATTCTGCCGCATAACGAATTGATGTTCATAAAATAAATTTGAAAATTATAAAAATGAAAAGTTTTCAGTCTTTGATTCTGTAAACGTACAAGTTGAAAAAACTTTGTACCAAAACACAAAAACCTCTTCAACACTTATTTTTTGTGTGTTTTAATATAAAAGAAAAAAAAATCTCAGTTTTCCTGTTTTTTTTTCTATATTTTCTCAGATTTTATTTTAACATTTACTTTACTTCCTTTTTGCCACGTAACCAACACTAGTTATGAAACAAAGCTTATGTTTTAAAATGAGCTTGATAGTTTGCACAAAAAGTATATTAACGTAAAGAAATATTTAATATATATTTATTAACAAAATATTTTTAAATACAAATGGATTTAGGGAAAATCTGAGAAATTAAGGTTTAAGTATATATTTTGATAGTAAAATTAATTTAAGTTAAAGTTTTACAATTTTCGTAAAATTATATTAGCTGAAGTATCCAATATTACTATTAAAGCTTTACACACAGTTGGCTTACCTTTTATTAATTTGGTTAAAATTTTGTTTTAATTTTTCTCCAACTTAAAGAACGAACCTATTTGACTTGTTGGAAATTGAAAATTTTCTGGAAATTTGGTGATTATTTTCATGTCTTTTGATTTTATTAATTTTTAATTTATTTTATATGTTATGTTTTGATTTGATTAAGTTGGGTACAATGAATATTGATTACAATTTAACCAAATTAACAGAGACGGAACTTTACAAAAGTTGACTTAAGCTAAATATGGGTACTACAATGTATTTTCCTACAAGATTTCATTCCCTTAATTCAAATTCGTTAAATATAGTTGGGCTTTAAAATGCTCATGGTATAATATATATTAATAATATGACGTCTGATGATTGCAGTGGTAAGCATGAAAATGCCTCACACATAGACAAAAATACAATAGGACAATATAAATGCTAGTTACAAAGTTGCCATACATTAACGTTTCTGTGATATTATTTTTAAGCTGTGTTTTCTAATTTGATCTGTGTTTAATGTTTAAATATTTCGTTTTCATGTTTTTTGTAAATTTAATTATGTTTTGAAAATAATACTCATGTTATTACGTCTCTGGAAAAAGTCAACAGCAAATTGACGAAACGTCGGGAGAAAATATAATATAAATATATTTTTATTTACATTAATTGAACTTAGGCCGAATTAGCTTATTTTGAAGACAATAATTGCATATGATTGCGGACACGAAATTATCATATTATGATCATAACTATCATATATATGATTCTGGCTGATCATATTAAGTTTACCCAGGACGATTTCATCGCCATTTAAGATCATAATATGATTGCTACTATCATATTATGATTGTCAGGCATTTCAGTTATAACGTGATGCTCTTAAACTATCATAATATGATGCTCTTTTCTTTGCGAGCAGCTTTAACCACTAATTCTAATTCTAATTGGTTTCAAAATTTTTCTCTATTTGTTGTAAAATTATTTGCCCATTAAGAAGAATTCATGATAATGTGATGTTATACCGATCGAACTAACACCCAAAATAAATAATTTTTTTAATGCATAATATTACTTCGATTTTTTTTTGAACAAAGACTCCCGAGTTTATTTAAAAGAATAAACTACATTAGTGAGACATAAACTAATGATTTTTAAAATTCTACTGAAGATTACTCGGTACACTCAAAAAAAAAGTTCGTAAAGTCAGCAAAAAATTTTGCTGAGTGAGCAAAATTTTAGTCAGGAGGGTGCTTGCAAAAAAATTGCTAATGTCAGCAAAATCTTTTGCTGAAAATCAGCGAGGTGATTTTTAGCAACAAAATTAGTAGATTCAGCAAAAGTTTTGCTAACACTTAGTAGATTAGAAATACAAGAAAAATTGTAATTTAGTTTATTTATTTGCTGAAAATCATAAAACATATTTTTGTGATTCTTTTAAAAATAACTTACAATAATTACGAAATATAAAAACTTTCATTTTCCCACTTTGACGACACGAATTAATTTAATATCTGAAAATATATAGAAATAAATATATGTTATATATATTTATTTCTATATATTTTCATTCAACTACTTACATCAATGGTTGTCTAAATGATGCTATCTTTTAAAGGACGCAACTGCAGAAGATAATTATAGAAACGAAACGAAAAAATAAATGCAATACGAAAAAGGAACCATAAAAATCTACCTAAGATGTGTGTCTTTGTCTTTCGGTTTACTCTGTCTACATGTCTGCATATGTTTGTTTGCAATTTGACCACACTAGATTATTAATCTATAAACATTTAGTTTAGAAATACGTATTAAATTTAAATATTTTATTTTGTCTTTTATTTAATTAATAGACAATTATTTTCACAAGCCGGTGACAACGCAAAATTAAAGTTGTTTTAATCCTTAATTTTGTTTTATGTTGATTTTTTTATATGTCTTATTAGAGTTGTACTTTTTAGTATCATTTTCCTCTTCTCTACTACATCTTCACATGCCGCGACATCTGCTTCATTCCGCGCATATCTTTCAATCTGGTTGTCGTCCACACTATTAATGTGCTTATCAGCACAATTTTTTTTAGCAAAATAAATTAGTAAAACATTAGTATATTAGTAAAACATTAGTTCAAAACAGCTGAATAAGTATAACAAAAATTTTAGCTTAAAACAGAATTTTAGCAAAAAATTTGCTAACAAATAGTGTACCTGATTTACAAGACGTTTTACTAACTTTTCTACTAACTTATTTTTTTGAGTGTAATAGGGAAATTTAAAATTTGTACTCTTTTTAAAACGTTTGTAAAAAAATTGTTCAACACTTTCAACCATAGTGTTACTACAACTTTAAAAACAAGTGAGTATTAGCTTGTGAGCATGTATTAGTGTATTCGTTTGTATTGCATTGAAAAAAGTTTGGTTGTATATAACAGCCACTAGTAAAACTACTCAAGTAGAACTACAAATTCAAAGCCAATGTATAAACCGTTTTTGTTTTTGAAGTTACTACTACATACTCACTACAAATGGTGGTTTACTAACAAAGGAAGATAACCCCAGTAATAAAATTTAAAAAATATGACATTTCACTTGTTTCTCGAATTAATAAATCTTTAATATCTAAAAATTATTCTTAGGAAACTAATTCAAATTAAAATTAGTATTTAAAACAAAGTACACACTAAAATTTTTTTATATAAATAAAACATTTTTGGTCTTCAAAGTTTAGTAACGTCATGATGCTTGTTAGGAAAAGACCTAACCACGTGCTTGACTACTAAGCAGACAAGAATGGAGCAAAATTGATTATTAATAGGTTTTTTGTTAAAGTTCTGCCTATTATGGAGGCTCTAGCTTTTCTAAAACTTCGGGTTCTGATGAGATCTTTAGCCAGATCGAAATACTAGTATCAACCTAGCTAATATGTTTGATTTGCTTTATTTTTGTAAATATACGGAGGTTGAAAGCTCGTTATAAATTGAAAATAAAATATTTTTTGTTATGAAAATTCTCAAACTCTAAATGCTTTTTTGTACTGGAATTACTTGAAAATTTGGTTTACCTTCCCATACAATTTGTATGTTTAACTGTAGTCAAGTAAAAAAAAAAAATACATAATTGGCTTAAACCAATAGAGTATCTTTAACAAACGCTATGTAACAAAAGCAGAAGAGAAATGAAATGAAATTCGAGAAAAACCTCAGAGATACAATTAAAATTGTGTTAGTTAAAAGTTTGCTATTTAAGCCATGTAGCTGATGCTGGTCATAGCAATAAAAGTTGGATTATAATAGAGTTATGAAAATATTAGTTAACTTTTAGAAACTTAAACCAACAGTTGGGTTAAATACAATGGAATTGGTAAAGCATAGCTTTTGGCAAGCTAAAAAAAGTACGTGGAAAAAACAGTTTAGCTACTTACATTATTCAATCTAACTTTTAGATATATACACAAAAAAAATTATCAACCTAAAGTATTGGATACTTTAGGTTGATTTGAAATAAATTGTTGTTTCTAAACAAATATTTAATTGAATCAATAGATATTTTAATAAACTTTTAAATATAAATAAAAATACATATTTTATTTTAGTCATAATTCTCAAAGTGTTTTTTCATATGCTGTATGTTAAATAGAAAAGTTTCAGTATAAAATACCAAATTCATTTGTAGTTTACAAACCAAACAAACAGACAAAAATTCACAAACAGACACAGCATTACTTAAAACACATATATATACAAACGTGTCGTTCACACAATTTTTTTTGTTTGAGTATCATATTTTTTTACACTCGACACTGAGGACCTATCTCCACCGTATTGGTAGAGCGGACTCCGAAGTGTGTAGGGCCTGTGGGGAGGACGAGGAGACCTTGGAACACTATATCTGTGAATGCCCTGGATCCGGTCGAAATACTATACAGTGACCCAATATCCACATTGGGGGTTCTTAGGGGCATAGGATGGAAGAGGCATAGGCCGTCAGTGCGGCGGAGTTCCTGGGGTAGGAAATAGGCATGGGACCGATTTTTAGAGCGCACAACAAGCCGATATTCTGGCTTAAGTGTAATCCCTCAGGGACTTGAGTCGGATTAGGGAAGCATTTCCCTTCTCCGAATCCTCTTTTCGACCTAACCTAACCTATCATACTTTTTTGTAGATATTTATTTATAGCTTTTTTTCATTTTAATTTTCGATAAAAGTTTTAATTAATATTATCATTGCTGTTGTAGGTGCAAAATCATTTAATATATTAACTGATTCAATAAATTGTTTAATTGAAACCCGTTTTTTAGTTTTTTCTATGTAGCACAATGCTTGATTAACACATTATTGACACATTATTTCTTTTTCCACCCAGTACTTTAAAACGACCATATTTTTTTACTGGACACAGATAATTAAGTGGTTTAAAAAATCTTAAAATAGTTAAACATCTTGTCTATAAAGGTGAATAAAAAAATTGTGGACAATTTGTATACAGAGTTAACAAATAATTATTTGAAAAAAATCTATTTTTCACCTTTTTGATGAAATCTTTTTCAAAAATTAATTAAAAATATAAAAAAACGAATGCAATCTTTTAGATTTTTGATTGTTATCATCAATGATTGCTATTGATCAAAAACGGTGAAAATGTATTCTTCTGCCAGAAATTAGTTTATCGATTGCATATGATTTTTGAAAATCTGACCGACTGGACGACAAATTTTTCAAATATGAAGTTAATCAATAAAAGTATACTATTAAACTTATAAATATTCTAAGGTCAATGTTGCCATATGACAATTTTAAAAAATGGTCAAAAAAAATGGTCTTTTAAAAGAAATTAATTTAAATTTAAATTTTAAAATATTTTCAGCAGTCTAGGATTTATGTCCTGTCAATGTGTATAGCAGAGCTGTAAATGAATCATTCATTTTTGAATTAATTCGCGAATCATTCATGCACTGAATTAGTAAAATTTTGAATTAATTCTTTTCGCTAAAAAAAAACAAATTGAATGAAATTTGAATCGATTCATATGCATTTGGCTGGAATGAATTGCAATTCATTTTAAATCAAATGAATTCGGAAAACTGAATTGCAATTCATTTTAAATCAAATGAATTCGGAAAAATGAATTGCAATTAATTTTCAATTCAAATGGCGAAATGAATTGCAATTCATTTCCAATTCATTTGACTTGAATTGATTTTGAATTAATTCAAATGAATTTGAAAAATGAATTGCAATTCACTTTCAATTCATTTGAATTGAATTGATTTTCATTAATTCAAATGAATTTTATAAAACTCTTCATCACATATAAGAAAATTTTATAAATATGATTAATAACACGGTGCTACAGTGAAAAAAACTAATAAAATGACGTCTTTAGGTTGCAGGACTTGTTGAGTAAATCACTTTTCAATTTTCAGAATTTTGAATACACGGTTAAAAATATTTTTAACTTAATTACTTCTAAGATGATTTTAAATTTTTGAACGGTTTTAGAAAGATGAATAGTTAAGCTTTACAAATATATATATATCTGTTTATACTTTTAATAAACAAATGTGAAAATATTATCCAAAATATATCGAACTTTCAATCTTTTTTTTTAATTTTTTCATTTTTAACGCCTTGTTTTCCTAAACATTCTTTGAAAACCTAGTTTTTTCTTATTTTTATTTTAAAGGACATTTAATAATGCGTAAAGTGCGTCGTGGGTCACAAAATTTCATAAACTATTAACTGTTTCTCGAATATTAAACTTGTTTTGTCGTTTAGCGTATGCCAAAACCAAAGTAAGTAATACCTGAAGAAACAATTGCAATTAATTTTTCATTTCATTAATATGAATTGCAATTTTTTTTTCTAATTCATTTGAATTAATTCAAAACCAATTCAATTCAAAAGAATTGCAAATGAATTGCAATTCATTTTTCTAATTCATTTGAATTAATTCAAAATCAATTCAAGTCAAATAAATTGGAAAGGAATTGCAATTCATTTCGGCAAACTCATTTGAATTGAAAATGAATTGCAATTAATTTTGCCGAATTCATTTGAATTGGAAATGAATTCCAATTTGTTTTTTTGCCAAATTCATTTGAATTAATTCTAATGTCATTCAATTCTTTTTTTATGTGAAAAGAATTCATTCAAAATTGAATTCAAATTCGTGATGAGTTGAAATCGAAAAAGAATGATTCATTTACAGCTCTGGTGTACAGTGGACATTAGAGTTAGGTAGGTTTCTAAAAATAGAACTGTCGTGTTGTTGGAGTTGTACTTCTGAGATTATGTATGCAAGAACAAAAACACCGTGTATTGAATAAAACTAGTTTTAATCACTACAAAAACTCGACCTGACGATAGCTCAGAGAGCTAAAGCGCTCTGTCTAACGTGTAGGGCGAGTGCATGTGGCATTAGAAATCAGTTTATCTATACCACGGTCAGTGATTGCACAGAAAATTTCATATACACGCAATCGAACAAATAAAAATATAACAAATATTACATTATTCAAAAAAACAGGGTCACTGACGAAGGTTCAATACCAGAAACTGTGCAGTCTGATTCAGAAAAAAATTGAAAATTTGCAATATAGTTATGATTTTTAGAAAATACACTCATTCTTCTCTACCACGCCTTTCACAATATATATAGTTTGGTTGATGGTTTTTTCACTAGAGTGAGCTTTAAAGCAAAAAATAAAAAAAATAAAAAAATTTCTTAATTAATGATGATTTTATATAAATATCTGCAAAAGTTTGGTTGAAAAATATCCTGCGGATCTATTAATGAGTTAAATAAATAAAAATTTAATTTTTTTATTGTTTGATTATATATCACAAAGTCAATGTCTATCGTTAAAAATATTTGTTTATTTATGTAGATATTTGGTCCTGTTATTATGAATGTATATCAGAATTTGAAAACTACATCTCTATAACGAAATTCCATTGAATTTGTTGTTCTAATTGTAGTGGCATTTATATTGTATTTTGTTTCCAATTTAACTCCCACAGGAGTCTGTGCCACAGACACTTGTCAAATTTAAATCAATGCTAATTAACCAACACATAGCAAACAAAAATCTCTATATTCTACCATTATATAAACAAGACACATACAGCTACACATTTTGTAACGTTTTTGTAGGAAACCGCTGGTTAGTAAATGTTATAGTGAATATTTTTGTAGTTTAAAAAAAAATTGTAGATTTTACAACAAAAATTCTTTTAAATGACAATTGATTGAAAACATTAAGGATAATTAAAACAAGGGATACAAAAATAAATTAATGATAGTAAACTTTTTAGAAATTGGGACATCCGGTTGAGTTTAAATCAAGCAATTTATGCAGTTTAATAAACAGTTTTTAAAGTGAATTCAAATAACCTACTAAAAGTAGGCATAAATATTTTGTAAATCCTATTACTACTTCAATCCATGCCCATTATCACTGACTTTTGTATTTATTTGTGAAAATAAAAGTTTTTACTTAACAAAACTTGTGTTTGTCCTTTTACGCTCTCAGATATTTTTTAAGTTTTCGAACCATTTTGTTTGCTGTTGTTTGTATTGATTGTGGTAATTTTTGAATATTGTGGTTTTTATTAGAAGTATATATTTTTTTTTTATTCAATAATTTTCTTAGTCTTTGCATCATAGCCTGAATTTATTTGCTGATATTATTTGATGTATTGAAAGTCAGCTTTAACAAAGTTATATAAACAAACTGTATTTACTTTTTGGCTAAAACCCCCTAACAAAAATATCAAAAAATAAACACAAACAAAGCAAATAACAGAAGTTTGCTTCAACTAATACAATAACCAATATTTCCACAAAAAATTGCATATATCACTAAAAGATAACGATACCAACAAGGCAAAATGTGACTTTTTTTAATAAAAAAATATAATTTTTTAATAAAGGAACTTTTTTTAATGAAATGTACTTTTTTTTTATTAAACGGTACTTATTTTCTAAATAAAAAGGTACATTTTAAATAATAGGTACTATTTTTAAATAATATGTAGGGTAGGACTGGGAGCTTTCACCAGTGGGGCACAAACACCACTCCGTTATATATATCATAAATTTTATAATTAATAAATAAACATTGCACGGCTTTTTGTTTAACAAAAAACAAATGATCTTGAAGTTGATAATAAAAACTCTTAAATGATAATTTGTTTAGATTTTGATCATGTTTTATATCTCCAAGTTTAAGGGGTTTACACACACATTTTTGTATTTTTACAGAGGTTTAAAAAATATATGAGAGTAAGTATATTCTTTGACATTCTGGCTTAAGTGTAAGTCCTTAGGGACTTGAGTCGGTTTAGGGAAGTATTTCCCTTCTCCGAATCCTCTTTTCGACCTAACCTAAGTATATTCTTTGATAACTTTTTTAAAACACTAACGCCCGCACGTAGAGAAAATATAAGATTGAACATGATTGGTGACCGGAAGTTATCATATTATGATCCTCACAATCATAAACATGATTCTGACTAATCATAATATAATCACTGACGAATATATTATCAACGTCTAGAATCATAATATGATTATGAGAATCATATTCTGATTGTTACGTGTTTTAACCATACTATGATTCTCTAAAACTATTATTGCATGATGCTCTTTTTTCGGCATGCGTATTCATAAAAAATCGTAATTCAGATTTCAAATATATTTTAGTTAAAACACATTTTATTCCTTAAAACCTGATTGGGGATTATCATAATATGACCCTCACAATCATAAACATAATTCCGACTAATCATATTATGATGATACGCAGTATTATTAACGTCTAGAATCATATTATGATTATGAGAACCATATTATGATTGTAACGTGTTTCAACCATAATATGATGCTCTAAAACCATTATATCATGATGCTCTTTTTTCAGCGTGCGTGTTCATAAAAACTCATAGTTCAGATTTCAAATACATTTCAGTTAAAACACATTTTAAGCCTTAAAACTGTATTCATAAACGAATATAAGTATAAAATACCTATTTGAAACATTGTGTAAAAGTTAATATTTGTTTATGAACACAGTTTTAAGGGTAAAATTTTTGTTCTAACTAAAATGCTGTTTAATATTTTTATGAATACTCTTGCAAAATTTTATCACACACACACAGTTATAAACAATTGTAGTTTGTTGTATAGAACTTGTATAGAAACTTTCTTTTTAACTTAAATCACATTCACTATTAAGGCCATGTTGGAATTAGATGGAAAACAACCATATACAAGAACTAACTTTTTTGTCGTTTATAAAGCACAAGAAAAATAAGTTTAACAGCAGAACTAGATTTGGTTTTAGTTGTTTTATTATTTTGGGAAAAACTATGTTGACTCTTGGTATTGAAACATCACATACTCTACCAACAGAGACAGCAAGACAGACAGTCAGCCACTTCGGAAATTTGAAACTGTTCTTCTCATTTTTAAACATTTCCATTTAGTTTGTATAACTTTATTTGCTATTTAGTAGTTAATCGCATGTTTAACATACGAGTTTGATTTTGAAATTAATTCCAGACTGGTTTTATAAAATTAGGTTACGTGCGGGGGTCGTGGGTTCGATTCCCACCAGAGGCACTGGTCTGTTTTCGCTACAACGCGCCGAAGGCCATAGTAGCTAGTGCTCGGTTAGGGTAATAGGATATAATTTGTAATTATATGATTATTAATTAATAAAATAAAAGAAAAATAGGTTACATTTGATTAAAGGAAAAAGAAAAAACTTGTTTAACAAAGTATTATTAAACAAAAAAAAACAATCACTCATTCTTTAAATTGGTTTAGTTTTTTTGAAAACACCAAAAATGTTCAAAAATTCGGCTCGTTTGCGAACTAACCTCTTAAAATCTGGTTTTGTGTATTTTTTTACTGAACTTACGCTACTTTTAAATTAACTAGTTCATATTATTAATTATGAGGAAATTTGTTATTAAAAATCCTCAAGTCCTTGCTTTCGTTCTTCAATAGAAAATTTGTTAAATTTTCATGTAATTCTGGGAAAAATTTTAAACTCATACTATTTTTTCTAGTTCACCATTTATTTAGCATATTTTTATATTTAAATTTTGCTGAGGATTACTCGGGAGAGCGTGATATTTTGGTAAAAATATCACAATAGCTAAAGATCTTAATAAATTCATATTGCTTTCCTTTTCCAAAACTTTTTTAAATAAGTACAAAAAAATTTTAGGTTCTTGTATTATTTTCCTAATGAAAACTTATGAATTTTTCCTAGAAATAAAAAAATTAAGAAATAATGATATGGATTTTCTACTGAGGATTACTCGGGGGAGTATGAGATCATGATAAAGAAATACCACAATATTGAGAGCTTTTAAAAATAAAAAATAAAATCCTAGAAACAAAAACATGTTAATGATTTAATTCTTTCTGCTTCAATTCTATCTAAAGAAAATTTTTTAAATTTTTACAATAACTAAGAAAGTCTACTGAGGATTAGTCGGATGAGTATGAGATCAAGATATAAAAAATACTAAAACAATTAATAAATTTTATTTTCACAAGTTTGTTATAATTTTTATTAAAAATAAAAATTATGTTTTTTCGACCTTTAATTGTGCAATGAAAATGAAAATTATTCAAGTTCGAGGCCATATACTCTATATTTCTTCATTAGGATATTGTCCTAACAAATAATCTATAGAGTTTTTGTTTTCAAATTTATTATTTGACCCTTTCAGGAATGTGTTGATAGATCTATTTCGGGAATTTTCTAGGTTCCCATCATCAGAACACGTTTTGAAAGCGGTAACAATCCCATGTCAAACATCAAGCATTCATATGAACTAGTTTACTCACTACATGAGAACTAATATACATATGATTTTGAAGTTAAAGATTATAACCATTGATCAAAAAATAAATTGAAAACTTGTTTGTGTGTATGTCTACCTTTGGTAAATATTCAATACACGTTTTTGTTTTTTTCCTCCTTTTTATGTTTTGTTAAGTTTGTAAACAAAACAGGGGAAGTAAACTAGGCGGTACTTTGCCTTTTTTCACAAGTTTGTTATATTTTATTTTCTTTAATATTTCTTAAACTGTTTTTAAAAGAAAAAAAAAATCTACTGAGGATTACTCGGAATAATATATAGAAATAAGATAATATCCAAAGCTCTAAATACATAAAATTTTCTTAACTTCTTCTTAATTTTTTCTAAAATAAAGAAACAAACACTTAGGATTACTCGAAAGAGTATAAGATCTTGAAAACGACTTCTAAAACTCAAGATAAATTTTAATTTCACTACTTCTTTTAGAAAGTAAAAAGTTTTATCATTTTCATGATAGACAATACAATTGTTTCATAGGCAACATCCTAATCTTCAGTTTGCAGCAATAAATAAATAATTGGCTTACTCAAACCGAGACATTACAGCAAACAAAAATTGACATAGAGTAGATTTTACCATAGTTTTCTTATTGGACTTGCGGTAGAACAATATTCTAACTAAATATATTAAAATATAGAAAGTCCGAAAAACAATTTTTATATTTTAAATACCAAATGAAAACATTTGGAATTTTCGAAAAATATCTGAGCACTTTTTAAACTGTTTTAAGGGGTGTGTATCATATTTTACTACATTTGTGGTTAATTTTTACAATATTTGTAGTTCATTTTATCAACAGTAAAAAACAGTTGCCAATGTTAGTTAAATTTAAAGAAATGTCCTTTTTTCAAGTAAAATTTCATTTGTTTTCAACTACATTTGCAGTGGGGTTTACCTACATAATATTCTAAGTGAAGATTATTGTCCTAAACGGTTCAAATTTGTACTCAAAAATTAAATTTGTTATCACAATTATGCTCTTTTGATCAAAATATGCAAAAATATGCTCGATGCCAGAATTCATCAATTATTCTGAGGTGGATAAATATCTCATCAATTTTCAATACGACTCATACGAAAAAACTTGATAAAGCATATTTCTTGTTGCCCTGATTATAACCGCCTATAATCTTTATTTTTCAGATTTTGTGAACTTTATTGGCGTTTTGTGTTTGCAATTCTTTTTTTTTCTATTTTAGCGATATTTTATATTATTACTTCGGGACATATTTCCTAAGTATTGTTATTATTTTAAGCGTTTTTTTTTTCTTACAGTTTTTTACAGTTTTTTATATACATCGAGATTATTTTTATGTTATTTTTAATTTTAAACGAGCTTCCAACCTACATATATTTACAAAAATAAAGCAAATCAAATATATTAGCTAGGTTGATAGTAGTATTTCGATTTGGCTAAAGATCTCATAAGAACCCGAAGTTTTAGAAAAGCTAGAGCCTCCATAATAGGCAGAACTTTAACAAAAAACCTATTAATCATCAATTTTGCTCCATTCTTGTCTTCTTAGTAATCAAGCACGTGTCTAGGGTCTTTTCCTAACAAGCATCATGACGTTACTAAACTTTGAAGACCAAAAGTGTTCTATTTATATTAAAGTTTCAAGTCATATTTAGTTTAAAGTTTCAAGTCATATTTTTTTTCTTTAATTTCTTCATTTTTATCGATTTTGTCAATTTGTTTCTAGTAAAAGTGTTTTAAATTTTGTGTTTTTGACGTGTTTAATAGGATTAGTGCAGTTTTTAGACTATATTTTTCCGATTTTGCCATTTTTTTTCGCATTTTTTGACTTCTTTTGGCGTTTTTTCTTGATTTCCGAACTACTTAATTGAATTTAGAGATTATTTTCCTTTTTGAAGCTTTTTTAAAATTTTTAGCTTTCACTAATATTTTGCGATTTTGTATAAATTTCAGCAATTTTTACTCATTTAACTATTTTTTCTTTAATTCATATATTTTTCTACATAGGAGCAGTTTGTTTTAATCGTTTTTTATGGTGGCTACATTTTACTCTATTTTATAAATTTTAGCGATTATTATTTAGGTCGATTATTACAACAGTCAAGACGGAACAACCGTTTGTGACCATTGGCTTAGCTTTGAACAGTTCCGTTATTGATGGCAAATAAAAATTACTTCGATATCTATGCTTTTTTTATTTGCATATAAGGGGTTGAAAATGTTCCCCTTGTCAAATTGTCACTTCAAATTACGAAATTAACATTTGTAACAACCTTTTTGACCTTAATCACTATCTTTTTTCTTTCTTCAAACTTTTACTCAATTTACACGATTTAAATATTTAATCCGGCACATTATTTTCAAATTAATACTTCATTATAAATCTTTTTGTTTAAATTATTTTTTTCTCTTGGTTAAACATATTTTCACAGACTCGGTTGATATATTTTTTAACATTCATTTTAAAACAGACAAATTTAATTATTCCTAGAGACGACAAGTTTTCTAACAAATGCAAAAGATAAAATAAGGGGAAAATTTTAAATGACAAACTATTATAAATGAACTGAAGAAATATAAAAAAAAAATAATTAAAAACACTTGAAACTAGTCATGATGGTAATGAGTCTTAAAGCTAAACAAAAATTATACATTTCGTCTTTCAAACGCGCAGTAGGATATATTACAAAATGTTTGGAAATAATTCTTCCATTTCTTACTTAGTGGTCAGATTGCAATGAAATTTGGAACAGGCATTAGTGACGTAATATCGAGCTTAAGTTTTGATTTCGATATTTCCAAACCACCCGGGGATGGCAATATGATCACCCAAAATAGGGAACTGTTTGCATATAAAATTTTGAGTATATACTCGCCATTTTTTGTTTCTAATCCGATTTCCGAAAACTTAAATTATTTGTAATCTGCTAGCAGATACTGAAAAAAAACCAGCTTAAATGTTTGGCCTATCTCTTATAATTCTCGAGATATTTCCATTTGAAAATGTGAAATTCCAAATTTGGTCATACTCAGGTACAGTTCTTTGCAAACAGAGGGCCGAAATCGAGCCCAATTTATTTTTTAAGACATCGGTTATTTAACGAAATAAATTCGCGATTAAAAAAAAAAAGAATGCAATATATTGTTCATCACGCAAAGAAAAAACATGGTTAAGAGAACCATATTCGAAGAGCATCATACATTTTTGGATTTATGATTTCGACAACCATGTCACTATGGTTGTGGCAATCATACTCATAACTGCTTCTGTATCATAATATGATAATTAGATTACCATATTATGGTTCCAAATAAATCCCAATATTATCATATTATGGTAAGTTTTTATGAATTGTCATAATATCAGCCCTACAGTATACTTTCAGCATTCTGTTGAAGTTGGATTAAAAAGATATGCATGTTTTAATAGTATATTTATTTAATAGTTCAGACATTTAAAAAAACTTATATTTAAAATAATTTTAGTAATCAAATTGTCTTTGCGCTGTAGAATATACTTTGTGAAATATTATGTCAGAAATACAGCATAAAACACGCATAAAAATATTGTAAAGAATACAATTTCACAATACATATATAATGATCAAACCATGTTTGCAGCAATCATAACAATTGCATTATAACCATATTATAATCCTAGTTATCATATTATGATCATGGACAAAAATTTCGTCATCATTTATTACCATGTTATGATTATTGCAAACATATTATGATTATTTCGTACTACAGACTTAAAAGCGCGTGCATTTTGTTTAAATTTTTTTTTCATATTTTTTTTTTCTTTAACAATATTTTTTTGCGTAATTAGAAAGAATTAGAAAATAAAGCACTTATTTGATAAATTTATACTTAATTTGTAACACTTTTATGTCCATATAATAAAAATAACTTTATTTAATTGGTGCGCGACAATTAAACTTTTGCCTAGACTTCCAGGGTAGACCGGGTTGATACTATAAACTTATTCCTTCTTCCACAAATCAAATCACCAGTACAATTAACAACACTACGCTGTTTGTCTATTTTTGATGTATTTTTGTCAACTCTTCTTTTCACAACTTCTTTTCACAAAATCTCTAACAAGAATGAAACTAAAAGAGTAAAGACGCTCATAAAAAAACCGTTTGATCATCTTATGGTTGGCGCAACTATAATATGGATGTAGTTAGATAGAAGAATATGATAATAAATGCTATACTATAATTGTAGACAATACAATAATATGATAACTGAAAAAAAAAATAATGCTAGAATATGATGGATACAACAATAATTTAATTGAAACAACCATTTATGGCTGTAGGAAACATAGTTTTGTGGCCGCAATCATATTGCAACCAAATTTTTTCTCTGCGTGCACTCAAAAACTATATTCGTTTAAAAAATAAATTAAAAAAAAATCTAAATTTTGGAATTTTTTTTTTCCAAAAAGCACCAACAGTCTTTCACCTCCAGATAAATATTTTCTTTCAGAACATGTAAAGTGTGCTTACTATTCTGAAAGGCCGTTTTATATAAAAGCGAGTTGTGTTAAAAAAATGTTTGATTTGTATATACTTTTCCCACAAGCCGCTTTTAAAGTTGCCACATTTTTAAAGCAAATATCAAGTTTAACCAACTGTTAAAAATTGTACACAATTAGGTGGCGGAAGCGGTTGTAGAAACTGCAACATATACCCAATTCATTGGGTAAGTCTCTTCCAGTTCCCGCTTCAAATGTAGACATGGCAGCAAAAAATGTAAAAATCCCATTTTTTGGAAATTTTTATTTTATTTTTGGGAATTGTGCTTAAGCTCCCTATTACGGCCACTAAGTAAGAAATCTCCTAATTATTTTGTGATGTGACCTACTGTGCAACGGAAAGAAGTATATAACAAGTCCGATTTCTCCTAAATAGGATTTTTTATATACTTATTTTAGTTGCAAGACGAAAGGTACAATTTTTGTTTAGCTTTAAGCTTTAAGCAATAATTTTAACATTTGTCATTTTTTCTATTATTTGGCATTATCTTTAAAACTTTTAAAGTGAGTATATTTCTCACTCAAGTCATGTTAAATCATTAATAAAGTAAAAAAATCGTCAAATACAGTTAAAAAGTGATAATTTCGGGAAATACTTTTTTAATCTGGTTACAAGCGATACACATAAAATATATCGTTTTTCTTTAACAAAAGCAAATAATTTCAGCTCCAAAAATTAAAAAAAAAAAATTTTTAACATTAGGGAAAACTATCAGTCCAAGACATTTCGACTTATAGTCCAACCACCATGGTATATTACAAACGAGGCTCTTCATAATGTACTCAAAACTCAAACAGTTAAGGAAGTTATCAGATATTATAGTGAACAGTATTTGACTAGACTAAGCAATCATGTAAACCCCTTATCTATCGTTTTATTAGACGAAACAGACGAAATTAGGAGGCTGAAGAAATATCATATCTTAGACCTTCCTTTCCGAAGCTAGTTATAAAAGTATTAAAAAATGCCTTTTCAAATTTATTTATTATTTAACCCTGAGTACGTATTATCTATATGTATGTACCCTATGGGAAATGGGATCGTTTCTGTGTGTGTCACAGGATCGGTCCCTTCGTACCAGAGACCGGTCCTCTGCTAAACCCCACCCTTTGTAAACAACTGGCAACTTTAACATGGGCTTGTCGTAGGAGGGGGTCATTTGTCCTGCTTTAAGCCACATAGTGGCATGCCACATTACTAACCAAAGATGGGCATACCACAAGAATGTCGGAAAAGGGCCATGTCGAATAAAATAAACGATAACTAAACAGCTTCCAATGGGTTAAATTCTGGCCAACTGGCTTTTTCATGTTAATAAGCATTCTGTTTAAGTGGTTTGTCCTCCCTTTACCAGTATCAGGATTGGTAATTTTAGGACAATTGACACTGCTTAACCCACTTCAACATTTAAATTATACCAGTCCTGTGATAAGTCCTTCTTTAACCAGTCACTTTTAGGTCAATTGACTCCTCATTCCCCATAGGGTAGTATATACATTTAAATTGTTAGCATTGCTAACTTTTATTTGTGTTTTGTAAATAAAAAAATATAATTGTAAAATATTTGTTATAAATGTAAATAATTCTGTAAATTTACAGTTAAATTTAAATGTAATTATTATACTGTCCATTCAAAATGTATATTTTTGTGAAAATCAAAAAAAAAAAAATTTATTTATTTTTGTTTTGGACTTATAAAGGGTCCGCCAATAACTTTTTTTTTTGAAAATGTTATAAAAAAAACTACTGA
The DNA here is from genome assembly GCA_021234595.1 of Delia radicum. NCBI lineage: Eukaryota > Metazoa > Arthropoda > Insecta > Diptera > Anthomyiidae > Delia > Delia radicum. The sequence goes on along the minus strand of CM037852.1, from coordinate 19,066,049 downwards.
ATATTTTCTCAAATTTCTTTTTTTATTTGAAAATACAATCCTTCCGGTTAATAATGGAAAATAATTTCATTCAAATGCAGTTGCCTACACGATCGGTCCAATTTTTAAGCACATTATCGATTGTGTGCAGCTGTATTTCCTCCTCTTCAATTTTTGTGAACAAAAACTCGTTCAACATGGCCCGATAACGATCGCCATTGACTGTAACGGCCACTCCTTGCTCATTTTCGAAGAAAAATGGCCCAATTATGCCTCTGGACCAAAATCCGCACCAAACAGTGACTCGTTTTGGGTGTATCGGCACACATTCTGCAACATTACCATGATTTTCAAAGTAATGTCGCAATATTTCCCATCGTTGTTCAAGCGTACACACAACCATATTCGTTCAGCGGAAGGATAAAACTAATTATCTGTCAAATCAGACATGAGCTAAGTGTTACCATTCACGAAATAAACACTAGTTAAAAAAAAAACGTTAGATGGCGGAGCCTTTAGTTGTAGTTTATATGAGTATATCTACAAATGTCATTTTTAAACAGTCATCAAATTTGCTTATTATCGTAATGTATAGAGATAGATTGCATTTAAAATAAAGAAAAAAAAAATTAGGAAAAATCAAAAAAAAAAAAAAATCCCTAACATCTGAAATTGTTGTTATAATATTCATTTTAAAATAAATCTTATTATTACAAATTGCCTTACAACAAAGTGTTAAAATTAAATATTTTTAAAGGCTTAAACATAATTGACTTAAGTGACTTAAGCCAGATATTGTTATAGAACAAAAATTAAAATTTTTTTGAAATTTAAATAATTGTATTTCCCAATTTTTGTTTCATACCAATACCTGACTTAAGTGACTTAAGTCAATTATGTTTCAGCCTTAAGTTGTTCATTTCTATGAAAATGTATTTTAATTGCAATTTATGTCTCTTCAAAGATGCCTGAGGTCCTTATTAAAATTAAGTTTTAAACATGACTTGCTGGTCTTACATACTTATTTATTAAAACATTAAATGATTGTATTTCATTATAAACTAGAGAATTTGTTGCACTTACAATAGAACAAATTGTACCCTTAGGTTTGTTGCAACTAATTTTAATTGAAATATAAGATAATATGTAAAATTTTGAATAAAATTTCTTTGTTATAGAAATGTAACAAAATTGTTAAAATAAATTACAATAATTGTATGTAATACAAGATATTAACCCTTATGTGTATGGACAGGTACCAGTGTACCTATTGCGTTTTCAATTCGAAGTTGTTTATATAAGATTTTAGTCTAAAATTTAATGAGAACTCCTAACTTTTTGTTATTATTATATTTTATAGGTGTTTATGTACAAGATCAGTTTGGGAGGGCGTGGCATACCTGGGTAAATGCATACGTTTTCTATGGAGGCGTAAGAAAAAAACTAATTAGTTGCTTTATTAAAATGTTGTTTTATTATTTGACGTGGATTTTAGAAATAACATAAAAGAAAACTTTAGTTGATAAAAGAAAGATTGTTTTAAAATAAAAAAAATTTATTCAAGGTTTATTTTTGAAAATTTACTCAAGGTATATTTTACATAAAAAAAAACTATTTCTATAAACAAAAAAAAATAATTTAAATATAAATAAAAGGCATAGAAAAATGAATCCAAACTCTTGTTACATATGTTATGATTGATTGAATGCTCGTTACAAATCGCCTTGAAGCAATTTTTGCAAGCCTTTCTAGTGTTTCTCTGATTCTTTGTAACAACTTCCCACAACCTCAATACTGCCATTCATATGTCCCGGTTCACACACGGTAATTTTACTTGCGCACGTTTTCTTCAATTCTCCTTTGAACTTGCTTTTGCGTTCACACAGGAAAAGTTTGTTTCAGCAATTTTCGTATATCAACCTGCAGCCAACTTCATGTTGAAAATTGCGGATGACAAAACAAAACGGAATTGGAGTACGGGCAAGTCTGTACACCCTTCCATTATCTTTTCCACCCTCTTCTCAAGACTTGCGCAAGTAAAATTGCCGTGTGTGAACCTGGACTATCTCAATTTTCTACGTTAGCAATAGCTGTTGTTGAAATATATCCACCCAATACAATCTTTAATATATAAAAATATATTTAAAGGGGAATCCCATATTGAAATGTTATCTATGTGGAACAAAAGCAAAAGGGAAACTCCCAATATATACATTTATTTTGTGCTCATACATTTTATGGGGAATCACAGAATAAGGCATTTATCATACATCCAAAAAAAAAAAGTTTGTAGTGTCAGCAACTTGTTTGCTGGGAGGATCTATACTCAAAAAAAAAATAAGTTAGTAGAAAAGTTAGTAAAACATCTTGTAAATCAGGTATACTATTTTTCAGCAAATTTTTTGCTAAAATTATGTTTTAAACTAAAATTTTAGTTATACTTATTCAGCACTTAACTGTTTTGAACTAATGTCTTAATAATATTTTACTAATATTTTACTACTATTTTACTAAAAAAAATTGTGTTGATTACCACACAATAGTGTGAACGACAACCAGACTGAAAGATATACGCAGAATGAATTAGATATCGCAGCATGTCACGATGTGGTAGCGACGAGGAAAATTATACTAAAAAGTACAGCTCTAGTAAGACATAATATAAAAAAATCAACCATGGAAGATTTTTGTATCTGTTTTTCATACATAAAACAAAATTGTGGATTAAAACAACTTAAATTTTGCGTCGTCAACGGCTTGTGAAAGTAATTGTCTATTAATTAAATAAAAGACAAAATAAAATATTTAAATTTAATAAAGATTAAATGTGTATTTGTAAGCTAAATGTTTATATATATTAATAATCTTGTGTGGTCAAATTGCAGACAAATATGCAATAAGTAGACAGACTAAAGCGAAAGACAAATACATACATCTTAGGTGGATTTTTCTGTTTAATTTTTCTTATTGCAAAAAAGGATTGTATATGTTATATTTTGTTATTTTTTCGTTTCGTTTCTATAATTCTCTGCGGCATTTGCGTTCCTTTAAAAGATAACATCATTTAGACAATAATTGTTGTAAGCAGTTCAAAGATAATTTCGTTTATGCTATACATATATAATTATTTCTATTGTTTTTAGATATTACATTAATTCATATCGCCAATTTGGGAGTATGAACATTTTTATATTTTGTAACGTATTGTAAATTATTTTAAACAGAATCACAAAAATATGTTTTATGATTTTCAGCAAATACATGTTTCTACAAATTTTTTGAGTTTTTTTCAGTCTACTTATATTCAGCAAGAGTTTTGTTAATTTTTAGCAAGGGTTTGTTAATTTCTAATCTACTTATTGTTAGCAAAACTTTTGCTGAATCTACTAATTTCGTTGCTAAAAATCAGCTCGCTGATTTTCAGCAAAAAATTTTGCAGACTTTAGCAATTTTTACAAAAATTTTTTGATTGTAGGATTTTAAAAAAATTATGAAAAGGGGAAAACCAAAGTAAAGTTCTAATTTTATATCATTAACCATAGACAATTTGTACAATACAAGACAAAAATTACATTTATCATACAATTTGTATACAGATACCCAGGTACTTATCCACCCTATAGAAGGTGTTTTTTTCCACACACATAAGGGTTAACCACGTATTCCATGAAGTATTACACGGCGTATGATTAATATTAATTTTTGTTTATACTAAAAAACAGCGTATGAGTTATATTGAATTATTCATATATAACGTATCGCCGAAGTGTTTAATATTTCATTTTAAAAACATATCATGCCAAAGTTTTAATTTTTATTTTATAAAATTATATTTTTTTTTGTGATTTTAAAGATAAAACTTAATTTATTTAAAAGTTGCATTTTTGCATGTTTTAAAACTTTTTTTGTTTTTAATTTAATTAATGTTTTAAGAAATAGTTAAAACTTCTTTAAATTTATAACATATCATAAAAGCTAGCATTTATTCAAAAATTTTCTCATAATCTAATATAATGTTACAACAGTTTTTATGTCTTTGTTGTGAAGGTATAAGTTTAAGTTTTATTTTATATTTTTAATAAAACTTTTTTTAGTAGATTTTTTATAGTCATTCTGTTTAGTAAACTAACATTAACGCTTTTCACTTTGAAGTCCATAGTGTGTTTATAGTACAACTTTGCTTGGAATCATTATTTGGTATGGCAAGCATAATGCTGCAAAGTAATAAAAATAAAATATGCTGCAAGCTAAATAACAATATCACCTTTTGCCCCGAGAATGTCCACCAACACTTAAATATACTGAGGCAAACATACCAACAATGATTACAGTTGCTGCAACCAACACTACTGCAATAAACACTTAGAACCAGGGCAAGCAGAATAAAGCTCTAATAAAATATATTTTATGCTCTTAATAAATGAAATTCAAATTTTTAAAACTGGCTTGAATTTCCGAAGTCGGTGTAGGTAATTCTACACTCACAAGAACTTTTCCATACAAAATCAACAGTTATTTTAAAGTTTTATCGGTAAAGTTGTTTCAATGGAATATACAGTTAAATTACCAAAAAAAAAATATATATTTTTTAGCTTTCTGTCTGTTATTCAATAAACAATTAAGCCAAATATGCGAAAAACTAAAGAAGACGGAAAAATATGCTTTTATTTAAAAAATCCAAAAAAAAATGCTCAAAAAACCTTTTTGTCAAAAACATGCTCAGAATGTGCAAAAAAAAAATAATATTTAGAGCCAAACATGCAAAAAAATGTGCGAAAAATTAAAGAAGCCGGAAAAATATACTCTAAAATATTCTTTTATTAAAAAAAAAAAATTAAAAATATGATCAAAAAATCTTTTTATCAAAAATATGCTCAGAATGTTCAAAAAAATATTCAAATACAGTAGAAACTCGATTCTTGAACGTAATGAAAACCGGGCTCGGTGCAAGTTTCGAGGTTGTCGCAAGTACCGAGTATTAATTTCCCATACAAAATAAAAGGCACATACATCTGTTTAGAATCTAAGTTTAATATTTCAATTCAAAACACTTAAGTTCAACGCATTCATTTTGTACGGTGAGCGCCAAATTAGGTTCAACAATCCATTGTTCAATTTCAGAATATGAAATTGAAGCAAAGTTGCAATGGATTGAATATGGAATGCATCGTCAGCTAGCTGTAAACGTAACTCTGAAAGAGGAATGACATCTTCATTATCCCAGTCGGATGATTTATTAAACCGTTTTTGAAATGATTGAATTGAAGACTCATTAAGGGCATTCCACGCATTAGTTAAAGAACATATTCCGTATATTAAGGTGATGTTTCGCAAAGACTCGTCTATTGCTTTTCCACGACGAACAATGTGACTTAATAGGCTTTTTTTGTAGTTCAGCTTCGTAAGCCTTATAACATTCTGGTCCATGGGTTGTATAAGGGCAGTACAGTTTAGAGGAAGGCACATTACCGAAATTTCACGATCATTTCTACTTAACTCGCCTTCTTTGGGATGGCATGGAGCATTATCAATTAGTAAAAGAGCTCTTTCCACGAAGTAACTCTTTCACCTACATATTTAAGAAATTTTAAATTAATAAAAGGAATTTCTTAAGGACCAACAATTGACATACCTCTGGAACAAATGTTCTGTGAAACCATTCTTCAAACAAGGCCATTGTCATCCAAGCACTTTTATTACCTTTGTAGACAACAGGCATATCTGTAAAATTTTGGAATGAACGAGGATTTGATGATTTTTCAATAACCACATTCTTCCTGTACTGATTTTATGTCTCGGCGCCAAGGTTTCTTTAGAGCGCACAAGAGTTCTCATCAGCATTGTATATCTGCTCCTTTTCCAAATTTAGATCGGCAATTTTTTCATTTAGTTTTTGCAAAAATGGGTTTATAGAATCACTCTTATTTGACAGTTTTTCCCCACATATTTTGAGTCTTCGGATTCCATGTCCTTTTTTAAAGTTTGCAACCCAACCATTGCTAGCGTGGAAGCCACCCGACTTTTCCTGAATTTTGGCATTTTTGACTTTTCCTTGAGCATATCAGATGTGATTGGTAAATTCTTTGCTCTTTCCGAGGGTTTAAGCGGCTTTCTTCTCCCAGGGCCGGATTCAGAATGCTCCACAAATTTCTTTATGGTGTTTTCATTTCTCTTAACACGAGTTATTGCTGATCTATGCACATGAAAACTTTTGGCTAAGGAATTGGTGGAAAATCCAGCACTCAATTTCTTTAAAATCTCAGCTTTGTCTTTAATTGTCAGCAACGTAAATTTTTTCTTTGCCATTATGACACCGCACCTCTCAATAGTCAGCTTAAAACTGATTCAAATTACAACTTTTCATCAGCAGCATAAAACGACAGGGATTTCCCGAAATGTATTCAGTCTAAGAAAACGTAAACAAAGCAGCACGCAAGAGTAATACAAAAATGTTGCAAGTATCGAATTCAAAATTTTCGGATGTCGCAAGTACTGGGTGCGTAATGAAAAATATTCCTATGTTGCAAGAATCGAGGTGTGCAAGTATCAAGTATGTGCAAGAATCGAGTTACTACTGTATGCAAAAATATGTTCTAACAAATCGATTACAAAATTCGGTAGTTTTTTTTAAGTGGATAAATATTTTATCTATTTTCCAATACGAGTCTCAGGAAAAAACATGCACCCAGAGAACAGTCTCAGTTGTGTAAACCGAATTTGTTGCCAATCGAATTCTGGCGGTTACGACAACTGTCGTAATGATAAATTATATTTTTTGTCGTGAAAGCTAATATTCAGTTGCCTAACTAACATAAATATTATTACGTTCCACAAAATTTTATTGAAATTAAAAAATTCCCGAAATAGATCTATCAACACATTCCTGAAATGGTCAAAGAATGAAATTGCAAACAAAAACTCTATAGATTATTTGTTAGGACAATATCCTAATAAAGAAATATAGAGTATGGCCTCGAACTTGAATAATTTTCATTTTTATTGCACAATTAAAGGTCGAAAAAACCATAATTTTTATTTTTTAATAAAAATTATATCAAACTTGAAATTAAAATTTTTTTTATTTTTCTGGTTTTTAAACCGTGACCTTCAGAATAGTTCTCTGTCCTATTGATTCCACCACAGTCGCTTTTTAATTTCTTCGCCTTATTAAAACATTGTAATATCGCTATATAAACATTGGAATATTTTATTTTAATAATAAAAAAAAAACACTTTTGTGTTTGTTTTTCTGAGATTTGAACTCGGAAGTTCGGAGTACAAGGCAAACCCTCTACTCACTACACCACAAACACTTATGTTAAGTTTGAGTGCTAAATTTAAATTTGAAAATATTTTGTAAGGAAAACAAACATAGTCACAATACGTTTACCAATAACAATCATTAGTTACTTCAATAAACAGTGCAATCCACAGTTCTACACATCGACACTGATAGAATTTTGTGCGTTGTACTAAATAAATCCATCATAAATACAATAGATTTTTCCATTAAAAAGTCCCTAAAGAAAGTTGCATTGGATTAATGAAATATTTTCATTAAATTCATTATAATGTTAACAATATCATTAGCGAAAATAATTCCATATTACTCATCCGTCAAAGAAGTTTTTTGTTTATTTGAAGACAATTTATATCAACCACATTTTCTTTTAAAGTAGTTCCTCTATAAATAATAAGTGTTATGAGCGTATCATCGATATTTTAGTTCAATAATTTAATATTACGCATTCGTAAAAAAATTATATTTAAAAAAAGTGTTGCCTCTAAAAGTAGATTTATCCCAACGGTACTAAAAATATTTCTTTCTTTTGTAATACATGTTTTAAGTTGAGAATGATTTATAATTTCTATATAAAAATTGTATTACATTTCAAGAACAATGTAAGCAATTTATAAAAAAATTGTAATCATAACTATATTTATTTAAATACAAAATATTTTATTTAAACTTTACTTCTAAAACGGAACCCTTTGTTGTAAGAAAAGTGCATATTATTAAGATGGAAATTTAACAATTCCATATTAAGCATTCGCTGAAAAATACGTAAAGTGCGTATGATCAATATCGTAGTTCAATAATTTTATAATACGTATTCGTAAAAAATTATATTTAAAGAAACTGTTGCCTCTAATAGCAGTTTTATCCCAACGGTATTAAAAATATTTCTTTCTTTTGTTATACCCCTATGGGAAATGAGGAGCCAATTGACCTAAAAGTGACTGGTTAAAGAAGGACTTATCACAGGATTGGTATAATTTAATACAGAAGTGGGTTAAGCAGTGTCAATTGTCCTAAAATTACCAATCCTGTGACTGGTAAAGGGAGGACATACCACTTAACCAGAATGCTTATCAACAAGAAAAAGCCAGTTGGCCAGAATTTAACCCATTGGAAGCTGTTTAGTTTTCGTTTATTTTATACGACATGGCCCTTTTGCGACAGTCTTGTGGTACACTCAAAAAAAAAAGTTTGTAAAGTCAGCAAAAAATTTTGCTGAGTCGGCAAAATTTTAGTCAGGAGGGTGCTAGCAAAAAAATTGCTAATGTCAGCAAAATCTTTTGCTGAAAATCAGCGAGCTGATTTTTAGCAACAAAATTAGAAGATTCAGCAAAAGTTTTGCTAACACTTAGTAGATTAGAAATAAAAAAGCCTTGGTAAAAATTAATAAATTATTTTTCTGAATTTTAGTAGACTGAAAAAAACGCAAAAAAATTGTAAAAAAATTGTAATTTAGTTAATATATTTGCTGAAAATCATAAAACATACTTTTGCGTGCTTTCTTTTAAAGTACGCAACTGCCGAAGATAATTATAGAAACGAAACGAAAAATAAACAAAAACAAACGAAACGAAAAAAACAACCCTGTTTTTTGCAATAAGAAAAAGGAACCAACAAAATTTACCTAAGATGTGTGTCTTTGTCTTTCGCTTTACTCTGTCTACATGTCTGTATATGTTTGTTTGCAATTTGACCACACTAGATTATTAATCTATTAACATTTATTATAGAAATACGTATTAAATTTAAATATTTTCTTTCGTCTTTTATGTTATTAATAGACAATTATTTTCACAAGCCGGTGACAACGCATAATTTAAGTTGTTTTAATCCTCAATTTTGTTTTATGTATGAAAAACAGATACAAAAATATTCCATGGTTGATTTTTTTATATGTCTTATTAGAGTTGTACTTTTTAGTATCATTTTCCTCTTCTCTACTACATCTTGACATGCCGCAACATCTGCTTCATTCTGCGTATATCTTTCAATCTGGTTGTCGTCCACACTATTTATGTGCTTATCAGCACAATTTTTTTTAGCAAAATTAATTAGTAAAACATTAGTATATTAGTAAAGCATTAGTATAAAACAGTTTAGTGCTGAATAAGTATAACAAAAATTTTAGCTGAAAACACGATTTTAGCAAAAAAATTGCTAAAAAATAGTATACCTGATTTACAAGACGTTTTACTAACTTGTGTACTAACTTATTTTTTGAGTGTATGCCAATTTTTAGTTAGTCCTGTGGCATGCCACTATGTGGTTTAAAGCAGGACAAATGACCCCCTCCTATGACAAGCCAATGTTAAAGTTGCCAGTTGTTTACATAGGGTAGGGTTTAGCAGAGAACCGGTCTCTGGCATGAAGGGACCGATCCTGTGTCACACGCAGAACCGGTCCCATTCCCCATAGGGACATGTTTTAAGGAGAGAATGCTGTATTATTTGTATATTACACTTTTATTGCATTTTTTTTAAAACAAGTTAATTATTTTATAAAAATAATGTAATCAAAACAATTTTTATTTAAAAGTAATAAAAGTGCATATGATTAATATTTAAATTTAACAATTCCATATTAAGCATTCGCAGAAAAATATATATTTAAACAATTGTTAGAAATAGACTCGGAATTTGGTAACATTTTTAAAGTGAGAATGATTAATAATTGTTATTTAATAATTTCATATTACTCATACGTTCAAAAGAATGATACTTTATATCAATGATACTTTATATCAAACTGAAGTCATATATTGTTATTTCAAGTACAAAGTACTTTGAAACCACTTTTTATTTTTTGTCAACTAGTTTCATTGTTACAAACTAAAAGTGCATACGATTATTTTTTTTATATACTGATTTCATATTAAGCATACACAAAATAAGCTTAAAAAAGTTGCTGCCAAAGATTATCTGTTTAGAGAAATGGTATTTCGAAAGAAATGTGTTTTTTTTATGAAAATTATTAAAATTGCGAATGATTAAGATTTCTGTTTTTTAATTCGTAAAGTATTATGTATAATGCAGGTGCGAATAGTTCATATTTTTATTTAAGTCTCTATACTTGATTTTTTTTTTTAAATAGCGTTTCCAAAATGTTGATGTGATTCTGTTACCATATTCTTTCGTATATTATTTTTAAATTAGTAAAAAAAAATTCAAAGGATCTAAAAAAAGGAATTTTTCGTGTATTTATTTTATTAATTAAAAACAAGTGTTCTTTATATAAAGAATTATCCATCTTAGCTGTTATCATTTAAACAAACAACTTTTAGTGCAAGATAAAAAAGCACCTCAAGGAAATTTTTTACAACGACATCTTCAAATATGTGTTAATACCAAAATCCTTTTTCTTGCACTTAACTTTCTTTAACTCCTTGTAATATACAGGTGTTAAAGGATTTTTGTTTTTACAAAAAAAAAAAATAGCTTTTATTTAACTTGGTTTTTTTCTTACAAGATTTTTAACTAACTACACTGGATTTCTATAGCAGTAGTTTGGTTTAAATAAACTCAACTCTTGTAAAATTAATTGTAAGATATTAAAATTTAGCTATTTCTTTACTACAACTTTCTCTTGCAAAGAATTTTTTGCATATCGTACTTGCTCATTTAAAGGGTCATAACTCAATTTTTGCTAGAAAATGAAACACTGTGGTCATCTCTACCCACTATATTGGTGTAGAGATGACCCAATCTTAGATTTTGGTTTTTTGTTGCTAAAGAGTACAGACACCGATTTAAGATTTTTGCAGTGGGTAGAGAGATATTGATATATAGTTTTTTTGCAAAAAATGGATTTCGAAAATTTGTTAGTTATGACATTTTTGTTGTACAAGTTCGATTTGCTATATCCTGATTGTTAGTATTTGAGGAAAAGTTTGTGTTTTCTCTTAAATATTTTTGTACCTTTCGAAGTACTACTTGTTCATAGCTTCCTTTAGTTTATATGAAAGAAAAATGTCATTCATAGTGGGTGGGTTTGTTATAAAGCGAATTCTTAAACATGTTTAAATTCATCTAGGGGTTTAATTTTCTATAGCCTATTCATTAGGGTGGGGCGATTAGTGTGGAAGGAAAAAAATCTTAATGGGCGCTTCGCGTTTCTGATTCTTGGGATTGTACTGGACAAAAAAGTCCACTAGACCATAAGTCTACGGTGAAAATTGAGCTTCCAGATTTTGACTTGCAGTTTTTTCTCAGACTTTTGTCACGTTTGTTTTGGATATTTTGGCCTATAACAGCCAAACCATTGAGATTTTCGATCCAATACTCAGACAAAAATTTTAGCCAAGACAATAGTTAAGAACTCTCTAGTACATCGCAAAAGCATTGGAACGCTCCTTCAGGCAGTTTTGGCCTTGTGAAAGTGCAAAGGGACAGGGTTACTTTCACAAAATACGGCTAAAAAGGCCTATTTTGAAATTAAAAATTAACCCCTTAAACCCCACCCACAAATATGATTGATGCATTAGTCTGCTAGAGAATCTTCCAAAGAAGAGATTGATACCATAATCTTGGATAAGCTCCTTCTACTTCCTGAGAAATGTCCATCCCACACATTGTTACAAGCAAGTCAAAATCTGTTTGCAAGTCAAAATCTGGAAGCTCGATTTTCAGTAGACTTTTTTTTGCTCACACAGAAAAAACTAAAATCGACTTTCAATTAAAATATTTGTTGATTCAATTAAAAGTTTAATTGAATTCGGTCCAATTAAAGAAATTGTAGTATCAATTAAAATAATTTGTAACTATTTAATTGATTTCATTTTCAATTAACATTTTAATTATATATATTAAAAATTTAATTGAATGTTGTTTTCCATTTCAAACAAATTTTTAATACATACTATTAAAACTTTAATTGAAATTTTAACCAAAACCGTATTAAAATATTAATTGAAATTAGATGTAAAAAATCAATTAAAATTTTAATAGAAACCCGATGTAAAAATCAATTAAAATTTTAATTGAAATCCGAAATAAAAAACAAAAAAAGTTTTAATTGAAACATAAAAAAAAAAAATTCAATTAAAATTTTAATAAAATGCATTAAAACGTATTTTTATTGATACTATAAACAAATTAAAGCTTTTATTAAATGAATTAAAGCTTTCTAATAATAGTAATTGAAATTTTAAATAAAAATGCTTGAATGGTAAAATTTTCTTTTTTTATTAAAAATAAATAAATTAATGTAATGCAAAAAATATATTAATTAAATATTTTTTGCTTTAACAAAAGAAAAAAAAATAACGGGTTTGAATTCATAGACAATAACATACTTTTTCTCCTTTTTAGTTGAGATCAAAATTATGCTCCTATCGTATTCTAAGTAGAGCAACTTTTTCAAAAAAATGTTTGAAGAAAATCAAAAAAACATATACTATGCAAAGGAAGTAGTTTTCTTCTAGGATAAAATTTTGAACTTCGTTTTGAAAATTTAGTGTATTTTAGTTGTTTAAAAATTTACATTTTTAATATCTCGTTCTTAATAGCGTTAACTTTAACATATTTTTTAGAAACTGGAAGATCATAAAACATAGATTGCATAAAATTATAAAAATTTTTAGACTCCTCTGGAAATTTTAGATTAAAAACAAAAAAAATTTTGAATAAAATGTCTAGCGCGTTTAATATAGTTAGACACGGAAATTTTAGCTCATCAAAATAAACGAAAATAGATTCTATTTTTGTGAATTCACCAACAACAAAAAGTCTTGGCTGTATGCTTCTATTTTGAAGTTTTAAAAGCACCATCTTTGCCTCTAACTCCATCTTCGTTTCAACAATAACTGCAAATGATTCCTGTGAATCATATATTGAAAATTTTTTACGGATTTTTGCACCTTCTTTATCAGTCTTAGTTTCCATGGGAGGAGGAAACAAGTTATGTAATTGCCACAACATGGTGAAAACTTTCGACACTAAAAAGTAAATTAAATATAAACAAAAATAATTGCTAATCAAAATGAATTTAATGATTAAACAAACCTTCATTGTTTGGTTCAATAGACTTGAGCGTCTTTGAAAAGGAGGATGACGAAACTTTGGAAATCAATGTTTTTAAAAGATTTTCTGCATAAGCTGCCCACCTATCTTTTAAAACTTTTGAATTAGGATATCTTAATGAAAAATCTATATCAATCTGAAAACAAATAAAATAAATAGTTATCAGTGTTGATTTAAAAAAGTAAATAAGAATCTTACTAGCAGAGAAGCAGACGGTTTTGTGAATTCTGGCCACAATGTTAAAATTTCGGATGTACTTTTTGACTCCTTAATTTGCTCGAAGCGATATGCTGCACATTTCCGCCAATATATATTGAAAAATCTCAAAATCTGAAGTTATTGTTTTTTTGAAATTATTGTGTTTTTAGTTCGAAAAGTCTTAAAAAACAGTTTATCGACAATAACATCAGATTTTAATGGTGTATTTAAATTTGTGAATGTTATCAACTTAACAAGATCTATAACCACACTAAGAAGATGCTTCTTTTCAATGAGTTTATCAAAAAAGATTTGCACCCTTTAAAATCATGGAAAAGAATCATCGTCTCCATTTAAAAGATTTTCTTTAATAAATTTGTATGCTTCGTTTTTTAGAACTTTTTCTTTTATTATAGATTTTATAAAAAATCTTATTTCTTTTTTCGCGAACTAGGAAAAAAATAATAAAAACACTTGATTTTTTCCTAACCTAGAAACCATGAAGAAAAAAAACAATATTGCGACTATGGAAAATATACTTAGGAGTCATCAACTCCTTAAAAAAATGATTAAAAATATATTTTTTTTATTTATTTTATTCCTTTGCTGTTTGTTTGCTAAAAATTTTAGATTTTTTTTCTTTAAATAAAAAAGTTCTAAAAATTAAAGCGAAACAAAACGTTCTGGAAAAAAAAGGAAGCGTCATTAAAAAACTGTTTACTCATTGTTTTACTAACAATTCACAATCAAATTCTTAACACGAACAATTTTAAATAAAATACAAAATTGTTCACTATAATTTGTTAAAAAAAATTATGGAAAAAGTCTTTTTAAATTTATGACGCTTCCTTTTATATTTTTTATAAAATTTTGTTTCACTCGCGTCACGACTTCTCACCTTCAATACCAAGCAAAACTAAACACTTGATCTTGTTTTTTTGACAAACTCTGCACAAGTGTAGCACTCTCACTTAAAAAAAAGGTTATAACGCTTTTTCTTAAAACGTAGTATTGATTTTTTTTTTTTACTACTTATTAATTCAAATTCTTTTATTTTTTTTATAATAGTTAGATAGTTAGGGCATAATTTTACACTTTTTAAACATATAACACAATTTTAACTTTAAACAGTAAAAAATAATATAATTTTACTCAAAATATATTAAGCGGTTTTTGTTTCTAATGTGTTGTCATTAGTGGCTACAAAAACAGGCAATTTTGTGTGCACAAAATTCATTTTCAATTAAACATTTAATAGATATGATTAAACTTTTAATTGAAAGTGAGTTTGAAATCAAACAAAAGTTTAATTGAAATTTTATTGGCAATAATTTTTTCTGTGCAGTACAATCCCAAGCATCAGAAACGCGAAGCGCCCATTAAGATGTTCAAATCGCCCCACCCTACCATTCATAGTTTATACAATTAATACATAAAAGGTCCGCCAAATAACTTTTTTTTTTTTTGAAATCCTGAACCAATTGGACTTTGTATGGCGTCATACCAAGGTCTTTATGCAAAATTCGTCTCAATGATGTCTCTGAAATGTTCAATTGTTGAGAACGACGGTGAATTGATGTTGATGGCGCTTCTCGCACACTTTCTGCCACAGCAGCAATATTTTCGGGTGTACGCACTGTTTTTGGCTTTTCACGCTTTGGTTTATCGATGAGGATGCCAGTTTCTTTCACTTTTTTCACAAGATAACGAGCATACGGACCATATTCGTTCAGCGTAAAGATAAAACTAATTATCTGTCAAATCAGACATGAGATAAGAGTTACCATTCACGAAATAAGCACTAGTTGAAAAAAAAACGTTAGATGGCGGACCCTTTACATGCTTATAAAATAAAACACGGTGTTTCTTTCGGGTACTTGTCCTAATGAATACGTAGTAGTATATGAGTTGAGTATGTGTAAAGTGCAGGTACTTCTTTTAAATAACTTATTTACATGTTTGACCCATTTATTTTTGGAATAAACATGAGTACAAATTAAATAAAAAATGAATGCTAAGGGAAGATTTTTTTGTATTTATATACGTATTAAATAAACATTTTAACTATAATAAATATTTTTCTTTGAAAAAAACCTAAAATGTGGCTTTTTAGATACCGACTGCCACGCTCTAACGTCTGAGCTTATGTTGCTTATGTATGTGGGCTGGCTAACAGCGAACTTATATGTGTTGCGTGTATGTTCAAACCAGAATCTACACAACAAGAAAATAAAGCAAACAAATATTAAAGGAAAGAACACTTACACTACAACAAAATATATTCTTGAAGTGCAGATATATGACATCTGTTGATCGGTCACGGGATATGTCCTCTGAGATCAATTACATATAACAATTACATTGTCTAACAAGGGAAATGTAAAATGGATTTTAAAATTGACTCGGTAATTAAAAATAATAAAGTGAAACGTTAATTGAAATTTAAAATAGTCTTTAAATTAAGAAAACACAATTAAAATAGTCTTTAAATTAAGAAAAATAGTCTTTAAATTAAGAAAACACAATTAAAATACAGAAACCACATATACGAGGGCGGCTCAATAAGTCCGTGACTTTTTGAATAAAACACAGTTTTTTTTTTTGCAAAAAAAAAAAAATATTTTTCAACATAATCTCTATTTAGATCAATACACTTAGTCCAACGTTTCTCAAATTTTTGTATCCCTTCCAAAAATAGGATTTGTCGAGGTCCATAAAATAGGCATTTCTTGTCCATATTGGGTCGTTTTTTTTTTAAATCCTAGTTAAATCGGTCCAATAAGTTGGTAAAGTCGCCGTTTATTATTTTTCCATTTTAAAGGTAATCGATGTTTATTATCCCGCGTGCATCCATTGCCATTACCTTATTGGCCACGAATACGTTTATGGTCAATTGAGAGCAAACGCGGCACCCATCTTTAAAACAACTTTCTTAAAACCAACAAACATTTAAAATCGAAACCACACTGCCATATGAAATGCCTATGGCATCAACAATCTCACGCACTTTTACTCTTCGATCGGCCTACACCATAGCGTGGATTTTTTCGACATTTTCGGGTGTATTCACCTCAATTGGCAGTCCAGAAGGTTCAGCGTCATTTGTACTTGTACGGCCACAACGAAAGCCAGTAAACCACTTTTTTACCATTGAAATCGATGATGCAGAGTCCCTATAGTATGTATCAAGCTTTTCCTTGGTTTGATTGACGGTTCGCAAAAAATAATGTTTAATGAGCACTCGAAATTCACTTTTTATTATTTTAAAAAAAAATCCACGAGGTATTATGTTTTGAACAGCTGTTAAACGCAAGGTAAATGACGGAACTTGGTCAAAATTTGACAGTAATCTATTCACAGGTTGTACTTGATGGGAGCAGTATTGCATTTCATATAACTACGACGGAAGTTCGAAGAGTCATGGACTTATTGATCCGCCCTCGTAATACTATGCTACTCTGCAAAATCACTTTACAAGTGACCTAGTGTAGGTTGTAAGTCTGAGTGTATTACGAAACCGGTTTGATAAGTTCCAACATACCTTGAAATTTGTGAGATAACTGTGAAAGAGTATTTTTTGCGACCGATTTTCATTTTTTAAACGGTCTTTCCATATATATGGATCGATTTTGTATATTGATATAATTTCGACTTTTAATAACTTTTAAAAGTTTCAATACATTTAACCCTTAACTGCATAAAACTCCATAATGCAAGTTGTATATTTTCATAATATCTATGAACGAATATCTATTTCGGGGTTTTGCTATAATTTCACTTTGTACGATTTTATTAGCATAAAATCAAGAAGAGTAAAATATTCGGTTCACCAAATAACCAAATATATAGCGAATATATAGGAACCTTCATTTCTAATTATTGTGTTTAATTACTTTTTCATTATTACTGCCCATAAATTGTAATTATTTAAAATTATCTAATCATTGTGTTCAATTACTTTTTAATTATTACTGCCCATAAATTGTAATTATTTAAAATTTATAAAAATTGTTTTTTTTTTTGAACCGCCGCATTTTTTAAATTTTTTTAATTTTCTTTCCACATAAAAGGGAATACCTCAAAATGTTCCATTGTTTTGGGCATATAAGCTGTTAAATATTACAATAGAGATGTGGCTTTATCGTATTTAATAAGAAAAAGTGTGTCTAGGTTACTTATATCCGGGTCTGCATTCAGTCAACTTATTCGTTACATATATGTCACACTATGCAGTAAAGGGTTAAAGTATTAATATTAAGCAATAGTTATATGGGCGATTCACTATTGAAAGGTAACATTACTTAATAGGTTTTAAAATTTCTACATTTTTTAATCTTTTGTTGCTAAGAATTGAACCCGGAGTCCTAGATTGAAGCAACTACCAAAAGCTTAATATCTTACCAGCTGTCATTCATTCCATTATTAAATTAATTATTTGTTTTGCTCAACAATTACTTTTTTCAATTAAATTTATGGCTGACTTTACATAATTTATATACAACACTTTACATTGTTACAAATTCACATATAACATTTTCCTCCATTTAATATTCATGAATAGTAGAACTTTCATTAATATTTCTTTAAAAGTAAGACTAGCTATTTGTATCCGGTCTTGCCCGGGACTCAAATGCTTTAAAAACAACACATATTAAAAACAAATTTTTGTTGCATACCTTAAAAAAGATACCGATTTTTCCTCTGATTCCCTATCTTAATTATCACGCACGCCCAGCAGCCAACGCGAGGCTCCGCGACCGACGCACCCGCTGCCGACACAACCGCTACCGACGCCACCTCAAACATTGCAGTGTGTCCCGTTTTTGTAATATTCTGAAAATTCTTAAAACATAAAAAATATAAGTCGATCTTTTTAAAATTTGAGCGGAATCTGGTGGAAAATAAAAATTTTCTTAGGGAACATCGAAACTTGACTCTATAAATTTTATAAGTTGTTATATTTAAATGACATCTGTTGAAAAGTAACAATTTATATTGCGAAAATCTGTGGAGGACCATGCATTTATAAATAAAAAAAACAGTTGGCCACTAAATGGGCGCGGTCGATGATAAGTATTTGTTGGCCTCGCCCAAGGTGTAACAATTATGAGTGCTCAATTAAAACGAAATGCATAAGAAAATCAAAATTTGTTTAGCAAACAACTAATGTGGGTTATGTAAATTTAATTACGTTCATGTTTACGTAAAATGGCGTTGATCAATAAAAACTTATATGGTAAATTTGCCCGTGGTAAAGGGAATTTGTATACAAAAAGTTTAGAGAAGTCCGTTGAAAAATGAATATGTGTATAACAAACACCTAAAGCACATATACAAATTCTAAAAAAGTGGGCGTGATAATGGGCGTGGTCGATACAAATATATATCAAAATTGTCTGGGATATGAGAATCATGTGTAGTAAATTCGATAGAAGTCAGTTAAAAAACAAAACAAATTTAAAGATATATACATCAAATTTGCAAGAAGAAAAAAAAGAGAACGTAAGAGAAGGCATGGTCAATGAAAAGTGTGTGACGATCTTGCATGGGGTATGAGTATCATTTGTGCCAGTTTTGAGGAAGTTCCAGTAAAAAAAATATTTTATCTAAAGTGAAAAATACATTCTAAAATTATAAAAAAGTGGGCGTAAAAGTCGACGTGGCCGACGAAAGGTATGTGGCGATCTTGCCTGTGGTTTGAGGATCAAGTGTGCCATTTTTTAGGAAGTTCCATTGAAAAAAGTATTTTATCTAAAGAAAAATTATGAACTCACAATCTTAAGAAAAGTGCTCGTGAAAGTAGACGTAAAAGTAGGCGTGGCCAATAAAAAGAGCTTCTGCGACAATCTTGAGCGAAATTCGGTGGAAAACATTTTATTAGTAAATATAAAATTTATATTGAAAAGTGGGCGCAAAAGTGGGCGTGGTCAGTAAAAAGTATATAGCGACCTTTCATGAAGTAATAGGATAAAGTATACCAAATTTCGGAGAAATCCGTTAAAAAATAAAATTTGCATAGGGAACAAACAAACAAACAGAAAATGAATTTTATATATATAGGTTAAATAATACATAAAAACTTTTGTATAATAGTTAACATAACTTTTACTACTGTATGAAAAATTTAATTATGTAAAATAATAATTCTCCGCAGAGACTTTACAGTCAGACGACACACACCCTTGTCAAAGAGTTGGAGGACATAAACCTTGAAGCTAAAGTGAAGAAAAAATGTTTAAGTAAATTATGTAAAACTGTATGTTACGAAATTAAAAATGCTACTTTGGAGAATTGAAGTTATCTAAAAAACAGTTGTTTTTTATGTAGTTTTTTTTTTCATTATAATGTTTAGTACTTAACAAGATAAATTACAACAAAAATTTGTTAACATTTATCAAGTAAAACAAAAAATTAAACAAATTGGGGACTTAATAAAAAGAATTTTAGTATATAAAGTGGTGTTATTTTGACTCCAACAAAGCAGGAAGCGTTTAATGAAACAGCACAAAATTAATGAATGGGGCTAACCCAACAAAAAGACTTAAATTGGTTTTTCTGAAATATTTTTCAAGGAACTCCAGATTTTTGTAAATTCAAACTTAAATCTTTATTCACTAATTTGTTTGTACAGATATGCACCCCTATCGTGAATAAATAGGGAAATGTTTGTTCCCATGTAGTTTTCTTTTTCCCTCAAGTGAAAATTGGTATCGTGAATTTCCAATCCAATTTTATTATGCTATTCACGAGTGAATGATTAGACAAAAGGAACAAATTTCTAGGGAACTTTTATTCACGTAAAACAATTCAACGGAAAAAATATTCACGATAGGGGTGATTATTTATTTAAAGTGAACGATTTGGAAGTAGATGAGAATAAAACTAAAATTTGGCAAAATTAAAAAAAAAAAAAAAAGAAGTAAATGTATTAAAATCGGTTTTAACTAGAGGTGCCACGGAGAATGTATTCGGCATTTTACCGAATAAGCGGCAATAGATTGAAACGTAATACAGAATATTCGGCTGAATAGTAAAATGTAAACAATACCGAATAAAAACCAAATTTTTATAATATTTCTAATATAAACATAGGACTTTGGCTAAAAATAAACTAATATTAACTAGGATGCTTTCATTTTCGTTAATAGGCAACCTTTAATACATATTTCCGATATTTTCTAAAAAAAAAATTTCATTAAAATATTTTTAAATTTTAAAAATTTTCCAACTTTTGCATTTAAAAATTCGCTAATTTTAACAAATTTGTATAAACCGAATAATTCGGCCGAATAGTACAAAAACTCGGTATTCTGCCGAATAGCTAAAACATTCCAAATATGCCGATTCATGACAGAATATTCGTGATATAACTAGTTTTAACAAATTTTTTGCATACCTTCCAAAAATTGATTTTTTTGTTGCATTCTGGCTATTTTTCTAACAAACATTACAATTTCTCTGAACACCATTTTTTGTATCATACAAATCGAAGTATAGAAAATTGAATTATTTCAATTCTAATATGTTGCTATTTTAAAATTTGATTTGATTTGCTGCTTAGCCGACATTATTCTTTAAAAAAATTATAAAAATTCCATCTTATAAAAATTCACCGTATTAAGCATCATTCAGTACCAATACGTATGAGTGATAAAATAATAAGTATACGCACTAGTATACGGACTATATATGAAAAATTTCATATCAAAATCGATGTGCATTGAACCCGACCCTCTCAGATTTTGATGAAATTTTGCATACAGCTACATTTTACCTATACAAACACAATCTCATTTTTAGAAATTGCATTTTTGAAAATATGGCAAGGTATCGAAGTTTTTGAAAAATGACGATAATATGTACTTTCAAGCTGTGATTACTACGGAATGGCTGAACATATTGAAAAGATCAATTTTTCGAAAATGCAATTTTTAAAAATGAGGTTGTGTTTGTATAGGTAAAATGTAGCTGTATTCAAAATTTCATCAAAATCTGAGAGGGTCGGGTTCAAAATGTGCCTTTTTATAGGTTTTGATATGAAATTCATCATACGATGATTTCTAAGTAAGACAACTGCAACGCTACAGAAAAATATATCGCAGCATTGCAATAACAGTAATTGTTCTCCTATAAGAGACAAAGAACAAATGAGAAAAAAGTTTTAATTTTGTTTAATGGGCGAATGGGCGTGGTTAAATATTGACAAATGTTGAGCTAATTTTTAGTATATTATATATTAGTCCTCAAATTAATTTGGTAAATGCTAGATCATTATATTGTTTAATGGAATATTTAAAAAAAAACATTTTTTTTTTAATTCAGAACTTGTTTCGAATTTTTAGCGTAATACAAAAAAAAAAAAATTTATTTAAAAAACATGGTTAGATATTTTTTCATTCATAGTGTTTCTGGTATTATTTTAAAAAAAATTGTTCGTTGAATATTGTCCTGTATTGCTCATACGACTACATACCATATGTAAATGGCACTCTTTAAAATGATTTGTATATCGATTTTTTTCATGGAAAGTTCAGATGTCTTTATTTTTGGGGTCTTCAATTCAACTGCCTATATCTCGGTATGCGTCTTGCATGAAAAATTTTAATTTATTCTGTAAATAACCTATTCTAAAAATAGCAGGGGAGTAGGGAATAATGACGAACCTACAAAAAAGACTAAACCAAAATGCATGGCACATTTGTGAAACCAGAAGAATTTCCCATTTTACCCTACATACCCTACTGTTTATGAACATTTCTTTTATCACAAAGTGTTTTTTTCTTAAAAGTATAGTGACTTTTATTGAAAAAAATATTTTATTAAAAAATTATTTTTATTAAAAAAATAGTTTTTATTAAAAAAATAGTTTTTATCAAAAAACTATTTTTAATAAAAAAGCATTTTTATAGAAAGTACCTTTTACTAAAGTACCTTTAAAAAAAATATCCCTTGTATTAAAAAACGTACCTTTTATTAAAAAGAGTAACTTTTTATTAAAAAAGTAGATTAGATTAGACTATAGTGGCACTATGCACCGCAACCAGAAGTTGGTATTTTGTGCTGCCAGCGAATACACCCTATAGGTTCAGGCTCCCTACGAAGCCAACTATCCTACCAGGATAGTTGGCTTATTTAAAAAAAAAATATCCCTTGTATTAAAAAACGTACCTTTTATTAAAAAGAGTAACTTTTATTAAAAAAGTAGATTAGATTGGACTATAGTGCCACTATGCACCGCGACCAGAAGCTGGTATTTTGTGCTGCCAGCGAATACACCCTATAGGTTCAGGCTCCCTACGAAGCCAACTATCCTACCAGGTGAACAGTTCCAAACGTCCGATGGCGTCACTATTCGACCACCAAAATAACGCACCCCCTGTCGGAGAGCCTCGAACATTTGCAGAGAACATGCTCAGAGGTCTCGGGTTCCAATTCACAAAACCTACACGTATCCGTAGAGGATCGTCCCATCTTGCACAATTGATACCTAAGGCCACAGTGTCCTGTGAGGTCACCCGTTACGGTCCTTAGTTCACCCCTCGTCATAGAAAAGAGTTTCCGCCATCTCTCCCCATAGGCAGATCGCCTGTCGCTGCCCAGGCGATCTGGCCCAATAGGCCCCAAACTCCGACTCCCTCCATCTTCTGAGCCTCTCTCTGACATACCCATTGGGTACGCCACAGAAGGGTTCCTGGCCAATGAATTGTCGACGAGCTCCGCAGTTGGCTAAACAGTCAGCCCGTTCGTTGCCCTCATGCCCCTCATGGCCTGGAACCCAGCCCAGTGTCAAGGAGTTGTTAAATCCTAGACGATTTAGAGAGTCGATACATTCCTTAACCAGACCAGACGACACATCTTGAGCTCTCAAGGCACCAAGTGCCGCCTGGCTGTCAGATAGAATGTAGATCGTGGCCCCACGTGTCCTCTTCCGCAGACCCTCTTCCACACAGATACAGATAGCGAAGACCTCAGCCAGAAAAACGGAGGGGTATTTGCCAATGGGCAGAGCACTCAGAAATCCGGGTCCGACGACACCCGCCCCCGTATCCATGTTCGACTGTTTCGATCCATCCGTGAACCAGACCTGTGCACCAACCTCCGGTACCCAAGATCCAGTTAACCACGTGCTCCTGTCGAAAATCACAACAACAAAGTGCCTTACAAATACCTGCACAGGCAGTTTCCTGTCACTGACCCTAATAACCGGGTCATCAGTGAACATTTTCGCAATCTCAAGATGCCCCTTCAGATCCCCGCTTAAAAAAGTAACTTATATTAAAAAAAGGACCTTATATTAAAAAAGTACCTTTTATTTATAAAGTACCTTTTAATGAAAAAGTACATTTAAATAAAAAAGTACTTTTTATTAAAAAAAAATATCATTCAAAAAAATTTAAATTTTTATTAAGAAAGTAGCTCGATCTAATATTAATCCCTGTCTTTTCTATTCCTCACTGCCTCTCGATAATTCCATTATCTGTGCTCCCTTTGATGATATTGTACCACTATATTTTTGCTTAATTTATTTCTTAGTACCTGAATTGTCATCCTTTCTATAGGTTTCACAGTATGAAAGTGTTGTTATTTATGGCTTTTAAAAAATGTGTAAATTTTTCTTTAGTTGTTTTTTTTTAAAGTTTTTCATGAACATTCAGATATGAGGAGGATACGTTTGTGAAAAAAGGATTTTAATGTTATTTAACCGGAATTTTTATTAAGCTGTTGTTTTTCATTCTGCTTACAACTGCATGGTGTAAATTCGATTACATTTTACGTGGAGTTGTATCAAATATGCATTTTTAAATATTTTACTATGTATGAGAATACCAGGAATTCTTCTTTTTATATTCAACATATTAATATGCAGCTGGTTTAACAAGGTGGTAGCAAATGAATAACATACAATTTGTTGAATTTTATATATTTATATTTTTTAAACTCGGGCGATGCAAATAAAAGTTTAAAAGTTTCACAAATATTTTTAGAAAGAATATTATTAAGAGAATATATGAAATTTTCTTCAACTATAAAAAAAAATTGATATTTAAAATAAGACGCCTGATGATTAGATTAGTATCTATGAATATGCATTAGCGTTAAACACGGGTTAAAATTAATTTTTTTATATGTTGTAAATAAGTAGTTATCAATTAATATTTGGGATTCGATGCTGAGATCTGATATCTAACAAAAATTTACACTCATGTAACAATCTTTAGATCAACTAATATGAAACATCGAATATAATATACAAATAAAACAAATAAAAATAAAGTCATTTTATTTAAGTTTTTAAAACAACAGAGCCTCCAAATTCAATTAAAAATATTAATAGTCTTTGGTATATGAATAAATATCAATTATAAAAAAAACTTATTAAAAATATGCCCTAAATTTGTGAAATGTCACATAAAGCTGTTAATGTTATTACAAATGTATCAATATTAATTTGTTGTAAAAATGCTAATTTGATTGTAATTTCATATATGTTACAAGTTAAAAATAAGCAATAAAATTTTTTTAAATTATTACTTATAATATCAAATTGTTATTAATATTATTTTTACAAAAGAAATATTTTATTGCTTAACAAGTACAAGGCAAGTAAAAATTTACTGAGGACATTTAAAAATTTACCGAAATAGATTTCATAAATACTATTTAATTTTTTTCTCAGAAATATGTTGATGTTATAGCTAATTTATGTTAATATATTAATACTCGTGCGTCCCGGTACACTCAAATAAAAAAGTTAGTAAAGTCAGCAAAAAATTGTAGTCAGGAGGGTGCATGCAAAAAAATTGCTTATGTCAGCAAAATCTTTTGCTGAAAATCAACGAGCTGATTTTAGCAACAAAATTAGTAGATTCAGCAAAAGTTAGTCGATTAGAAATTAAAAAACCCTTAATAAAACTTTTGCTGAATATTAGTAGGCTGAAAAAATCTCAAAAAATTTGTCGAAAAGTTATACTTTAGTTAATTTATTTGCTGACAATCATAAAATGTATTTTTGTGATTCTTTTTAAGATAATTTAAAATACGTTACAAAATATAAAAATATTCAAACTCCCAAATTGACGATATGAATTAATGTAATATCTAAAAACAATAGAAATAATTATATATAACATAAACGAAATTATCTTTGAACAACTTTCATCAATTCTTGTCTAAATGATGCTATCTTTTAAAGGAACGCAAATGCCGCAGAGAATTATAGAAACGAAACGAAAAACTAACAAAATACAACATGTACAACCCTTTTTTGCTATAAGAAAAATTAAACAGAACAATCTACCTAAGATGTATGTCTTTGTCTTTCCCTAGTCTGTCTACCTATTGCATATTTGTTTGCAATATGACTACACAAGATTATTAACATATATAAACATTTAGTTTACAAATACACATTTAATCTTTATTAAATTTAAATTTAAATATTTTATTTTGTCTTTTATTTAATTAATAGACAATACAATTACTTTCACATGCCGGTGACGACGCAAAATTTAAGTTGTTTTAATCCACAATTTTGTTATATGTATGAAAAACAGATACAAAAATCGTCCATGGTTGATTTTTTTATATTACCTCTTACTAGAGTTGTACTTTTTAGTATAATTTTCCTCGTCACTCCTACATTGTGACATGCCGCGACATCTAATTCATTCTGAGTATATCTTTTAGTCTGGTTGTCGTTCACACTATTGATGTGCTAATCAACACAATTTTTTAGCAAAATAAATTAGTAAAACATTAGTAAAATATTAGTGAAACATTAGTTCAAAACAGTTAAGTGCTGCGTAAGTAAACCTAATATTTTAGTTTAAAACATAATTTTAGCAAAAAATTTGCTGAAAAAGAGTATACCTGATTTATAAGATGTTTTACTAACTTTTCTACTAATTTATTTTTTTGAGTGTAGGCTAGTTGGTAGCGAGCTGGCTAATCTGTTTTCGCTACAACGCGGCGAAGGCCATAGTAGCTAGTGCTCGGTTAGGGTAATAGTATATTATTTGTAATTACAGTGGGCCTTCGGTTAACGAACACAATTCGTTCCAGAAGCGTGGTCGTTATGCGAAACGTTCGTTAAGCAAAACCATTATTTCCATATATGTATATCAGTGCAAAATAAAATAATGCGTTCCAAGTCGGAAAAAGTACACACTAACATATTTCAACATCAATATTTATTGGAAGTAATATAACATATATTTATCAACATTTTTAAGGAACTGAATATAGGACAAAATGAGACAATCCTGCAATGGAAAAAACGAAAAAATTACAAAAAAATAATTTTGTATGATACCTGGACGCATACCTAGTTCTTCTTTGTTTGTTTTTGGCGACGCCTCAAAATTTGTTGAAAAGCATTATCATTGAATAAATCTGTTGCGCGTTTAGCCACTGTCTGATTGGGGTGATGGTTTTAAATGTTATGTTACACTTTCACAAAAACTAACAACACGTCTTGTTAATTGTATGAACACAAGTGGTGCTAAAGCTAAACACAAACAGAGAAGTTTTATGCGCAATTCGGTAATTCCCCTTTTTTAACAAAATCAAATAATGAACATGTACTATATGTTTGTATGTCTCAATACGTCTTCTTAATTGTATGAACACAAGTGATGCCAAAGCTGAACACCGACAGAAGTTTTTCGCGCAATTCGGTATTGCCCATTTTGCGTTGGTCGTTAAACGAAACTTTGTTCGTTAAGCGAAACATTTTTTTTTTTTAAATGTGTTCGTTGTGCGAAATGTTCGTTAAGCGAGGCGTTCGTTAACCGAGGGTCGACTGTATATGATTATTAATTAATAAAAAATAAAATATTAATATTCAAATTGGTCTTAAATGTTTAGGTATTATTTGTTATGCCATGCGTATGAGTAATAAAATATTAAGTATACGCATAGTACAGCTGAAATTTAAAAAAAAAATTGTAATAAATTAATATGACGAGATTTTGTACAGTTATTTTATTGAAATGATCGCGGAAATGTTCGTAAGGTCGATTTCACTCGTTTGTAATATAGTACAAATTTTTCTTATATTTTCGAACTCGAAAAATGCATTATATTTTAAAAATGGAAAATAAATTTTCATTAATTTGCTTTCACGCTAAAAGTCTGTAAGCGTTGTTAATACATTTTTTTTTACGAAAACCTAAACCAATTTTTATATAGTATTTTTAAAGCTAAATATATAACAACATTAACAGTTTTTGTATCTTCATAAAACATTAATTTAATTTATATTAAAAAGTTACAAGTCCATGATACAATTTTTAAGTATATAAATACATTTTGCTAAAAAGTTAAAAAAGTTTTTTGTTAAAAAAAAACGTTTGCTTTTTAAAGAGTTTC
This sequence comes from Delia radicum, assembly GCA_021234595.1. Lineage (NCBI taxonomy): Eukaryota > Metazoa > Arthropoda > Insecta > Diptera > Anthomyiidae > Delia > Delia radicum. The sequence continues at coordinate 19,038,185 of CM037852.1, read as the reverse complement.
CTTGATGTGACAACGTTGATAAGGAGTATTTTCAAATTTTTTCTATAAATATTAATAAGCTAATGACATCTAGGAAGGCAATGTTGAAATGAAAAATAAATGCGAAAGATAATTAATTAAACATTAAAAAGAGCAAAAAACCTTGAAAATAATTGACAAAAGGTATTAAAAATTAATCATTAGTCGTTAGCGTATGAGTGTTGAAATATTAAGTATACTCATCGGGTACGGCAAATGTACTTTTTGATCATGAATTTATAAAGATTTAAAAAAAAAAAATAATTCTTAAGAAATAATAAAACTAGAGTTAAGATTGCCAAATGACTTTGGTATAATAGTGCAATTTTTGGTATCTCTATAAAACGTAAAGAACTTAATTTCAATGAAATAATTTTTGGTAGTTCTTTTAAACTTTAAGAGCTTTATTTCAATGAACTAAATTTTTAATATTCAATCGAGGTATTATAAACAAATATGTGGGCGTTGTGGTGTAATGGTTAGCGTGTTGGAATGTTACACAGATGGTCCCGGGTTCGATTCCCGGTGACGACAACATCAATTTAGAAAAATAATATGTATGAGTTTTCTATCACTGATATGTATCGCTGCACCCACCTTCAGTGTTCCCATAGCACTTAACCCCACCGAAGTAAAATAATGAATCAGGGCTATGAAACAAAAAACTTCAATAAATTCGCCAACTCTACATCAGGTGGCGAGCAACAAATGTTCTAAGACTTATCTACTCCCGCAATTACAGTGTTTCCATGTTTGAAGCCCTTCATCTTTCACCACCTTTCGTCTCTCCACTATCCCCTTTCCAAAGAAACAACACATTAATTAATAGGAAGAATTTCCTAAGAGTTGATTCTCTTAAAAAAAAAAAAAAAAAAAAAAAAAAAAACAAACAAATTTCTTGAACTAAATTTTAAACAAAAATTAGTGAAGGAATAAATATTAATGAGCTACATTTTAAATACATAATCATGGTTTTATAAAGAACTAAATTTTTTTGAAATAAGTTTTAAATACTTACTTGTAAAGTACTAAATTTTTTTGATATGAGTTTCAAATACATAGGCCTGGTTTTGTTAATAAAATAAACTAAATTTCATATATTTATACTTGTTGTCATAAAGAACTAATACTACATTTCCACTGAACGTGCCTTGGAAATGTTTTGAAAGAAAACATGTTTTGTACATGTTTTCCCATGCATTTATTTTTTCACCAAAACTCATGCTTAGCTCAAAAGACTTAAGTGGAAACATAATATAAATTTCAATAAACTAAATTTTAAATACTTTAAAATTATTTTATAAAAAGACAAATTTAAAGCATCTAAATTTTAAATAAACTTTAATGGTTTCCTAAACAAATTAATTTCAATAAAATAGTGAACCTTGTTTTTATAATGAACTAAATTTCAATAAACTAAATGGAAAATAATTATAATGAACTAAAATGTTAAACTATTTAATTCGTACGTTAATAAAAAATGCTCAAAAAACTTAAATATATTATCTGTTAACATTAGAAGTGTTTCTTCAATTGGTAAATTTAATAAATTTAAATATGAAATTAGTCAACTTGCAAGACTTCCTGATATAATCGCAATTCAGGAGACCTGGTTCAATAATAATTTAAAGAATCTGTATTCAATACCCGGCTATGAGGTTGTTCATTGTTGTAGAAAGGATGGATACGGCGGAACTTCGGTTTTTATTCAGTCTTGTGTAAAATTCAATGTTAAAGCAAATTCCAGTGAAGGCTTTTTGGATGCTGTGTCAATAGAGTTACCAGATCTTAAAATCATGAATAAGCCATTAGTAATTATATCTATTTATAGATCGCAAAAATGTATTTTTGCGGATTTTTTAAAGAAACTTGAACATTTATTGATTTTGTCTAATGGTACTCCTTACCTTTTTGTGGGAGACTTTAATGTGGATTTGTTATCTAACGACTGTAGTAGTATTTCATTGCTTAATCTGTTTTCCGAGTTTGATATGTTTTCCTGTCATAATCTGGTAACACGGCCTCAAAGTAAAACGTCTATTGATCTTGTTTTTACTAATATAAATCGTGATGTTTTTGTGCACTCTATTGAAAATGGACTAAGTGACCATAATATAATATATTGTGGGTTTGGAACTGCATTAGTGAGGCAGAACGTTTTAACCGAAAAGAGTTTTAAAGTTGATTATGAACAACTGGGACATTATTTAGATGATAATCTACTGAATGAAAATATGACTTATAGTTCATCAATTATCTGTGAGAATTTAATAAATACTTTATCAGAGGCTGCGTTACTTCACACAACAACGTCAAATAGACAAATGTGTGCACGTAAAAACTTACTCCTTGGATGACAGACAACCTTCTTTCCTTAATTTGTTTTAAAGAAACTTTACTTCGAGCTCGAAGGAAAAATAGCAAAAATAAGTTAGTATCTGAGCGGCTTAAAAGAATAAGTAAAGTCATTAAAATATGTAATAACCAATTAATGAATGAGTATTACATGAATAAACTAAAGAGCTTTTGTGGTGATACTAAGAAAACGTGGCAGTTTTTAAACAAAGAGTTAGGCCGTAATAGTCGTGGTATAAAAAATATTGTAACTGAAGATGGAACTGTTTTATGTCAGGAAAAGATAAAGCTTCAGAATTTAACGATTTCTTCATTAGTGCAGTACAAACTATGAACGCTATCAATGCAAATAATTCTAATGACGACATTAACATATTTCGGACATTAATACCACAGAGAACAACTTTTATTTTGGAAAGAGTCGATAATGCTAAAGTTGGAAGTATAGTAGACAATCTAAAGTGCAATACATCTCCTGGATATGATAGCGTAACTCCAAAAATGTTACTAATAAGGAAACATTTAATTGTTAATATATTAACTGATGTGTTTAATAAAATGATTGAAGAAGGAAAATATCCAGATGTTCTTAAAATACATAAGATAATTCCCATACCTAAAATTGTTGGATCAAATAAAATACAAAGTTTTCGACCAATATCTCTTTTATCGATTGTGGACAAGGTCTTTGAAAAACTTATCTTTGAACAAATCTCAAACTATCTAGATATAAATAATATTTTATTCGAAAGACAATTCGGATTCAAAAAAGGTTCTGGAACTGAGGAAGCTGTTGTTACTGTGGTTGATTATATTTGTGGAGAGCTTGATGGTGGCTGCAGCGGTGTGGCAGGAGTGTTCTTTGACTATTCTAAAGCCTTTGATCTGGTTAACCATGATATTTTAATAAAAAAACTTAATATTATAGGAGTTTCGAACAAAACTCTGGACATCTTCCGAAGTTATTTATCAAACAGGAAGCAGTTCGTTCAAGTTGGTGAGTCGAAAAGCACAATGTTACCAGTAACCTGTGGAGTTTCCGCAAGGAAGTGTCCTTGGTCCTTTACTGTTCAAAATTTTTATCAATGATCTAAAAAATATTGGCTTTAACGGCAAGTTATTTATGTATGCAGATGATGTATGCTTGTTTTATCCTTATAAATACTCACAAGTTCTAAAAACACAGATTGAATATGATGCAGCTATACTAACGGAATTTTCGCAATGCAACAGACTTGTTATTCATCCCTCCAAGACTAAGTTTGTAAGATTTAAACCATACAATCTAAAAAATGATGAGAAGATGTTTGTACATGTTGATGGAATCGCTATTAACGAATCTGATATGATAACATACTTAGGCGTTGTCTTAAATCAAAATTTGTTATGGGATGAGCATATACTTTCACTTAAAGCAAAAGTTTCCCCTGGCATTGGAATACTATATAAGTTTAGAAATAAGCTTAACTGCGATATAAAGTTACTTATTTATCAGTCTCTTGTACATTCACATTTTACTTATCTTCCTGCTGTATATGGTTTTAGAATAAATAATTCCTTAAAGTCACTTCAATCTGCCCAAAATAAAGCCTTAAAACTTGTATTTAATCTACCTCTGAGATATTCAACGTTAAATTTGTTTAAAAGATATGCAAAAAATATACTGCCAATACGAGGCTTGTATAAACAAAAAGTTTTGATGTACGTGTTTAAGACTCTGAGAGACAATGAACATCGATCTGTACAATTTTCTCATAATTTGGCTCGTACGCAAAGAAATACTAGACAAGCTCATAATTTAAGTTTTGCAAGATGTCGCCTTGATTTGACCAAGCAAAGAATTTCATTTTCTGGGCCTTTTGAATATAATCAATTGCCTGTAAATTATCGAAACATTAATGTTATTTCAACGTTTAAAAATCAGATAAAAGAATACTTACTTCAAAATATAGAAACACTTCTAATGTAGTTAATCTAATTATGAAATCTAATGTATATGAATCTTTTTTTTTTTGTTTTTCTCTAAATATCTTTAAAATGATACTGTATATTTGTTTATATATATATTTTTTTTCTTTTTTTTCTCTTTTAATGTAATATATAAAGTTGCCTTTTTGCCTCTATAAAGCCTTTAAGGCGCTGGGGCATCAAATTGTAAATTTGTAAAAATTATATTTAAATAAATGAAAATACTTAAAAAAAAAAAAAAAAAATTTCGATAAACAAAATTTTAAAAATTTATAACAATAATTAATCGTGGTTTTATAAAAATTAAATTTAAATTTTAAATGCTTGATCGTGGTTTTATAAAAATGTAATTTCAATAAACTAAATTTTAAATTTTGAATACTTGATCGTGTTTTTATAAAGATCTAAAATTTAATGAACTAAGTTATAATTATTTAACTATGGTTTTATAAAGATCTGTAATTTAATGAACTAAATTCTAAGTACTTAACAATGTTTTAATAAAGAATTAAATTTCGACGAACTTTATTTTAAATATTTTATAGTTTATAAAGAACTAAATTTCGGTAACCACAAATTAGTTCATTTGAACTCAATGTTTGAGAAAACTACGATTAAGTTTATTTAATCTTAGTTGTTGAAAAAACTCCAATTCAAATCATTGAATAGTAACTCTTTAAAAACTACGATTTAAACATACTAAATATTTTTACATTATAAATTAGTTCATTTGATCATTGGTTTTGAGAAAACTTCGATTTAGTAAATTGAATACAAAATTTTTTTAAAACCGCAATCCTAAAACATTTTACATTACGATTCAGTTCATTCTCGTAGAAACTAGGATTAAGCCATGGGATATTAAATTTGTATTAACCACGATTTAGTTCATTGGATAACAAATCTATTCACACTTTAATTTAGTTCATTTTTAGAGGCACTACGATTTACATATTATTTGCATATTAATCATTTATTCTTGGGAAATCTACAATTTAGTTCATTTGATATTAAATCTTTAAAAAAAAAAGCACGAGGTAGTTCATTTTATACCAAATCTTTAAAAAAACACGATTTAGTTTATTTTATACTACATCTTTAGGAAACCAAGATTTAGTTTATTGAATAATAAATATAAAAAAATGTTATTCATTTAAAAAACTCCGATTTAGTTCATTTTATGCATAATCTCTAAAAAAACACACAATTATTTTATTGGATGCTTAATATTTAAAAATAAACAGAATTTAGTTGATTTGCGAGTAATTCTTTGAAAACAACACGATTTAGTTCAATTGCTACTAAATTTGTATGAAACCACGATTTAGTTCAATTGCTACTAAATTTGTATGAAACCACGATTTAGATTATTTGATACTAAATTTTAAGAAAATCACGATCTGGTTCATTAAATACAAAATTTGAATGAAACCACATTTTATACTAAATCTTTAGGAAACTAACCACGATTTAGTTCATTGAATAATAAATGTTAAAAAAAACAAAATAAAATTTATTTCAAAAAACACGATTTAGTTCATTGGATGCTTAATCTCAAAAAAAAAAAACACAATTTAGTTTATTGGATGCTATCTAAATCTATGATGATATCTAAAACTAAACCGAATTAAGTTCCTTTGATAGTAATTCTTTAAAAAAACACGATATAATTCATTCGATATTAAATTTGTATTACACCACGATTTAAATGATTTGATACTAACTTTTAAGAATACCATGATCCAGTTTTTTTTTTTTAATTTATAACGAGCTTTCAACTTCCATATATTTACAAGAATACAGCATATCAAATATATTAGCTAGGTTGATACAAGTATTTTGATTGAAGACTAAAAATGTTCTATTTATATAAAAAAAAACTTAGTTTTTACTCTGACTCAAGTAATATTTTTACAGTTTTAATAGTTTTTTGTTTTTATATACACCGAGATTATTTTATTACTTATAACGAGCTTTCAACCTCCATATATTTACAAAAATATAGCAAATCAAACATATTAGCCTCCAGAGTAAGCAGAGTTTTAACAAAAACCTTTTAAACATCAATTTTATTCCATTCTTGTCTTCTTAGTAATCGAACAGTTAGGCTAGGTGAGGTTAGGTTAGGTTAGGTTAGGTTAGGTTAGGTTAGGTTAGGTTAGGTTAGGTTAGGTTTAGGTTAGGTTAGGTTAGGTTAGGTTAGGTTAGGTTAGGTTAGGTTAGGTTAGGTTAGGTTAGGTTAGGTTAGGTTAGGTTAGGTTAGGTTAGGTTAGGTTAGGTTAGGTTAGGTTAGGTTAGGTTAGGTTAGGTTAGGTTAGGTTAGGTTAGGTTAGGTTAGGTTAGGTTAGGTAGGTTAGGTAGGTTAGGTTAGGTTAGGTTAGGTTAGGTTAGGTTAGGTTAGGTTAGGTTAGGTTAGGTTAGGTTTAGGTTAGGTTAGGTTAGGTTAGGTTAGGTTAGTTAGGTTAGGTTAGGTTAGGGTTAGGTTAGGTTAGGTTAGGTTAGGTTAGGTTAGGTTAGGTTAGGTTAGGTTAGGTTAGGTTAGGTTAGGTTAGGTTAGGTTAGGTTAGGTTAGGTTAGGTTAGGTTAGGTTAGGTTAGGTTAGGTTAGGTTAGGTTAGGTTAGGTTAGGTTAGGTTAGGTTAGGTTAGGTTAGGTTAGGTTAGGTTAGTTAGGTTAGGTTAGGTTAGGTTAGGTTAGGTTAGGTAGTTAGGTTAGGTGGTTAGGTTAGGTAGGAAACCGCGATTTAGTTCATTAGATACTAAATATTTAGAAAACCAGGATTTAGTTCGTCAGAAAATTGCGATATTGATAATTGGAGATTAGTTAAAGGAAAATTGTATTTTAGTTCTTTAAAAACAAGCAAGATTTAGTTCATTGGATTATATGAAATTTTTTTTTAGATTTTTTCATCCTACTTTTGTTTAGCAAATTCTTTATTAAACCAACATCTTAATCCTTTCGAAATAATACAATTATTTCAGGATTTACTTCGATAATTGTTATATAAAGTGATCTCTATTATAACTTTATACATAAGCTATTTACACATGCACATTGTACATGGTTTCCATTACTAGCTTTTGATTGACTTTTTTATTTTTAATCCAATTTTATTTATTGTCGGTATCGTTGTTGTTGCTATTGCTGCTATTCTTGTGAGTTTCGCATACTGCATACAAATATTTGTTAAGAGTTGTTGTTGAAACCATAAAATTTATTTTGCAATTTATCCAGTTTAATACTGGTTTGCATTTATTCAACTGTCAAATTTACACATGTTCTGTGAATGGATAAAATGCAGAGGAATATAAAATTGTGAAACTGTGACACTGAACTTTCATTCCTGGATTTGCAAAAAAAAAAACTACAGAAAAAAATTTTAAAATCAATCCAAATGCAAAAAAAAAAAATATTTACAATTAAATGAAAAAGTATCCAAGAACTTATAAAGCTGATAGTAAGACACTAGAGGGGAAGTTTTAATACTATTAATTATTAAAAGTAGAAAACAAATTATTGCTCAGAGCACAACAATTTATTGTCAAAAACAAAACATCCTTTTTTAATACATCTTACCATTTACATGCTAGTTGAAACTCCTGAGTTTAGCGCCCTTTTTAAGATTTAAAAGACACAAACAGATAAAAATGTTGCCATGTGTCAACTAAAATTCGGTCATTACGACTAAATTGGGTTGATCACGCAAAAAAAAAACATGGTTGAGACAACCATATTCGAAGAGCATCATACATTTTTGGATTTATGATTGCGACAACCATGTTACTATGGTCACTTCTGTATTATAATATGATAATTAGATTGCCATATTATGGTTCCAAATATATCACAATATTATCATATTATGGTTCTGGAAATTTGTATGAATTATCATAATATGAGCCCTACAGTATTCTCCCAGCATTCTGTTGAAGCTGGATTAAAAAGATATGCGTGTTTTTTAATAGTATATTTATTTAATACTTCACATATTTAAATAAACTAAGGTTTAAAATAATTTAAGTAATCAAATTGTCTTTGCGCTGAAGAATAAGCTTTGTGAAATATTGTATCAGCTACACAAGCTATACATGTGATTACAGAATAAACCACGCATAAAAATATTGTTAAGAATACAATTTCACAATACATTTTTAATGATCAAACCATGTTTGCAGCAATCATAATAATTGCATTGTAACCATATTATACTCCAAGTTATCATATTATGATCATGGACACGAATTTCGTCATCATTTATTACCATGTTATGATTATTGCAAACATATTATGATTATTTCGTACTACATACTTAAAAGCACGTGTATTTTGTTTAAATTTTTCTTTCAAATTTTTTCGTTTAACAATATTTTTCTGCGTAATTACAAACAATTAAAATATTAAGCACTTTTTATCACATTTTTATAATAAACAATAACTTTATTTAAACTTTTGCCTAGACTTCCAGGGCAGACTGAGTTGAGACCAAAATTTATTCCTTCTTCCACAAAACAAATCACACTTTTGTGAAAGGCGTGGTAGAGAAGAATGAGTGTATTTTCTAAAAATCATAACTACATTGCAAATTTTCAATTTTTTCTGAATCAGACTGCGCAGTTTCTGGTATTGAACCTTCTACAGTGACCCTGTTTTTTGAATTTTTTGAATAATGTAATATTTGTTCTGTTTTTATTTGTTCGATTGCGTATATATGAAATTTTCTGTGCAATCACTGACCGTGGTATAGATAAACTGATTTCTAATGCCACATGCACTCGCACTACACATTAGACATAGCGCTTTAGCCCTCTGAGCTATCGTCAGGTCGAGTTTTGTTGTGATTAAAACTAGTTTTATTCAATACACGGTGTTGTTTGTTCTTGCATACATAATCTCAGAAGTACAACTCCAACAACAAAACAGTTCTATTTTTAGAAACTTACCTCACTCTAATGTCCACTGTTCACAGGGTAGATCGGGTTGAAACTACAAACACAACTATAAACTTATTCCTTCTTCCGCAAAACAGATCACCATTACAATTACCACCACTACGTTGTTTGTCCATTTTTAATGTCTTTTTGTTTTATATTATTTAATTTGTTGGGTCTGACTGTTTCTCATAACCAATAGAGAATATAAAAGTATAATATGTATGAATGATTAGTGTTATGAAAAGAAATATATGAAAAAAAACTATAAAAAGGGAAAACTCAGAGAAAAAAGACAGAAGGTCAATGTATATGACAGTCAGTCTACCTGCACAGGCAAACAGGCAGAAAATCAAACATTAAAATTGATGTTTAAACACTCAAACAGATTCACAGTCAGACAATGAATTCCGCAACTATTGAGGAAGACACACACATAATTTCTCAATATATAGCACTTGCTCAACAAAAGTGTCATAACTCAAAATTTTGCAAAATTCATTTTTTTGCAAGAAAACCACATACAGTCAGTCATCTATACCCACTGTAAAAAATCTTAGATCTGTCTCTGTACTCAACAAAAAAAAAAAAACGATCTAAGATTTTTACAGTGGGTAGTGATGACCACTGTATGTCGTTTTCTTGCAAAAGTGGATTTTGAGCTTTGACACTTTTGTTGAACATGTGTGATATAGTGTGCACAACTATTAAGAGAATATGACCGCTAAAACATTTTCAGCAATTTTATTTTGATGTTTACAACATCATGTGCATACAAATTGAAAAAGAAAGACTTTAAAAGTAATAACCTATCAAACGGGTAAAGACGTGAAAATATCAACTGTTCCTCTATGTCTAAATTTTATTAAATTTTAACTCATTCTATAAATGTTAGCAATTTAAAATGTTTTTAAGTTGTTAAAAAAAGACGTTGCCACAAAATGATTTGTTCAAATATTTGATTTGTTTTTTATTTTTTAATTTCTCCTTAAATTATATACACCTAACACTCCACTGTGCAGCAGATCGTATATAAATTTGTCGTTTGTTGTGTAACCCAGCAAAAATGTGTTCTCTGTTAATTTGCAATTTATATCGACGATTTATAGAAGGAAGCATTCAAAATACTATTCTTTGGAAGTTTTCTGCTTAAGCAACTTCTTTCGAAGTTATTTGGGCATGGGATATTCCTAGTAAGTAATTTTGCAGCATTATTAGAATGACAAGCCAATAATAAATTCATCGATGAAAATGCTCAATTAGAATCATTCGTTGGCAGAACAGTTTTTTCTGGGTAAGCATATTCTTGATCAACATAAATAGCTAAGTCGGTATAGCGATATCAGCCAGTTCATTGAAATGCAAAATACGCCGGCACTATAGAAATGGGATTGCTGGCTTTCTGCCAAACTTTTTGATTCTATTATTAGCAGTGCGGTTTTCAAAATGACACAAATCGGTTTACGCCTTCAAAAGTTATGAGTGAAAATGTAAACTCGCCTTGAAATTTTTATAAAATACATTTTTAATTTAATGTTATTAGAATTATGATGTCAATATATAAGTGCTGACAGTTGATCAATTATAAAGACGTTAAATATTTTGTTTGCTAAATTTGTTTTCACGAAATTATTTTCACAAATTTTTTGTCCACAAAAATTTTTTTCGCGAAATATTTATTTTTTTAGGAAAACTTTAAGCAGAATATTTTGTTCGAAATTTTGTTTCCGTGAAAATTTGTAAAATATTAAGACGCTAAATATTTTTTCTGCTAAATTGGTTTACGCGAAATTATTTTTCACATATTTTGTGTCCAGAAAGTTTTTTTTTGTAAAACGATTTTTTCTCGAAATTTTGTTTCCGCGAAATGATTTTTCTCAAAACTTTTTTTTTCTCGAAACTTTTTTTCTCGAAATATGTTTTCGCCATAATATTTTTTTTGCTTAAATTTAATTCTTAATTCTATTCCCCCAAATTTTTTTCCTCGAAATTGTTTTTTCGTAAAATATGTGTGCTTTAAATTTGTTCCCAAAAAATACTAAATAATCTTTTTTCACAAAATATTTTTGGCGAAATACACTTTTCAGCAAAAATTTTGTTAAGGAATTTTTTAAATTTCTAACAAAATTTCTTTGCGAAATTTGTGTTCATTGATTCAGTGCTCAAAATTCGGCACACGTGCTCGAAATTCGGCACAGCCGAACTGTTTTTAATTCACATTTATTTAAATTATGACGCAATTGATTAAGTAATGAAAAGGGCAACCAGAAGTACGCTATATATAACATGTTTTTTACTGTTTGTTGTAGTGCAGAATGAATGAGATATTTATCCGTTTTAGAACATTGTCGAATTCTGGCATCGATTTTTTGAAGAAAATTTAGCTTGTTTTACTCTTAAATGTATATTTTGATAATTAGAGCATATTTTTGAAAACAAAAACTAATTTTTAAGGATATTTTTGTGTTTTTTAGAACAACTCCCTATTTTAAAATATATATTTTTCGGTTTTTCGTTATCAAACAATTATATTTAAAAAAAAAAATTCCAATTTTTTTTTATTTTCATTAATTTCCATTTTTATAAATTTGAATTTTCAGTTTTAAGACTAATTTTTTTTTTTGAATTTGTTTCAAAAAAAAAAAATCCTCGAGATCGTGTTTTTGCTAACTATTTATTTCTGTAAAATTTTTTCTATCAAATTTATTTTTACCTAAATTTCTATTTCTTGAATTTTTGAAAATTTTGGTTTACTTAAAACTAAAAATAAAACGCAACCCATAACTGGCATGTATTATTTACGTATACTTAATATTTCAACACTCATACGGCTGGGTAGTATTAATTAGTTTAACTGTTAATCAAAAAGATTAAAAAATAAGTTAATCGCCTAGTTTAGGGCTTGATTAAGCAGTTTATCCCATTTTTAGGAGACTAACTTGTCTATGTGAATTCCTTATTAAAAAATGTTATGCAAAATTTTTAAATTTTTCAATAGGCCGTAATTTTAAAATAGACGTTTAATGCTTTTATAGTTGATAATGACAAAAATATGAATTTTCGCTATTTTATCGAAACGTTTTTACACAAAATTGTTTCTTCTAGAAATTGTTATAACTCAAAATTTGGTTCCGGAATTTTTTTCTTGTTGAATTTGTTTCCAAAATTTTCTAATATGATTGTTCTTTCTCTTTTTTAAATTAGACTTTTCTTTCGCTTTTTTTTTTAAATAAGTAGAAACATATTTAAATTCAAAAAATAACACAAACTTGGGTTGAATTCAGGTCAGTTTATGTATATTATAACAATTTTTTCCTTAGAATTTAAAATTTTTCTTCCTGTGTGTGTGATTAGTTTATACATGTTAATTACATAGCTCTAGTAACCATCAGTGCGTATACTTATTATAAATAAATCATACGCCTTAGTAGATTATCTCCTTTTTTTTATTATAATTTTGCATACAAAATTGGTCATATCTTGGGAATTTCTCCATCGCTTTTCATGAAATATACCTTAATTTTTTTAGTGAAAATGTAGGCTCATGATATTAAAAAATCTTTAACTATTTCATTGTTACAGTTTAAAATTTTAATAATTTTCTCCACTTTTATTAATAACTATTTGAATAAAGAAAATTTTTTGTTTTAGAGTTTTATAATTCCTTACATTTACAAACAATAAAGCAGAATTTATTAACAAAAAAATATGACATCTGTAATTTAAATGAAATTCTTTCAAATGTCTTCTTAAAAGAAGCCTTCCCAAGCGAGAATCGAATGAGTGTATGAAATATATGATCATTTATGGGTTTGTATATGAGTATACATGACCATATACGCGTATGCAAAGTGCTAAATGTATCTCTATGTATCATATATATGTATAATATATGGGCTCATATATATTATATATGAGCATATATGATCGTATATGTCTATATACGGCCAAAAGCAATCAAATTTCTCATCCGAAGATATGATATGATCACTTATAATTACACTAGTCTACAAAATGAAATTTTTTTCATATACATTTAATGAGGGAAAGATTTCCTTATGTAAAGGGTCCGCCAAATAACTTTTTTTTTTTTTGAAAATGCTATAAAAAAACTACTGAATATTTTCTCAAATTTCTTTTTTTAATTAATAGTACAATCCTTCCGGTTAATAATGGAAAATAATTTCATTCAAATGGCTGCCTCGGCTGGCCATGCAGTAGCCTACACGATCGGTCCAATTTTTAAGCACATTATCGAATTATCGATTGTGTGCAGCTGTATTTCACCAATGGCTTCACGAATATTGTCCTTTAAAGTGTCAATTGTCTCTGGCTTGTTGGCGTAACACTTATCTTTGACGGCACCCCACAAATAAAAGTCCAACGGTGTCAAATCGAAGCTCCGAGGTGTCCAAACGACATCAGCTCTGCGGCTGATTTAAATTTTCGCACACACTCTGCAACATTACCATGATTTTCAAAGAAATGTCGCAATATTTCCCAGCGTTGTTCAAGCGTATACACAACCATATTCGTTCAGCGGAAGGATAAAACTAATTATCTGTCAAATCAGACATGAGCTAAGTGTTACCATTCACGAAATAAGCACTAGTTGAAAAAAAAACGTTAGATGGCGGACCCGCTGAATTCGAAAATCAAGGTTAAATTTTTTTTTTATGGAACAGTTTTTGAGATATTATAATTTTTTAATTTTTTCGACCTTTTTTCACTTGACAAATCATATCTCGAGCTAGAAATGTCCGATTGGTACCATTGGTATTGAGATGACGCACAAATATGTATAATCCGATCTTTGATTGGTAAAGCGGTTCAAAATATATCGATGAAAATAGGGTACATTTTCAAAAAAATCATATTTTGCAGTAATTCTGTGCCGACGGAAAAATACAAATCGTTAAAAAAAAAAACAAAACGTCTGGTTTCTCTTCATGTACGTAAAGATGATACTTTTACATAAGAACTAAGACCAACCAGAGGAAAATCGACCTAACAATGACGAAGTTATAAACAATTGAGTGAATAAATCCAAATATCATATTTTCCGAATATTTTATTTTTTTCGATAATTTATGAGTTCAATCACCAAAGTACTGCTCAGTATAGGTAAACCCTACGCAACTGTTCCCTTAGCTCCCTGACATTTTGTTGTTACAGCTTCTATAAAATGTAGTGTCGGTTGTTTGTATATTATAGAACTGACAAATTTGATTGAAATTATATTTCATTGTGTTTATGCGACAGTAGCATCAGTTTCGCTTCCAGTTCCACATTCAAGTGAGAAAGACCCAATTGGACATTTCTAGCTCGAGATATGATTTGTCAAGTGAAAAAAGGTAAAAAAAATGAAAAATTTCAATATTTCAAAAACTGTTCCATAAAAAAATGTAACCTTGATTTTCGAATTCAGCGGGAGAAAATACATAAGGAAAATCACCTCTCATCAAATGTACATTTTCGGTGTAAACTAGAGTTATGAACTTAATATTTTTTGAGTGTATGTATTATTTGTAGTTTGACCATACTTCACATAATTCTACAAGGAAAACCTGCAAACAAAATATTGATAAATTGTTAAAGATAAAGACAAAAGTTAAGACTCCTTTGTTTAATGTAAAACAAATTTTTATCGGTTCTATAATATTGTGTAAGTGAGTGTCTATGTGTGTGCAATTGACAGACAAATACTCTAACAGTAGCTTTTTAAAAGGATTCTATTGTTGTTATCATAACAAAAACATTTGTTATATAAGAATTTTAACCCTCAAACCGGCTAAAGCATTTTTGCAATGAAATTTATACCACGTATTCTGCACGAAAAATGCACAATACATTCTTTTAACAATTTTTTTTTTGTTTTCGTTGCCTACACTCATAATAATCCATGCATAAAAATACGAAATTATTGTCAAAACTACAAAAAATTTCGTACAATGTATAAATTTTCGCTTATTTACAAAAAATTTGGTTATTTTGACATTTTTTCGTATTTTACGCATGGATTATTATCAGTGTACCTTAGCCGATATGGGCCAAATAGGTTTAGAAGGAATCTCAAAAACTAATCCATAAAAATGAATGAGTTTATTTTATAAATTATTAATCTTACTTAAGAAGAAACTGCAGTCCAAAAACTACACTTTTTATGCTTTTACTTAAGAAGATTTGGCGATTTTCGAAACTAAGTGAAAACACACTTTAACTGTAGTACACACAGAGAAAAATTGTGATTGAACATGATTGCGGACACGCAATTATCATATTATGATCCTAATTAGCATATATATGATTCTGGCTGATTATATTATGATTATTAAACACGATTTCATCGTCATTTAGAATCATAATATGATTGCTGCGACCATATTATGATTGTTGGACATTGTAATCATATCATGATGATTTTAAACTAACATAATATGAACAGTCTAAAATGTGCTCCCTTTGCAATTTAAACGAAGAAGAATCACTAATTCACTTTATAGGAAGGTGCCCGGTGCTAAAAGAAATTAGACGCAGGTTCCTACGATACTCAAGGGTTTCAGATAATGAAGTTTTAGAAATTTTAAATGGTGGTGTTGATGGTAATTGGCATCATTTATATAATTATTTGAAAGAAGCGTTGAAATATAGGAAATTTTTAGTAGAGGAGTATAATTTTTAGTTTAAGTTTTATTTATAAAACGGAAATTTTCAAATTAAAGAATTAATCAAATTATTATCATATTTCTGCTAATATTTTTTAAAAATGAAAAATGAAATGTAAAATTAAATATAACTCAAATAAATAATCCAAACTTCCGGCTGGCGGTTTTGTAAAAACCATGCCGTAATCTCTTTATTTTAATTAAATTAGTTTTTAAGCAAACAATTGTAATATTGAAGAATGAAAAAATTAATGAATAAAGAAGAAATACATACATACATACTAACATAATATGATGCTCCTTTCTTTGAGTGTAAATATTGAGCAAACTTAAAGGCTTTGTTACTACTACGAAATACTACAAAATACTACTAAATCTTTAGGCCAAAATTTCATAAAAATCCGTTCATAAGTTTTCAAGTTAAGACGATATCCTTTAAGGATATTCTGTTGGAATAAGATACTTTTTTAAAATCTTAAGCTTTAATGTTTAATATCAACGGTTTTTGAAAATTGTATTAATTTCGCAATATTTATTTTTTTAAATTTTACCAACTTTTAACTTTAAGACTTTCTCACAATAACTTCACAAAATATATTGTAAATTTGGTTTTCTAACGAAATAGCTTAATATCTTATTACAAAACACTTATTTGGCTCATTTATGGCCAATTTAAAATATCCCGCTTGGAGGTGGTCTTGTCGGTCAGAGGTTTAATGGTTGTTTATTTATACCTTTTTACAGTTTCTTATGGCATTTTGTATTTTTAGAAGATCTCATCTATTTATTGATTTTTTAGTTGGTATTTATTTGAGGAATTAAACCAAAAGGATTAAAAAGGATAAAACAAAATCCTAAACCTGATGAGCAAAAAAAAAACATACAAAAGTTTTTGGAATACAGTGGAGTTTGTTTATAACCAACACCGGTTATAACGAACGATTTTTCTGGTCTCAACACATTTCATACAACATAATATGGTTATAACGAACATCGTTTATAACGAAATTTTTAAATAACGAACTAATTTTTTGCACCTTTAACGAGTTTTCATACAAATTTTTACGCTTATAAGGAACACAAAAAAAAATCGAGATTTAAAAATGAAAATTCGGTTGCAAATCTTCAAAGTTGGAGCTTTTTAATTGCAAATTTACATAAAAGAATTAAAAATTGTATGAAATGTAATTTTATGGACAAATTGTTTCAAAATTACAAACAAAAATTTTTAAAGTAAGAGAATTTAAAAAAAAAATCTTGAAAATTTAATAATTGTTAGGAAAACGTTTAAAGCGAACTTTGCTTATAACGAACTAAATCGTCCGGTTCCCGTGAGTTCATTATAACCATACTCCAATGTATAAAAAAATAATTGCTAAAGATTTTAAAATAAGGAATTTGACCTTTTTGTAACATCTACACTCAGAAAAAACCATAGTTAAATCAATAATTATATCATATTTAAATTAATATCATATTATTTTATCAATATATCTTATTAAAGTAAAAATAAATCTAGTTAAAATAAACATTTTCCAAAAGAAATAATTAGAAAAATATTTAAATTAAAATGGAAGAAATACTGTTGGGTGGTTTATCTAGATTTCGATGAAATTCGGATATATGATAGAGGAGAAACATACCTATCCAATCGCATATTAAGGGAGTACAAATGTCAATAGAAAGGCCATCTAAATAGCTTTCATTTGATAACAAATTTGTATATTTTTTCAATCATGCGCGGCTGCAGCAATTAATATACACGGAAATTTCATACGTTATGATGTACAAGTTAATGTGCTTGTTGTTTTTTGCCTACTGAGGCGTATGAAATTTCCCCTTATATTAATTGCTGGAGCCGCGCATGGTTACCTCGAAAAAGCTGGAAAAACGCAAATTTTAACACTTAAACGGAAAATTTGGCACGTAGAAAAGTACTCATTCATATAAATATTGTCGTAGGGAACCCATCAGCAGTCCTTCCCTGCAGGTTTAATTTCGAAGCTATTTCTATTTAATTTAATGGGATTTCTGCATGATTGTAATTTATTTTTATTTATGTCTTTACAGGTTTCTAATAACCATCAGTGCGTATACTTATTATAAATAAATCATACGCCTTAGTGGGTAAGTCCTAATTTTATATTTTAATTTTGCAAACAAAACTGGTCATAACTCTGAAAGTTATCCATGGATTTTTATGTAAAAAGATATCTTAATATTTTTGCAAAGACGCAACCATAGATCGTGCAACCGATTTTTATTATATAGCGTCAACAACCCTATGTGGAATGAGGAGTAAATTGTCCTTAAAGTGACTGGTTAAAGAAGGATTTATCACAGGACTGTTATAGTTTAATACTGAAGTGGGTTAAGCAGTGTCAATTGTCATAAACTTACAAATCCTGTGACTGGTAAAGGGAGGACATACCACTTAACCAGAATGCTTATTAACAAGTAAAACCCAGTTGACCAGAATTTTACCCATTGGAAGCTGTTTAGTTTTCGTTTATTTTATACGACAGGCCCTTTTGCGACAGTCTTGTCGTATGTCCATCTTTGGTTAGTCCTGTGGCATGCCACTATGTGGTTTAAAGCAGGACAAGTGACCCTCTCCTATGACAAGCCAATGTTAAAGTTGCCAATTGTATACATAGGGTAGGGTTTAGCAGAGGACTGGTCTCTGGCACGAAGTGACTGATCCTGTGGCACACGCAGAACCGGTCCCATTCTCCATAGCGAATATTTTAAACAAATTAATTACTTTCATTAGAAATTTTCAGTAATTTTTATATTAATATTTTTAATTTTTTTATTTACAAAATTATTTATTCCATTTATTTTATATTACATTTTTTCATTTCATTTTTTATTTGGAAATTTCTTAAATTTTTTAAATTGTTAGAAATTTAAAGTTGACCTGTTTTTTAATATGTGATGCGTGTTTTTTGGTTTGGTTTTTTTCAATGTCATAAATTAAAATTAAAAAACAAAAATTTTTTTCTCTCGGTTTTATTTTTAAATATTTATTATCTTTTCGATATTTCGAACAGATTCGCTGTTCATCTTCAGGAAAAAATTTAAATATCTTTTATTAAAGCGTAACAACACGCTTTAATAAAAGATATTTACTTGTTTGTTATCTTATTACAACTGAATATTTTAAATAGTTTTAGAAAATTTATTTAATCTTTTTAATTTAATAAGTATATATTAAAAAAAACTTTTAGACTCCACGTTTTTAGCTTTTATTTTAACTACGTATTATTTATTGTATCTGGTGAGAAATCTTAAAACTTCCAATTATGTCATATTCTTTGGCCGACGATACAGCTTAAGAACACTTTACCAGTCAGAACATTTGTAAAACTGTTGCCATATGTTTATAGAGGTGAATTATATACATTTGTAGTCTTTATTTGCTTTAAACTTCAACAATTTGAGTGGAACACTTTTTCACTCATTTAAACCAAGTTGAGTTAAATTCTAATGCATAAATTTTTCCCACCATAATCTTAAAATTTGTTCTGTTGCTAAAGGCAGTGTTGCCAGGTTTGACGACTTATCGTCATTTTGACGATTAAAAAAAAAAAAAAACTAATGACGATTAGACGATTTTTGCTTCCAAATTGATTTTTGCTTCTATTTCAGAATCTATTGTTTTTCACAAAACTGATGATGTATTCTTCACAATGTGAATGAAAAATTTCTTAAACTTTATGAAAAAGCTTCATAGTTTCAATGAAACTTATTTTAATGAAACTTTTTCTTTAATCCTATGAAATTTTGTAATAAATAAAATTAAATGTTTTCTTAAATTATATGAAAACTGCATTAATTTAATGAAACGTTTTAAAAACTGTTTTAATTTAATAAAAAGCTTTAAGGGACTAGTTCCAGTGACATTTATAGATTTAATGCAAAAATTCATTGATAATATGCAGAGAATTCTCTCACTGTATGTCATCAAATATAAAGCAATTTGAATTTGATCATACATTTTAAATCGTTAATGGAGGTCCAAATTTAAGAATTACAGAAAATAACATTATTAAAGAATTTTCAAAGTTTTAAAAATAATTTAAGATTAAAAAATTGAGCTACTGAAATATTGTTCACAGAATTGTGTAGAAGTGATTAACAATTTAAAGGTGACATCGTTTAAATTATCTTGACTTTCGAAGTTTAAACCATTGAAAAATGTCGTAAATTGTATTATATTACAACGATAGCATGTTAGCACTTGAAATGTGAATTACAGTATTATCTTTTATATTTTTATTAAACCTTTTTTCCACTTATAAAAAATATTTTTTATTTCGACGATTTTTTTCACGATTTTTCAAAATATGATGACGATTTTGACCATTTTTTCTCGAAAATTTGACGATTTTATGCTCAATTAACCTGGCAACACTGGCTAAAGGGCTTTAAAAATACTCATTGTGTTCTCTCTCCTAATGCGCATACTCACCATTAACATATTTTTAATGTAAACAACAACCCAGTCAGCCTAAAAATATGTTAAAGTATTTAAATGTAGACAAATAAATATAAATTTTGCAATTTTTTTAACAAAGGAAATAAAAATTAAACCAATCGAACTTAATTATCCCTGGTTTCTATAACACGTTCGCATCTACACGAACGGGTGACTACATGTATTTTGTTTTTGCATTGCATGTATTTTGTTATTGTTTTTAGACGAACGTGAAGCAAAACGTGTTCTAGAAACAGGGCGTTAGTTTCTATTTTAATGTAATATGCGAAATGCCTAATGATTGCTTTAGTGAACATGAAACTACATTAATGTTCTACAAACACAAATTTAGAGAAAAAAAGCATGAGCATGAAAATGCATATTTGTTAAGTATTGGATCTAGGAAGTTTTCTTTTTAAAGTTTTTCCTTAGTTATCGTAAAGATAATAGTAATTTTGATTAAAAATTATGATAATATGATCTAAAACCTTTCGAATAAATACTCTACATTCTCTAATTTCTTTTATACAATACGCCTGATGATTGCTTTCGTTTGGTGAACATGAAAATGCATTAAAGTTCTACAACATAGTTTCTTTAAAAAGATTTTAAATATATTATTTAATTAGCATTAAATCTTCAAGAGCACCAAACAATATTCCGGATGATTGCTTTGGTTAGCATGAAAATGCATACCGTTAGCCATTTGATTTAGGAAGTATATTTTTTTTTAGTTTTTCTCTATTTATTGTAAAATTAATTGCAATTTTTAAACAAAAATTATGATTATATGGTATCCAACCTAACAAAGAAATACTCTACATGAGGGTGTCCCTTCAAAATAGATTTGTCATTACATTCATGTATGTCATTCAAGCTAATGTGGCTTGATGATATCCGATTATATCAGAATTCCATATCTGTGTAATTTTAAGTATATTTAATGAATAAATGAAATAAAAAATCTTACTTCTCAAAATTACGAATTTTGTATCTTTTTAATAAATCCACAGAGAGAAAAATTTAGCTTTTTGCCAACTGATATTCGGTTACTTCGATTCAAATTCGGCTATAACGAATTTCAGACGGTTGGCACAACTTAACATTCATTTTCACAACAAAGTTCGGTTAATTCAACTGAACTTTAGCTGCAATACCCAAAATATTCAGAAATCTAATGTAAATATCGTTATACTAACTAAATTTATAAGCTGTTACCATTAATAAACACTTTTTAATTCGGTTGGCACTTTATTTCTCTGTGTGTATATACTTTTTTCAAAAATGGGCATTTTGCGGCCTAAATTCGGCACTGGTTAACGTTTTCCATAAAAAAGTCGAATTTTTCCATTTGGAACCATTTGCAATAAAACTGGTTGACAACCTAATGATCATATATTTCCATATACTGACATAAAACCTTAAATTTGTTTTGGGTCCGAAGTTATATAGTTATATATGAGACTATGTGTGTTAATATATGGAACTATGAATGGATGTAAATGAGCATGTATTGCAATGTATGATCATATATAAGTCCATGTATCATCATGTAGGTTCATATATATTTAATTTTAAGGTTAAGACTTATGAAAATTCCGAAATTTGTTCATTTTTTATAAAAATGTCCTGAATATGTATTATTCAGGCCCTTAAGGTACAACTTTGTTAACAGCAACGCATAGTTGTAGGCCTTATAAACACAAAGATAAAATTCAATACAAAATTTTCTAACAACGACAAATGACATACACAAAAATGTATGTGAAAATATACTTACAGACTTTATACATTCTTTGTTAGATAATGGATTGCTTTAAGCCTTAACTCATTAATGGCACGTCATAGATCCGCTGAATATTATTCAACCAAACTTTGCAGATATATGAAACCATGCTATATTAAGAAATTTTTGTACGTTTGTTGTAGTTTTCAAGCCCCCTCTAGTGGAAATATTTGCAATCTAAGTTAATAATTTGACAGCATATAAATCCAAGACGGTTGAAGATATTTAAAAAATTTTAATTTTATATAATTTTGTGAATAAAACTTCAAAAATTTATGAAAAATTATAGTTTTTAAGTTAACCGATTTTTAAAATGGGTTTGAAAAAGATCGTGGCCATTTTATAAAGTAAAATCGCTATATGGCAACCCTGAAAATATAATTTTTATAAGTTTAGTAGTATTTTAATTGAAAACATCAATTATTTTTGTTTTGAGTGAAAACGGAATAAATTTTTGAATATTTTGGACTTTATGGATTTGAAGAGTTTATCATTCGATCGGTCAGATCGGTCTAGCGGATAAATACATTTTTATTGTTTTTTTTTTTTTAATAATCATATATTAGTTAACCATATAATTACAAATTATATAAAGGGTCCGCCAAATAATTGAACTCCTGAACCAATTGGACTTTGTATGGCGTCATACCAAGGTCGTTATGCAAAATTCGTCTCAATGATGTCTCCGAAATGTTCAATTGTTGAGAACGACGGTGAATTGATGTTGATGGCGCTTCACGCACACTTTCTGCCACAGCAGCAATATTCTCAGGTGTACGCACTGTTTTTGGCTTTTCACGCTTTGGTTTATCGATGAGGATGCCAGTTTCTTTCACTTTTTTCACAAGATAACGAACATACGGACCATATTCGTTCAGCGGGAGGATAAAACTAATTATCTGTCAAATCAGACATGAGCTAAGTGTTACCATTAACGAAATAAGCACTAGTTGAAAAAAAAACGTTAGATTGCGGACCCTATATTATTACCCTACCCGAGCACTAGCTACTATGGCCTTCGGCGCGTTGTAGCTAAAACAGACCAGTGCCTCTGGTGGGAATCGAACCCACGACCCCCGAACTGACCCCCAGCACGCTACCAACTAGCCTACCGGGGCGCTCAAATACATTTTTATATTTTTTCATTAACATAACAATCAAAAATATAAAATATAAGTCTTTTTTTATATGTTTAAATACTTTTAGGAAAAAGTTCTATTCCAAAAGGGCAAACATTTATTTTTTCAAATAATTATTTGGCAACTCTGGCTACCAATTTTTCACAATTTTTTATTCAAGACTGTCATCAAGATATTAATAAATTTGAATCTTTTCAAATAACTTAACTAAATATTTCCAGTAAAAAAAACAAAGCCGTTTAAAAGTACTGGTTCGAAAAAAGAACACTGTGACTTAAGGTTAAAAGGAAGTTAACTAGTACATACCCGATGAAAAAAGTTCCGATACAGGTATATTTAATCATATATAGTCATATATATTATTAATTATCACATCACTGATCCAAAAAATGGCATACATAACCTTATGAGATCATGTGGGATTGCATCTGATATAATTTGATCCGAAAAATAGGTCTATCTAATTTGATCAAATTTGATATAACTTCATTTAGTTCCAAATAATAATGAAAATTTTAGTATAAATCAATGGTTTTTAAAATTAGCCTGAATTTCAATTTGCCTAAATGTGCTGCCATATACAATTATATATAAAAGTAATAGAATTTTTTCTTGTTTTTACCATATATGTTTAGATATAATTATTAAAGCAGACAATTATGTTTTTTTACGTTCTATGTTTCTTTTTCCTTTATTTGGATTTTCCGAATTCTAGCACGAAAATAGCTTTTTCTTAAGATTGTTGGGCTTTTCATTGTGTTTTTTTAAGATTTTCTGAAAGTTCATTTTGTACACATGAAGTATCACTGATGCCAACTTGGCGCTTTTCTAATTAGAATTATACTGCGTTTACATTAGTCTCAAAATATAGTTTTGGGCTGTATTTCAATCATATTACACTGTTTAATATGATACACGAATTAGATTTCAAAATCTAGTTCGTTTGTCAAATTATACAGTATTTTTTATCATTCAAATGATCGAATTGCTGGCCAAAACAAAATTTCGAGACTAATGTAAACGCAGTATAATTCTTATTAGAAAATTGGATTCAGTGTGAAGTATTAAATATTCTATTAACTTTGAATTTTTGCTTTTAAGTTTTTTAACTATTATTTTTATATATTTTTATAATATATTTTTTTTTGCTTGTATTTAACACATATTTTTTTTTGTTTGTCTTTTCTGATAATTATATATAAATGCGATAGATTTTTTGCTAATTTTTGCCATACATGTTTATATATAATTATATATAAAAGTGATATAATTTTGCTTTTTAATTTTTACACATATATTTATATAGAATTATGTGTGATAGAATTTGTTTGGTTTTATTGTATCATATATACTTATACATATATTTATGCATGGAATTATATATGATTTCATATTCAGATATATCAAATATATATGATCATCAACTAATATATAACATAAGATATAACGGTATACGATGATATATAGCGTTGTATTAAAAATGTTCGTAAAAATCAATAAGAGATGTAAATATATAACATTGCATAAGGCTACATAAGTAATGATACATAATTATATAAAGACATATGTGACCATATATAAACTTTTTTCGTCGGGTATACTTAAAACAACAATTTAAAACAGAAAAATAACAGAAAGTTTTGCAATATCCCGGATAAAAATAGTTATATCTAGTCATATATAATATGATTAAGTCATATATGACTTTGAATGAAGTCACATTGCAGCTAATATCATTATATACACAGACATGTGATAATTTTTATTGAGAAATTTTTTTATATTGTTCTTGATATAATTATATATCTCCAAATTTTACTCCATATAAGCTATATAATAATACAAATTTATGTAGTGAACGATATGATTTTATATGGTCCCATGCTAAGTCTTATTAAACTATATGTGACGCCGTACTAAAAAAATATGTTCCTTTTAATTTTATATAGCATTATATAAAATTCCATACATATTTTGGTAACGTTCAATATCAAATTAAGTTCTCTGCAAGTTAAGACTTTATAACACATGGCTTCACATATAACCATGTTAATTTTATAACGAAATTATTTGCAAGTGATTTATTTTATGTAATTTCAATTGATTATATATTTTTGAAACACTTAATATGTTCTTGATAATTTTTTACAACTTCGTTGCTTCATTTAAAAAATATTGTTTTTTAAAATTGTTGATTTCTAGAAACTTCAATTTTAATCTTGAATACTTTTAAGCATAACTTGAATTTCCAAAAAGCATACCTACTATCGGCTAAAATTTTATAAAGTCTGATATATTTAAATCTAATTAGACACAATTTAATGTCCCGGATATAGACAAATCTTGGATAAAATCGTGTCAAATTATATCTAATTTGATATAAATAGATACATTTTTTTTTTGGATCAATTTGTATATGATTTTATATGGGAACTTATCAAATGACGAAACAATTTGAAAGGTAGGAAATGGAAAAGCACATGTAAAAGATGTTAAAAACGGGTCGTGCTAAATTAAGAATTACTTAAATTTTAATGAGTATATATTATGGCCAGAGAAGACAAATATGCTATTTTCCCATTTTGTGCAATTTTTAGTAATATTAGCTTTTTTGACTTTTTTTTATTTTCATATTTTGGGAATAAAAACAGCTTTTTTTAAGATTTTTCAGCTTTAAATTAATTTGTTAGACATTCTTAGCTTTAAATGCTTTTTTTACTTTTTTCAATTGTTTTTTTTTTACTTTTTTTTCAATTGTCATTTTAACAGTATTATTTTGCCATAACCACCTCGGATTTTGCCATTTTTCGATTTCTCTATTTATGAAACAGAAAAAGTAATTTCCATTAATCTTGTGTTTGATTTCAAACTCACTTTCAATTAAAATTTTAATAATATCTATTAAATATGCAATTGAAAAGGAATTTGGCGCATACAAAAAAAAATTTCCAGTTTGTATAACTTTGACAGCAAATTTGTGTAATGACAACAAATTCAAAAAGAAAAATTGATAAAAATTTATTAAACTTAAAAATCGCTATTGGAAAAAATCACCAAAACTCAAACAAACTACACAATTAAAAAAAATCTTGAAAATTTAAAATATAAATAGCTAAATTTCTAAATTTCGATTTTTCTAAAATTTTGATATTTTATTTTTTTAATTTTACTGATTTTTTTTAATTTTGGTGATGTTTTCTAAATTTTGGCAATTTTTTTTTTTTTTTTTTTTTTTTTTATTTTTATTTTTTTTTTTTTTTTTAATTAATAATCATATAGTTACAAATTATATTAACCGAGCACTAGCTACTATGGCCTTCGGCGCGTTGTAGCAAAAACAGGCCAGTGCCTCTGGTGGGAGTCGAACCCACGACCCCGCACTGAAAAGCCAGCACGCTACCAACTAACCTACCGGGGCGCACCGTTTTTTTTTTTATTTTTTTTTTTTAATATTTGTTATTCCTTCCAATTCTGGCGATTTATAAGATTGCTCGGCTTTTTTAATTTTTGCATTTTTTTAATTTTTGCAATTTTTTGTAGTTTTATTTAAAGTTTTATTGGAATTTACAAAACATTTGTTTGAAACCCCAGACAATTATTAAATTATTGTTCATTTCGGTTTGGACGAATCATCATTAAAGTGCTTGTTAGAACTCTTTCACCACAATGTATACTACCGTCTGACATATCATTAAGATTGCTGTAATATATTTAAAGTAAATAATAATATTTCAATATAATTTCGTGAAGATAATTTATTGTAAAATAGTTACCATTCATAAAAAAAATACCACCATCCTGAAGTAATTGGCCTGTTAAAGCTCCTAATGTGGGGAGAATTAATGTTGCCATATGTTGAGAACTTGCTGCCAATGGGAATATAAAATTTACCAAAAGAGCCATTAAATTTTCCCAATGATTTTATTGCATATTTCTCTGATTCGCTGCCTATAACAAATTCATCATAGTTCGCATAACTTAATTTATTTTCTTTATCATGTACCACAATGCGTAATGTATGATTTATTTTTGTTGTCATTTCATGCAATTTTTCAAGACCAATAAAGTAATCATCATTTGGATCACCAAATCCGTTTTTATATTCCGTCCAACTGCGATTAAAATTTATTGAAGGATCTTGTCGTCTTTGTATAGTTATCCAATTATTTGGTTTAATATGATCATTCAATGTTCTAGAAAGATAAAAGTTAAGTTATATGTTAGGGTGGATTGATTTCGTAGTTTGGTGAAATTTAATTGTTTTAATTTTCATTGAAATACTAAAAAATGTTATGAAAAAAAGTTATTGACTAAGAATTTTCCACTAAAACAGGTTATATTACTTTTCATTAAATTAATGAATTATTTTAGTGAAAAGTTTCTTCAAATTAATTAAACGTTTCAAAAATTTATAGAATATTTTCATTAAAATAATGAAAGATTTCATTAATTTAATGAAAAGTAATATAACCTGTTTTGGTGGAAAATTCTTAGTAAATAACTTTTTTTTCATAACATTTTTTATTATTTCAATGAAAATTTTCTTGAAATTAATTAAACTTTTCATAAATTTAAATAACTTATTTAAATAATGAAAGTTTTCATTTCGAATTGTCACAATTAAAATGTTACTATTATAAATACAAAACGCAAATTTTTAATAAATGTAAGAAAAAGACGAAAAAAAAATCTTGTGAGGATCAAGGTAGTCCTAAGACTCCTTTCGAGTCTTAAAGAGTCTTTAAGAGTCCCTTCGACTTAAGCGATAAGGTTACCTTGAGCCTCATTCTAATCCACCACCCACAAGTACTCATGATTTTGATTAGGTATATATATCAACCAACCTACTGAAGAAGCAAGTATTTTCTCTTTTTAGTTAATTACCCGAATAATATGAGCTAAATTTCTCTTTTCTTACAAGTTTAGCCAACAGCTTTATATCTTCAAGCTTTTTAATTGGCAGGGGAACGAATTGGGATTACTGGGAACGAATTGGGAATGAAAGATTTCTTTAAATTAATGCAAATACATAATAAAATTAAAAAAAAAACGTTTGTTCTTTAATAGTATTCAATTTTTCTTATAAAATATTTAATATAGGTATTTTTAATAAAATTTAATGAGAATTTTCATTAATCCTCTAATTTAGTAATAAAAATGTAGTTTTATTGCTGAAGCTTTGCAATAAAACGAAAATGAATCCTGAAAACGATGCCTACCGAAATATTTATTAAATCTTTTTGAAAAAGTTTTTATTTCAATTAAGCCAAGTTTATCCCTCATCCCAAAAACTAGGTCTAAGGCACGCTAACAACGTAATTTAGTAATAAAAATGTAGTTTTATTGCTGAAGCTTTGCAATAAAACGAAAATGAATCCTGAAAACGATGCCTACCGAAAACTTGGTTTAATCCATGTGCGCCCCGGTAGGCTAGTTGGTAGCGTGCTGGTTTATCAGTGCGGGGGTCGTGGGTTCGATTCCCATCAGAGGCACTGGTCTGTTTTCGCTATAACGAGCCGAAGTCCATAGTAGATAGTGCTCGTTTAGGGTAATAGAATATAATTTGTAATTATATGATTATTAATTAATAAAAACAAAAAAAAAAAAAATGGTTTAATCCATTAACGCCCATTGTCACCATATTAGTACGCATCCATGTTTACTATTTGCTTTGGCACTATTGCTACTACAATTTAAGTAAAATAATTAAAAAATTAAAAAAAACTGAAGTTTTTCCTAATCTTATTATGTTTTAATTCACATCATTTGACAGCAACTGAAAAAATTTAATTTTGGCAAAATTTTGCGAAAAGAGTATCTAACTTCAACTGTGATACTAGTTTTTAGATGATTTTACTGTGATATTTACTTTTATTTATTTTTACATTGATTTTCAATTAATTTTATGTTTTATGTTGTGTATTTGGGCCACTTCAAAAATTTACGGCACGTAGACATTTTTTTTAAAGTTTTTTTTTTTGTCTGACATCAATGTCGATTTGCGTGTGTATAAATCGATATTTGAGCATGTGAATTCCGTTCGCGTAAATCATTTTTTTTAAACGGCGAAAATTTTACGGCGGTTTTAAAGTTAAAAATTAAAAAAAAAAATATTAAAATTATAGTTTTTGTTAAAATTGAAAAATGCTAACGCATCTGGATAATACCCCTTAAGAGCTTTCTTAGCACGCTAAAATATTTGTAAAAGCTTCAATACTTTTTAAAATACACTGAAAAAAAAATAAAAATTTATTTTTTTTGTTGATCGTGTATGCATATAAAAATTTATTTAAAATTGTTAAACATTTAACAAAATTACGGCTAGTATAACACATAATTTGCAATATTTTGGAAAAAAACTATTTGGGTATCGCTAATGGTTTAAGAGATATAACCATTTAAACTTTACCACTCATGATTTTTTGTTATTTAGATTTGTTACCTTTAATTTTGTTACCTTCAAACATTCACAAGATTTTCCACATTATTTGCAATTAAAATTGTTCTGCAAATTGGAAGCTGTAACTAACGTTTCGTTAGTTAAATCTTGAGTTTCAGTGATAGATTCTAAACCATTTTCAATTTTTTTTTAATCCGGATTTTTTTTTGTTTTGATTTAAAACCGAATACCTAACTGACTTTCTTACACCAATTTGCGATTTGTTTTTTTTTTTGTTGCTATTATTTTTTCAGATTGGCGATATTCGCGCATTTTCTCGGTTAATTTGTTTCGTTTATCAGTTTTCTTTTTACGAATTTCACGTTTTTTTTAACGTATAATCTGAAACCATTTTACTAATTTTTGTTCACAACTGTTCACGCACATAAATAAAATAAACTGAATTGAAAGTCAAATATTTATTCTTAGAATCATTTAGCAAAGGCTACTATGATCATAGAGTTTTTATAATAAAGCAAGTTCTTTAAGATTATAATAAAGTAAGTTCTTTAATTGCATCGGCGGTAATTTAGCGGTTTTCACGGTTTATGTTTCAGTTGTTTTGTTAAAATTTGTTAAGGTCGCCCTCGTGAATATTGTTTAAAAATATAGCCTCACTTTCTAGGGGTTAAAAAAACGCGTTTTTTTTTGCAAATATTATTATTGGACCGATTATAAAATACTTGTTGTGATTCTGGGTGACTTATTAACCTGAATTCAAGAATAATTATTTTAAATTTTCAAAATCAAATATTTCCTACAAGGATGCTTTTTGAGGTTAGAAACATTTTGTTTCCTCCATAAAATTTTAAATACTTAAAATTTTTTGGTGCGTTTTTGATTTTAGTATCAAGCTCAGTAAAGTCTTCCATTCGATGTACGTTTGAGCGGAATTGATACAGCGATTTAGTTGTCACAAAGCGAAATGTGTTTGGAAAAACTGCCGCTTCCCGCGACAGGATTGAAAAAAATTATTTTTTTTTGCACTTTGCAGTTTAGTCCGTCGCGAAGAATCTATTTAGATACCTAAACATGTTGCCATGCCAAGTGTTGATATAAAAAAAGCTTAAAAAAAATTGTTTTTTTTGCAAAAATTTTCAAAAGTTCATAAACTTTTTGCGTTTAAAAATTTTAAAGTGCGTTTTCGCCTCGGAGGTGCACTTTACGAAGTTACTCACATCGCCCAATACACTAGCCAACTTAAAAGATAATTCAGATTGTCAGACGCAAAAAGCTACATTTTCAAAAAATTTAAGCTAATTTTTGTGATGTCCGTGATACGTTATTGGTGCGCTGGCACCAACTTGATATACCTCAGACTTTATAAAATTACGCCGTTTTATTAATTCTGCGCTTAAAACAAATTTTTATTAAACGGCGCAAAAACCCTATTAAAACTCTTCAAAAAGTTCATAATTCGAAAAATTTTGGTTTCACTTGTAAACCACCATGCAACTTTCCACCCAGCAGAGATATCAAATATTTCTTTTTTGTGGATATATACTCCAAGTCTAGTGACTATATTTTGTATTGATTTGGATCTGCATGCTAATAACTATTACTAAGAAAACGGAATGAATGAAAAAACTCTTGCAAGTTTCAAGTCGTTTTTTTAATTTTTCGAATTTTAGATGACCACTAGTTCTTAAGGTAAAGACTTTTCAACGTAAAACTTTGCACGTATAGTCATCCAAGCCCTGTACAACGTTTTTTTAAATTCATAAAACTTAACGAAATAAGAGCCATAGTATGTCGGTTTCAGCATGTGCTCAAAAAATTTGAAATAGCCCATATGTAAAATATGTTGTGTATTAAATGTTTAAAATTTGACAAAAAAAGACTATATATTAATAAAATTATCCCTGAGGATGTAGGGAATATCCAACGAAACGTCGGATGAAAAATGAATAAATAGTCTTTTATTTATTTTGAAAACAAATGACCTTAGAGGCACACTTTAGATATTTCTAAAAATCTTAACAAATATTTACAAAAAAGTTCGATAATTCTAATAATTAATCGAAAAAAATTTAAATTTTTAAAACTTTTAATAAAATTGAAATTATGTGTCTAGTTATTATTAATATTCAATATTTATTCGGACTCTAATTAAATCTTTTAAATCAAGTTTTACAATAATTTCGAAATGGTTTAATTAGAGGAGCTGTTTTTCACTTTTTGCTCTTTGGCTATTTACAAGAATATCTTACAACTTTTCTCAAGTTTGATTTCACGACTTTGGCTCTCATATAAATATATTTTCACTGAATTTTCTTTCCAGTGTAGAAACAATAAGTTATTTTTTTGACTTACAGTATTGATATCAACTTACTCTATGCATAACTTAATAAACAGAGAAGTCAAATATGCTTGTTTTTGATATTTTTTTCATTTTTACTCATATTTGCTATTTATGTCATTTTATTTATTTTTACTTTTTAGACTTAAAAACAGTTTTTTCTTAAAATTTTTGAGCTTTAAAATTTAATTTCTCAGACATGTTTAGCTTTAAATGCTTTTTTCCTTATAGGTGTTTACTTTTGCTTTCGAAAAAAAAAAAAATTATACAATTTTTTTCCAGTTTTGCTATTTTTTGCTTTTTACAATATTTTTTTTTTGCCATTCGGATTAGTCATTTTTGTCTTCTCTGTTAATAACATATAAAAAATTACGA
The DNA here is from genome assembly GCA_021234595.1 of Delia radicum. Taxonomy (NCBI): domain Eukaryota; kingdom Metazoa; phylum Arthropoda; class Insecta; order Diptera; family Anthomyiidae; genus Delia; species Delia radicum. Next base: position 19,005,734 of record CM037852.1, on the reverse strand, counting down.
ATATTTATATCGATTTATAACAAAAAAAAAAAAAAAAATACTTTTCTCCTTTGTCCAAATAATGATTTCAAATATTTATTTACCTTAAGAATTTATCATTGCTATTGATCCATGAGGTTTTTTCTTCAGATTGAACATCAGCGCCGATTTTTTTATTTAATAACTCTTCATTGTTTAATCTGGAAACAAGATTTAACAATATATTAAACACTAATAAGTTAATAATATACCAACACACATGTTCTAAAATCATGATTACCATAAAAAATACCCTACAACTTGTTTCAATAAACATTGTTTAAAAGTTATTAAATTAAAAAATGTTGTATTTAATTAATATACATTTATTCTATAAAATAATAGGCTTGTTTGTTGTAAGAATTTCGATATTGTATTGCTAAATATTTTGACTGCAATTTCTAATCTTCTACTGGGTATTACAATTTTTTACAAAACAATTCTTATTTTTTATAAACTTTAAAATTTTTCTGCCTTTTATAACTCATACTCTTTATACCTTATGAACCAAAATGTTTATAGCATAAATTAAATTTGGCAATCGTTAAATATTTTTTAAAGCCCTTGAAATGTTTTTAAGATTCTTATCGAAATATTGGAAAATAAACAAAAAAAATAAAATGTATTTAATACATTTTAAACACAATTTAATTAGAAAGATTACAAATATTTTAACATAATTATTGTTTGTTTATTTTGTTTAAATTGTTAATTAAAGTGCTTACCTTTCGTTTTCATCAGATTCTTTTTCTTTGAATTCAGTCCCATCCACAAGTCGTTTAAGCAATGATTCTTCTTTGTCTAATCTGAAAGCATATCATATGGGTTTCGCACTCAGCATTGAACAAATTAGATTTAATATATTTTTTTTTTTAATCAAATACCTATTGCTTAATTGAGTGTTGTAGTCCAAAAGTTTATTTAATTTATTAAATACGATTTTTGTCCATAAAACACTTTGTTCCTGTTGTAATATCACAATAATATATTAAAATTAAAAATGTCTTTAATTTATTTATAAGTTTATTATTTTTTATTTATTTATTTACCTCGTATTCCTGATCGCTAAGCTCATTAGCATAACTTTTTAGAAATATGCCATACAATAATAAAAGTAATTTCAAATTCATTTCGATCAAGTAATTGCACGTTTGGAGTTAGTTTAAGAACTGATGTGTTTTGAATGTTTTGCGCGGATTATAAACCTTACTACAATTTATTTTTTTTTTATTACAAACAATTTAATTTCATTAATTTAATTCGATTTTTTGAGTTATGTTAATTTTTTTTATATATTTGAATTTAAAAATATAACAAAGGGTACAGTGTTTTGAAATTGTCTGAGTTTAACCAAATTAAAAATTAACAGCAATTTTTTGTACGTTTTTCAAAGTATGTACCCAAGTAAATACGGTATCGTATATGAACATATATGATCATATATGCATATACCTGATCATATAGGTCAATATTTAATTCAATATGTGATTATAAATGGTCTTATTTATGACCATTTAGGTTCGGATCCAAAATGTAAGGGTATATTGGCACATATGTTCATATAATCAAACTTGCCATAATATGCGGCCATACATACTCTAATTTTGGATCCGAACATGTTGAACACAATATGATCAGCTCTACCCATTTATGATCATTTACAAGCCCATGTATTATTAACTGGTCACATGTGGGAATATCTGTTCTAATATGTTCTAATATAGTCCAATATATGACCTTGAATGGTCTCTTTTATGACTTTATTCGTATAATTAATTTTATTGATCATTTATGGTAGCATATGTCCATATCTGATCATTTTTGTTTATATATACTCAAAAACGAACACACGTGCTTCTATATGATCATATATGGCTATTGTTTATATTGAACTCGAGTGGTTGAGTGTATGTACAATACTGAATCTTTATTAAAATTTAAAAACCTTAAGTACAAAAATTTTAAAACTAAACTAGAACTATTTTAATCTTTATCTTCGGTCGCATACACATGCGTACCCATACTTTGTTTACCTGGTGATAAACATGGCTTGTGTTATCTATATCATTACAAGTCGTAAACTACAAAACTTATCATGAACCATACTTAACTAGTGAACATTATCAAAAACAAATGTGGGAAAATTTATATGTTTATTATCCCAAACTAATAAACCCTATCATAAACAGATTTGGGAAAATTTATATGTTTATTATCCTAAACTAATAAACCCTATCATAAGCAGATTTGGGAAAATTTATATTCTGATAATATCTAAGAAATTTTAAATAATCCTTTTGAAATTTACCCAATATTTTAAATCACATGTTCATGCCTGAACAGCTATAAACCCACAATTTTCAGAGCCGAATGTGGCCCTATATATGGCCCTATATTGAGAGATATGATCATATAGATCGCATATGCTCATATACGATCACATTTTAACTTAAATGAGTATTAAACGTAATCTTATAAGACATTTTGTTATGAAACACCCATTTTCTGTAGAGCATCTTCAGCTGCCAAGCCCATTTGATGTTCTGTAGATCCCGGTGGTTCCATTTTTAATATTAAACTACTTTCCTTTAAAAGCTGTATAACTTCTTTAATATTTTGATTAAAATCACGACGTGATATTAAATTTTGCATTAATAAATGTTGAGAGATCATCATAATGGGTGCATGTAATTCATACATGATTAACCTGTTAAAAATGGGAATAAAGCACAAATTAAAAAAAAACTTAAAAATGTGACAATAATTCAAAACAAATAATAACTAAGGAATATTTAAAAAGTCTCTTTAGTGTAAAAAAAAAAAAAAATTTAAAAAGCTCAGGTTAAACGTTTCTTAAATAAAACAAAAACAGATTAACAGGGAGGGACTCCCTCCACGTGTCATAAGATTTGAATATGTCATAGAGGGGACAAAATAAATAAGAATAAGTTCCTTTTTAGCTGCCCAATTTCACTATTACGGTTAAAACTGTTATTTGCGTTTATTAAGCTTATTCAAAGAAAAAATATACAAATTTGGTATGAAATGAAATATATTTGGATAACCTTTCCATAGGTATACAAAAAACAGTAAAAAGTTTTGAAACAAAAAAGTTTCAAACAACTTAAAAAATAATTTTACCCCAAAACATGCGATTGGGCAGATCTGTTTCTCAATACTTTTTTTATTACTTTCGTCTCCTCTATCTTATATTTGAAATCTCTTAGATGCACTGAACAGACCTCACTTGTAAGTTGATTTTACATTGGACGCCATATTTATGTTTTCAACATTTTTGTAATTACAAATTTTAATAATTATAAGATATTGTTTCAAAATATTTACCTCTTAATCTTGTTAGTCCCGGTTCCAAAATATTAATAACATCCAAAAATTCTCGACAATAACGTTGTTTTCTTTTTAAATCCTCTAAAGTCATGTTGGGTAATAAATATCCCTCTATTTTGCCATACAATTGACAGAGAGAATATTTGGCGGATAATAGTAAATAGTGCTTAGGACCCAAAACTTCGGAATACCTAAAAGAGAAAATGAGTGAAGAAGGAAATATTATAAAGTATTTTTCTGATTTTGCTTACCTTTTTAAGAAATTTTCTAAACCGGCCACATCATGAACATCATTTGATTCCAAATCATTATTAATTTTATCCAAAAGTTTAACAATTTGTGAGGGCAGCAAAATATTAGGACAATTATCACATCTTTATAAAAGAAAGCAAATGATTTTTATCAGTGATAATTAAGAATTTTTAAAAATGCTTAAACTCACTTCCACTCCGCTTCTTGATTTAATGGATTTGTTGAACGTATAAAACCCGTTTTACATTTATCACATCTAATGGCACTACAATCTGAACCCAATTCGAATGGATCAGCACAACGTTTACAGCAACACCAAAATAATTTTCCAGCTTGCATAAAATCACGACGTTTTAAAGTTCCCTAAAGAAAATTTTAAAAATATTAGGCAAACATTGTACGGTGAAGATCTTTTTATGCAAACTCTCTTATTCAAAAATGTCAAGGTGTTTTCTCAGAGAGAACTTCAATGTGAACGAATTAATGAAAGCAGAGAGAAAGAAAACTTACCGAGTGAGATAGGGGAAAGGAATGATAAGAAATGAGAGCTGTGAAATTAAAGAGTAGAGTTATCATATGAGAGAGAGAGCAGAGAAGAGAAAGAGAGCAGCAGAATTCAATCAATTTTACAAAATCAAAGCTGGAGATTATACCAAATTAGGACTATACTTACCTGCAGTGTATAGGCATAACTTAATGTTATGGCCTCTCCCTTTTTAACCGCCCGCGATGTTCTCAATATAATTTCATATGTTTGCGGATCATCGGTATGTGAAGTATTTGGACAACAATCGTGTGCCAATAAGAAAGCACTAGGATATAAAGTACGAGATTTGGCAAAATTTTGTCCTATTTCAAAACAATTAACATCTAAAATACCACATACAGTATGGATTTCTTCAGCTGAAAATTGTGTCGCCAAATGCCAATTATCACGTAAATATGTCACTACATTACTTTCATAATGACTCCATAATTCGGGATTTTTTTTACGCTCTTCCAAATGAGACTCCATAAGCATAACACGTTTATAAAATTCGGGTGAATGATGTTTCATTAGTAAAATGCGTACAATTAATACCAATTCATAGAGGTTTTTACGTTGTTCTAAAGAGGCATTAAGAGTTAATGGTTCTGCGGTTTTTTCATTTTTATACAGATCACATTCATATGAAGAATGGCCTTCAAGTTTTTGCACACCACGACATTTGGGTCCACATAAAGGCCAATGACAGGAAGGGCATCTAGGAAAAAGAAAATTAACAGTTTTTGAGAAGCTTCTTGAAACATAATACTTAAATAAGTAAATTTTTGGGTATTAGAAGACGTTTAGGCAAAAAAGTGGAACCGAAACATATTTTGCAAGAAATTAAAGAGGAGAGCAGAAAATAAAAAGTTTAATACAAGTTTCAGAGAACAAAATACTTAAACTAAGAAATTTATTGGTACACACAGAGAAAAATTTAGCTATTTGCTAACTGAAATTCGGTTACTAACACTCAAATTCAGTTATTACGAATATCAGTCGGTTGGTACAACTTAACATTAGTTTTCACAACAAAGATCGCTTAATTCAACTGGATTATAGTTGCAGCACCCAAAATATTCAGAAATCCAACTGAAATATTATTATACTAACTGAAGTTATAAATTGTTACCATTAAAATACACTTTTCAATTTGGTTGTCACTTTATTTCCATGTGTGTATTAAAAATCGTTTCGTCAAAAATTGGCGCCCAACGTGGGACCTAAACACATTTTGAAAGAAATTAAAGTGAAAATCAGAAGAAAATTCTTGGTTTATGTTAAAAAAAAAATATAAAAGCCTAGACCTAAATATTGTACGGCATTGATTTGATATGCAAATAGATTGAAACTTTAGTATCTTACCGATATTGTGTTGCTTTCAATGTAACTGGCATATAACAACCCAAGCATACAGGATCAGCTGAAACACAGGGACCTATAGCCAATGGCTTTTCATTGATTAAGATTTCCCCTGGTTTCAAATCACGTTTAGCTACCAAATAACGACCATATATTTCCGAATTAGCTACAGTATATAAAACAGAATTAGAGCTAGGCACCAATGTTTCTGGAATTGCAGCATCTTTATCATCATCTTTAATATTCAATTGTTGAAAATTTTCCTTTAGTGAAGTATCCTTATTATGTTGTGGTCCCTGCTGCTGATGATGTTGAGGTTTTTTCTTATTTTTCTAACAAAAAAAAAAATAAAAATAATGTTTTATAAAACATTTTAGTATACATATGTATCTTATACTAATTACTTAAGGAACACCAAATTAAAGTTTCTAATGTAATTACTTTTTAATTTAATGGTGAACACACTTTCCCAGCGTATTATTAATTGATTTTTCAGTTTTTGAAACAAAAGTTTTACCAAACTATAGCCAAATTTTGTGAAACCATAGCAAACAATTAAAAAGTCATTTAATTTTTGCCATACGCAAGTATAAAAAAACATTTTGTGAATTCTCGTTGTATATAAATATATATATAATAATATTCGAAAATTACTTCATCATATTAGATCTAATCTGATACAATTAGACCTAATTGTAAAAAATAAGACATTGTTTAATAAAATTGCGAGTTTTTCCTCTTCCTAATGTATTAAATTAAATATATAGTGATAGAATTATATATGATTAGATACAATGTTATACAGAAACATGCATTTACATGTGATATATAGACATATATAGACCGATATGTAATTGGATACTTTTACATATTGCAGCTTATGAAGAGTAATATAAAGAAGAATACAATTATATGTTTGAGATGTAATTTTATATAATATTGTACAAATATATATTTTAATATATATTATTATAAATAAATGTATAAAGTAATATTTAATTACAACAAAGCTTTTTTTCTTGGGTAGTCTAAAACATAATCCGTTCAATATCTCGATCTCTTAGAGACTATAATAGAGATGTAATATAGAGAAAGATATAATCAGGCACGTAGCTAGGAATTTGTTTCTGGGGGGAGGAGGTGTTTTACGATTTTTTTATTTTGATTATGTTTTTTTGAAACATAAACCTACCGCATAAAGCCCATTTCCTTAAAATACATTTTTTTTTAGAAGCACAACATATTTTATATAACTTTTTTGTATTGTATTGTGTTCATTATTTTGCGAATTTGTATATCGCGAAACAGCGCTTCAATCAGTTTTATCCAAATCCGCGAAACACGTCAAATTTGAAAACGTTTGTGTCCTTTAAGTTGGATATACATCATTATTGTCTAATTGCGTTAAACTTTTAACTAAATATAAATTTTTAGTTTAATTAAACAATTATATTTTTATGGACTAATTAATATACGGATAGAGTAGCTAAAATTTGATAATTGCAAAAGAAGTCACAGAAACTTTCGACTTCTAATAACCCGATTAAAAAAAAAAAAATGAATATGATACTTTATTTAATCATACGAAATTTAATATAAGTCTTAATACAGTTTTACCCGAGAAGTGGGCCCATATAATTATATAAGTTTGCATTAGTTTTGTTTTAATTTGATAATATCACATTAAATTACATTATATAGCGGTATAAATTTATATCTGAACTGATACTAATATATACAAAATAAGCTATAGTTGTATCCGGTTTCTGATTTTGAAACTTCATTAAAATCCGAAATATTTGCAGAAATAGTTACCCTCGAATATGGGTTTTGCTTAAACGTTATTAATTCTTTTAGACTTTAGCCACTTGAAAAAAGTTTACGACTTTAAAAAATTGTAGCAAATTCCTTTCCATTTGGATATTTAATTTTATTCAAAAATTCTCTTCATATTACCTAAAAAATAAGTTGTTTGAGAAAAAAAACTTTGAAAATGAAGATATAATGAAAATGAAGATTTTGTGGAATTTAGTAACTTACACGATTGAAGAACAAACAGGGAAAAAACTTAATAATTTCACCCTACGGGTCAAAAGTCGGGATATCAGAATTCGTTTTAGAGGTATGGTTCCTTCGGCAAGGTGTCTTATTTTGATCCCTAGAATACGATTTTCCTTGAATGTTGAGCGATTTTTAAATCGACCCGCCCTAATGACCATATATGTCCATATACCCTGAAATTTCTGATCCAAACATATATGGATTCATCTATGAACTAATATATGTGGCCACATATGACAATATATGAACATTTTCACCTGGGTTATTAGTTTTTTTTGTCGTTCTTCACTGTATACATGCAAGTGGAAAGCAACAACACTTTCGTATGCTTTGCTGGTAAACATTGACGATAGCGATCATAAATGTAGATTTTGTTTCTGTTTAACGTATGATATCGTTTAAAAGAGTGTGTTATGAAAAGCACTTGGAAAAAATTGGTGTTAGTTTTAAATTTCAAACTTATATTATTCACAGAAATATTATTGTGTGATCCCTCGCAGTCTACTCTGACATAATTGAAAACGCTTTTGTGATTTTTTTGTATTTTTTACAAAATGGATTTGCAAAATAAATGGGAAGATTAATTTCTTTTTTACTTATAATTTTAAGACTGAAGTACACTGTTTAATATGCTTTCAAATAATTCAAACTATAATATTGAAAGGCATTTTAAGACATTTCATGCAGATTACGTTGCCAATAATATAGCAGGTGGATCAAGAGAACAATAAGTTGCGGACTTTAAAAAGTTTTTTTTTGGTTCAGGATACGCTCCGAATCTTGGAGTACATTGAAAGTTATGGTGAGGAAATAAACATGCAACGTATTAATTTACAGTCAAATTATACTTATACTGGACCTCTAAAAGCATCCTATGTTGCAAGCTTAAGAATTTCTCAGAACTTTAAACCGTTTTCTGATGGCATTTTTATTAAAAAGTTTGCAAGGAAATGCTGCGAAATACGAGAGGTATTGACATTTTTGATGCGGTAAACGGAAGGTTGGAAATAAAAACCGAATTTTTAGTAAATGAATTGTCTTTATATTTTTTTTTTTATTTTTATAATTTTTTTTTGTTATATTGAAATAAAAACTGTTTTTTTATGTATTTTACTTAAAACTTTGAATAAAAATCGTTAGGGAAAAACTCGGAAATTTGAAAATCAGTTTTGCAAATCAATTTTTTTTTTTTTGCCGTGTACATTTATGAAATTTGTTTGTATGTTTTACAAAAAATATTGAATAAAAAGTAGTTTATCTTTAAATGTATTGGTAGTTGCTCTTCCATAACGAACTTTTGGGTACCCCTGGTCTAAAGCACAATCTGTTCAAAATCTCACTCTGGGATCAACAGGTGTCAATGTTTTTGGTCTATATATAAAAGTATATAGTCTGTAAAAATATTTCAGCTGGAATTACTCGGACGTAAATGTAACATGACGGGTCAGCTGATTCAACCTGTATACGTGCGAGTAAAAAAATATTTTTTTACGTCAGCGTGATAAAACGCTGCTTTTAGATGTAGAAAAAAGAACAATAAGAACGGAAAAAAAACTAAAAGCTCAATAAACAAGAACAAAAAATATTAAGCGTTACATATTTTGAGTAACTTAACTAAAAAAATATTCTACGTTACTACTAGTTCACGTTACATTTACATTCGAGTAACAAGCGTTGTACACATAAGTGCGTCGAACACATGTTAAAATGATACATCTTTTGTTGACATAGTCTTAAAACCAAATTGGCCCTTTTATATATAAATTTCTTCCGCTAATTTTTACACAAATTGTGGTTGCCAAACACGCAATACAAAGTATGTGTGTGTATTTATAAATATTTGGCACGCGTCTTAAGAGAATTTTCCACTATTTAAACCATAAAAGTAAAAAAGTGACTAAAATGGAACATTCATTTAACAGAAACTGTTTTCTATGAGTACTTTTTTATAAATGGTGTTTTTGTAAAGTATTTTTAAAAAGGCTCCTTTTTTTAAAGGGTACCTTTTTTTAAAAAAAGGTACTTTTTTAATAAAAGATACTTTTTTAACAAAAGGCACATTTTTAATAAAATGTACTTTTTTATGAAAATGTACTTTTTAATAAAAGGTACTTTTTGAATAAAAGGTACTTTTTGAATAAAAAGTATCTTTTGAATAAAATGTACTTTTTGAATAAAATGTACTTTTTGCATAAAAGGTACTTTTTGAATAAAAGCTACTTTTTGAATAAAAGCTACTTTTTGAATAAAAGTTACTTTTTGAATAAAAGGTACTTTTTGAATAAAAGGTACTTTTTGAATAAAAGGTTATTTTTGAATAAAAGGTACTTTTTGAATAAAAGGTACTTTTGAATAAAAGGTACTTTTTGAATAAAAGGTACTTTTTGAATAAAAGGTACTTTTTGAATAAAAGGTACTTTTTGAATAAAAGGTACTTTTTGAATAAAGATACTTTTTGAATAAAATGTACTTTTTGAATAAGAGGTACTTTTTGAATAAAAGGTACTTTTTGAATAAAAGTTACTTTTTGAGTAAAAGGTACTTTTTGATTAAAAGGTACTTTTTGATTAAAAGATACTTTTTGAATAAAAGGCACTTTTTGAATAAAAGGTACTTTTTTGAATACAAGGTGCTTTTTGAATAAAAGGTACTTTTGGAATAAAAGGTACTTTTTGAATAAAAGGTACTTTTTGAATAAAAGGTACTTTTTGAATAAAAGGTACTTTTTGAATAAAAGGTACTATTTGAATAAAAGGTACTTTTTGAATAAAAGATACTTTTTGAATAGAAGGTACTTTTTGAATAAAAGATACTTTGTGTTTGTGTTAATATAAATGTCAAACAGCATCGAAAATTTATAAGATACTGAATATAGAAAAGAAAATCCAAGTAGAACTTTTTTTTTAAATTGAGGAAAAATCAACAATTATATAACTTTACAAAAGTACAGGAAAAGCGTATTTTGGATCACCCTGTTCACAGTAAAACTGTAAAACTTTTGCATTTATATAATGGTTATATAGGTTCTAAGCTGTTTTCTTTCAAATAACATAATTTGTTTTAAAATCGGTTCCAAAATGATTTTTAGCCGCCTTCTTCGAAAATGTACCAGTGTGCTTCTTATATTTACAAAAATAAAGCAAATTAAATATTTTAGCTAAGTTGATACATGTATTTCGATCTAATCAGAATCCGAAGTTTAAGAAAATCTAGAGCCTCCAGAAGAGGCAGAGCCTTAACAAAAAACGTATTAATCATCAAAAAGTCGTCAAAATGTTTTGGTCAAAATTAAAACAAAAAAGCGAATATTTTAAAAAATAACCAAAATTAAAAAAAAAACAAAAGCATTAAACTTTTAGCAATTTATTTTTCTTGTAAATTTCAGCGTTTTGTCAATTGTGTTTTTTTTAATTTTTGGTGATTTTTTTTATATATATTAGAATAAATCGTTAAAATTCAAAAAGAAATTCGAAAAAATTTATTATTTTTGCAATTTTTTTAAATTTTAGCAATTTGTTTTTCTTCTAAATTTTGGCCTTGATATAAATTTGATAATTTGTGTGCGTCAAATTCATTATCAATTATATATTTAATATATATAATTAAACTTTTAACTGAAAGTGAGTTTGAAATCAAACAAAAGTCTAATTGAATTTTACCTCAATAAATCAATTCCTTCTTTGTTAAAAAAAGGAGTATCCCCCCTGAGGTTTAATTTCGATTGTCGATTTTTTCTACCAAATTGTATATAAGGGCATTAAAACGATTTATTGCTTAATTTGAATTTTATGAGCAAATTGAAAGAACACACATTTCCTTTTTAAACACAACATTTGGTTAATTATAGTCAAAGCATTTTAATATATTGCGGCCACGTTTCTGGCGCTTATTCAAAATGCGAAAAAATGTACATTACTCTTTAAGCATTTAAAACATGATGGAAGACAAAATGTTGACAAATTTTGTCAATGCAATTTTGACAGATGACTTGTACCTTGTAGATATAACTTTGAAAATGTGTACGATTTTGTCAAAAATGTTTTACCGTTGTGCTAAATTGAAAAGAAAACAAAAATACCTGTGTCGTGAAAATAAACAGTGAATGACATAAACTTTTCGTCATTTTTAAAATGAGCCATTACACAAAATTTTGACTCAAAATTGTTTGCTTCCATTGAATGGATCTTCAAAACACATTCTGAATTTAGACAAAAACCCACGCTTAGAGACACATCATGAAATTATGCAGAGACAAAACTACCCAGAAAAACTTTGGTAATGGGTGCGATAAAGTAATGTATTACCTTGTAATGTGTACTCCTTATCTGTATCATTATTTTCCAACAAGAAGTAATGAGTTACCGATTATTGAACACTCATGGATTACCTTGTAATTACACTTTACATTACTTCAAAACTTTTTTTGAACTCCTGAACCAATTGGACTTTGTATGGCGTCATACCAAGGTCTTTATGCAAAATTCGTCTCAATGATGTCTCCGAAATGTTCAATTGTTGAGAACGACGGTGAATTGATGTTGATGGCGCTTCACTCGCACTTTCTACCACAGCATTAATGTTCTCGGGTGTACGCACTGTTTTTGGCTTTTCACGCGTTGGTTTATCGATGAGGATGCCAGTTTCTTTCACTTTTTTCACAAGGTAACGAACATACGGACCATATTCCTTCAGCGGAAGGATAAAACTAATTATCTGTCAAATCAGACATGAGCTAAGTGTTACCATTCACGAAATAAGCACTAGTTGAAAAAAAAAACGTTAGATGTCGGACCCTTTATATATTTTTGAAAATCTTTTCATAGACACATTACTTTGTGATTTTTTGTAAGCATGAGGATAAAGTGTATATTTTTGATATCACAAACGAAAAGACGAAGCACAACAACTCATTTACATTTTAAGCAATAAAATATTATATGTATCGATAGCTCAGTTGGTAGAGTTCTCGCCTTACTAATTTTTATATACCAGAGACCCCAGGTTCGCGTACCAGCATGACCACGTAATTTATTTAATAAAAACAAAACAAATTAATTTATTTATTTAATTAAAAAAAAATATCTGTAAAAAAAATTGTTTGTCTATTTTTTTTTATAAAATCTATTTAAAGACACATTACTTTTTCCCACCATGCAACCATATAAGTAACCAATTACTTTACCCCCTACAAAGGTAATGAGTCCACCCATTACTTTTAGGCTCATCGCCTGTAAAATTTATCAGTGAAGTAAGGTGTAATGTAATGCGTGAAGCCCTATGGCGATACATTACTTTACCCATTATTTGGTAATGTGTGGTTTTGCTGGGTAATAGAAATGGAAACAGTTTTGAACTCAAACTACATGTATTATTTTTTCTATTAAAAAATTTCACGTTATCCTTAAAATAATCATCAGTAGAATTTCTAAATATTTTGTTGTCAATTTCATGTTCGAACTTTCTTCAGACAAAAATATTCCAGTTACACAGAGAGAATTTTACTGCAAAAAAATTACGCAATTTTTCAGTAAACTAATGGAACTTTTTTCACAATTGAAAGACAAATTTCTTAAAATTAACAAAAAAACCCAGCCAACACATTTCTGAGAGCTCAAAAATTATGACTCATAAAAGACTCAAAAATATACTTATTTTCAGAGCGCTCAAATTTCTGAGTTATAAATGAATTTTTTTAAAAATTTGTTTAACACTCACATATGACTCCAAAATGAATCATAAATTACTAAAAAATTCTGCATTTTTCAATAATGCTCATAATTAAGAGTCTTTAATGAGTCATAAAAGAGAGCTCAGAAAGAAGCTTCATCGGCACATAAAAATACCCTCATATAGCTATGATTTTAACCCATTTTATACAACTCATCGATCACGTGGGATTTTTTTTAGCGAAATTTGTTAGAAAGATATAATGGTGTGTCAATTAGCTTTTTCTGAAATTCTTTTGCACTTATTGAGCTCTCTAGCGATGTTATTTTCAATTTAAATTTAAACTTCTACGATTTGTATGTACTTAATGGGCTAAGATTTTTATAATTTTTTATAATTTTTTTTTTTTTTTTGTTTAAGCAAATATCTTTTAACGCGTAATACACAATTTGATCTATCGGACTTTCACCATTTTTGTGAATTTTTGAAAAATATTAGTACTTTAGACAATTTTCCAAAATTGTAATATGGCAGCACTGGAGAATAAATTTCTAAAATTTTTTTTTTTTTTTTTATTATTATTTAATAATAATATAATTACAAATTATATACTATTACCCTAACCGAGCACTAGCTACTATGGTCTTCGGCGCGTTGTAGCGAAAACAGACCAGTGCCTCTGGTGGGAATCGAACCCACAACCCCCGCACTGATAAGCCAGCACGCTACCAACTAGCCTACCGGGGCGCACTTCTAAAATTTATTCTGTTTTGTTTATTACATTCATGAAGAAAATTAAGTAATTAATTAATTAATTAAAATTAATGTTTAGAATACATTAAAGTTTTTACAAGATCGGAAATTTCTTGTTCCCATGTTTTAATTTTACATAAAAAGTACATATTGCACCACAAATTTTTGTCATTCAATAATGAACCAAATCGGCATATAGCTTTTATAACACCGGTCTTCGTTCTATAAATTAATAATTTTTCAAAAAAGTGCTATAAAAAATGTTAAAAATTGTATTTTTTTTTAAATTAACTATATGGCAACCATGGAACCAGAGTTTTAATTTTTTTTTTATTATTTATATAGTAAAAACCACAAATTTCCACATGCTTTTTACTGCATTATTATATCTCCCTCCTATACAAATTATACCCCAGTCAGAAATTGCCCAGTGGTACAAAAAATCAAGCACTGACATACCACTGGAAAACCAAGGAACTGTAAATATATTACTGGCAGAGCACTTGTTAAAGACGCTTTACCAGCGTATTCACAAAGAGTTTTGCCAGCGTTTGTTTCAGTGGTAAAAAAAAAAAATGTGGTAAACACTGGGCCAACGTTGGCAAAAAGTGTTTTTTCAGTGTTATTCAGTCACAAATTTGCCAACTGCTGAAAAATGTTTGAAATTTTGCATTAAAATGTTTTTTTCGGACTTCATATATTATCATATATTTATTTAGAGTGGTGTTCTAACTCAAGTCCAAAATCTAATATAATATTGTCATATTAGATATTATTTGTTGCTTTTCAAAAAGTTTGATCATTTTCGTGATAGGCAATACAATTGTGTCATAGGCATCACCCTAATCTTCGGGTGACTGCAAAAGAAAACGACAATTGGCTTAGTGTATAAACTGGCTGATTTGGCAAGCCGAATCATAAAATCTAAACTGTTTTTTATTGATATGTAAAAATTGTTGCTTTTCAAATAGTTTTGATTTTATGATTAGGCTTACCAAATCCGCCTGTTTATACACTAAGGCAGCCAAAATTCTCATAAAGTTGATTTTGTCTGTTGTATGTAATGGCACGGTTTTGAATTGAGGGTGATGCCTATGAAACAATTGTATTGTCTATCATGAAATAATCAAACTTTATTTTTTATTGATATGTATGGTTGATTACTAAGAAAACAAGAATGGAGCAAAATTGATTATTAATAGGTTTTTTGTTAAAGTTCTGCCTATTATATAGGCTCTAGCTTTTCTAAAACTTCGGGTTCTGATGAGATCTTTAGCCAGATCGAAATACTAGTATCAACCTAGCTAATATGTTTGATTTGCTTTATTTTTGTAAATATACGGAGGTTGAAAGCTCGTTAAAAATTGAAAATAACATAAAAATAATCTCGATGTATATAAAACAAAAAACTAATATAACTGTAAAAATTTTTGCTTTTCAAATAGTTTTGATTTTATGATTAGGCTTACCAAATTATCCAGTTTAAACACTAAGGCAGACAAAATGCTCATAAAGTTGATTTTGTCTGTTGTATGTAATGGCACGGTTTGAGATTAGGGAGATGCCTATGAAACAATTGTATTGTCAATCATGAAAATAATTAAGCTTTTTAAAAAGCAACAAATAAATTATAATATGACAATAGCGTATAACTAAATATATAAAAATGTTTTATCTCCTTGAAAATCATTTATATTACAGACTTAGTTTTGAAAAATAGTAACCATAAAATTTTACAACGAATCTTTTTTTCTGAGAAATTTTTTTTTTAATTTTCTGTTTATTCATTCTTAGCCAAATTAAAATTTGAAATAGCTCAAGATATTGAACGAAATTTTTCATTTTCTAGCATAAATTAAAAATGTAAATGTTTTATTTTCTATTTTTAAACAAAAAACATTTAAAGTTTATAACAACAAATTTGCAAACAAAAAGTTCAAAGTTTTGTATATTGTCTACTACAAGGTACACTCAAAAAAAAAAAGTTTGTAAAGTCAGCAAAAAATGTTGCTGAGTCAGCAAAATTTTAGTCAGGAGAGTGCTAGCAAAAAAATTGCTAATGTCAGCAAAATCTTTTGCTGAAAATCAGCGAGCTGATTTTTAGCAACAAAATTAGTAGATTCAGCAAAAGTTTTGCTAACACTTAGTAGATTAGAAATAAAAAAGCCTTGGTAAAAATTAATAAATTTTTTGCTGAATTTAAGTAGACTGAAAAAAAGGAAAAAAATTTGTAGAAATATTGTAATTTAGTTAATTTATTTGCTGAATATCATAAAACATATTTTTGTGACTCTTTTAAAAATAACTTACAATAATTACGAAATATAAAAATTTTCATTTTCCCACATTGACGACATGAATTAATTTAATATCTGAAAATATATAGAAATAAATATATATAACATAACAAAATTTTCTTTCAACTACTTACATCAATGGTAGTCTAAATGATGCTTTCTTTTAAAGAACGCAACTGCCGAAGATAATTATAGAAACGAAACGAAAAAATAAACAAAACAAAAACAAACGAAACGAAAAAAAAAACAACTTTTTTTGCAATAAGAAAAAGGAACCATACAAATCTACGTAAGATGTGTGTCTTTGTCTTTCGCTTTACTCTGTCTACATGTCTGTATATGTTTGTTTGCAATTTGACCACACTAGATTAGTATTCTATTAACATTTATTATAGAAATACATATTCAATTTAAATATTTTCTTTTGTCTTTTATTTTATTAATAGGCAATTATTTTCACAAGCCGGTGACAACGCAAAATCTAAGTTGTTTTAATCCTCAATTTTGTTTTATGTATGAAAAAGAGATACAAAAGTCTTTCATGGTTGATTTTTTTATATGTCTTATTAGAGTTGTACTTTTTAGTATCATTTTCTCTTTTCTACTACATCTTGACATGCCGCGACATCTGCTTCATTCTGCGTATATCTTTCAATCTGGTTGTCGTCCACACTATTAATGTGCTTATCAGCACAATTTTTTTTAGCAAAATTAATTAGTAAAACATTAGTATATTAGTAAAGCATTAGTATAAAACAGTTAAGTGCTGATTAAGTATAACAAAAATTTTAGCTGAAAACACGATTTTAGCAAAAAAATTTGCTAAAAAATAATATACCTGATTTACAAGACGTTTTACTAACTTTTGTACTAACTTATTTTTTTGAGTGTATATTTTTTTTTTTTTGACAAATCGTTTGTAAAACTTTGGAAGCATTGCTCGGTAATGTCATAAAATATAAACAATCTTATTATAACCTAAATAATTTCAAGAATTTAGCGATAATTTATTAATAAAAGACCAAAATCGGCTCTAAAAATTTGTCCCTAGAACAAATTTTCACCCATTAGGTTCTTAACCTGAACTGTTTATAATTTGTTTAAAATTGCTTTATAATCTATAAACTTTTTTCTTTTAAAATTATTTCTATAATTTGAAATTTAAAAAAAATCTAATTTAGGTTACAAAATATATATTTTGATCAATTAAAATATTTTTATTAGTATATTTCTAAATGCACAGACCGTTTAGTTAAGTTAAAATGAACTATGAAGCCTAAAATACATTGTATTCTACACAAATTGCTTCAAAATTGTTGAGATCTTTATAAAACACTTTGTTGCAATATTTTATAAAATCTATTTTTAAATTTTTTATATTTTTTACATATAAATAAAATTTTAGTTATGCTTTTTATTTTCTTTTTCAAATCTTGTGCACTGTTATAAAATTTTTAAAATTTTATTTATATTTCTTTTTATTATTTACATTTTTCTTATTCGGCATTTTATAAATTCTATATTTCAATATTTTTTTTTCTGTACTTTCTTAAATTATTTTTAGAATTTTCTTTAATGAATTCTAGTTGATCACTGTTGATGTTTAAAGAAAAACTGTCTCTATTTTTCATTTTACTTAAATGTTTTGTATAGGAAAAAAGATAATTTGTTTATTGAATATGCAATCTCTCAAAAAATATATGTGTGAGAATATTTAACAGACTCTCTTTTGCCAATTAAATGCGGCTCTGGGTTGAATTTTAATATTTTTTAGTTAATGTGGCAATGCTAAATAAAAATATACTGAGAAAAAACTCTGGTTAACTAAAACACAAAAATAATTTAAAAATAATCAAAAATTTTCCAAATTCTGAAAATTTTATGTAAAAAATTTTTTAAGGGGGGACATGACATTGGCCGTTTTTTGAAATCGAATTTTTTTATAATTTTTTATTTTAGTAAATATTCTTAAGATTCTAAGAAAAAAAATTTCATGGAAAAATTCCTACGGGTTCAAAAGTTACAGCCGGATTAGTGAGAGCGCATTTTTAATTTTCGCGCTACCTACGTACGGCAGCTGGTATATACTTGTTTTACTTGCTACCTGACTTTTGGTGGTTGTTATTTCGTACCTACTTGAAGGGTGAAGAGTGAAGGCATATGAAGTTTCAAAGGAAGCCCGAATTGCTAAACGATTGCAAAAAACTGTAAGAAACAGCACAACACAAGATAACGAAGGCATACAGTACTAAGCAGGCATGGCAGATTGAAGGTAACCTTTTTTTCTTTGTTCACAAACTTTTGAACTCGTTTATCTCGAAACCATGTTTTTCTTACTGGTTGCGGCACTAGCGGGTTCATTTTTTGACGATTTTTTTTTTTTTGTATTTTTTTAAACTTGATTCGCTATCGTATGACACGAGCTTGTTTTTTTAATTTTTTTTTTTCGATTTTTTATGAATTTTTAAAGTCAATATTTTTTTTTCGAAAAAACACACTTTTAAATTTAGAACATCACCGAAAATTTAAAAAAAATTTAAAAAAAGCTCGTTTCATACGATAATCAATTTTGTTAAGATTTAAAAAAGTAATTTTTTTTCCAGATCGGACAATTTTTGCGACTCCCAGCGCTGCAACCATGAGGCACCGTTTTTTTCTCTGCCGCCAGTTTGAAGCTCTATAAAACCATGTTGGAGTGAAAAATATATTTTTTTTTGAATTTTTTTTTCTTGTAATTTGTTCAATTCTCTACAATTTTGGAAAAATGTTTGTTTTTGACTGAGTTATGAATTTTTAAAAAAAGGTCTGCCGCGAATGTAATGTCTTTTTATTTAAGTTGTTCTATAGAAAAAATGCCCTAAAATTCTCAGGTTGTAAGACTTTTTTTGCAGAATTCTCAGATTCTAGGAACAATTTGACTAATAGAACAATTTGACTAATACAAGGCACTTTTTATTGAAAAATTTATAGATTTTGAAATTGTTTTCCTATTGAAAAATATTCTAGATAAAACACACTTTTTTAAAGAATAATTTTTAGATTCTGAGACAATCTTCCCATAAAATAAAACTCTGATTCTGAGATATAATTTCCAAAGAAATATTCTGAAAAAATTGTAAAATTCAGAGCCATTTTTTGCATATAAAAATTCTCAATTTCTGAGCCATTTTTTTTATAAAAAAATGTTAAGATTCAGAAAGAGTTTTCTTCTAGAAAAATTCGTGGAATCTAAAGCATTATTTTTAGTAAAATTTTCAAAAAGATTTTTCAATATTTTTTTTAAAGATTTTCAAATAGTTTTCCTTTAAAAAAATTCTCAAATTCTAGCAAGTTTAAAAAAATAAAATATTCGATTCTGGGACATTTTTTCTACGGAAGCATTTAAATACATTGAGGCATATTTTCTATACAAAAATATTCTGAAACAAAACATATTTTTATGGAAGAAGTTTTTAGATTCTGAGGCATTTTTTTTTTTTTTTTGGAAAAAATCTGAGACATTTTTTTAATAAAACAACTCTCAAACTCTGAGACATTTTCCTATGAAAAAATGTTCAAGCTCGGGAAATTTTTTCTATAAAAAAATATTCTGTATCTTGTTTTATATATATAAAAAAGTTCTTTCTACGCTTCCTTTAACTCAATTACTTGTTTCTTTAGTAGAGATTTTATAGGAAAATTTAAGTGCAACCATTTATAGTGTTCCTTACATCGTTGTTTCTTTATGTTACCAGTACAAGGTTTTAAATTTGTTTACCAATCTGCAATCATAATTTTTTTCTCATTTGTTGACGTTTTCCAGGCAAAGAGGCTTTATAGGATAAAAGTCTACTTTACAAGTTGTTTTAAAAGTAAAGTTTTTTCTATATTTTTTTTTGTTTAAACAAATTTCAATCACTTTGTAACTATGCCTTATCGTAAGCTTTAAAATTAATTAAGCATGAAGGTGTTTTTAATGTTTTTTCTTTTTCTGGGCCAAAGAAAGGTATTTCCTTTTGGCCTTAAAACTACCAAACACTTGTTGATTGTAATTGTTTGGGAAGTCTTAAAAGCTTTTGCAGAGATTTTAAGTTTATAGTAATATTATACACTTGATTACTGGCCAAATTTCTGGAACATCTTATAAACTTAATTAATTTTGTTGCAACAGGCATTAGGGTTGATTAAATTATATATTTTTTTGAACTATTGTTTGTTAAAACCTTTAAATATTTGTTACATTTTATTAATTTTTAACATTATTTTAAATATATAAACTATGCGCAGCTGGGTACGTTGGTTTTAAGGATAAATTTATAAAATGCTATATTTTATTAAACACTCAGAGAAGAACAACTTCTAGCTATAAAGTAAAAATGTTTTAATTTGAAAACAATAACAGCAATATAAATATGTCCTTTATTTATAGGATATGGAATTAAAAGTTTTTACAAAAGCCTTTTCAAACTGTTGTTTTATTAAAAAAAATACATTTTCTCATTTGTGGGCGTAGTGGTGTAATGGTTAGCGCGTTGAACTGTTACACGGATGGTACCGGGTTCGATTCCCGGGGACGACAACATCAATTTAGAAAAATAATATGTATGAGTTTTCTATCACTTATATGTATCGCTACACCCACCTTCGGTGTTCCCATAGAACTTAACCCCATCGAAGTAAAATAATGAATCAGGGCTATGAAACAAAAAGCTTCAATAATTTCGCCAACTCTACATCAGGTGGCGAGCAACAATTGTTCTAAGACAGCATCTCGAGCAATTGCAGTGTTGCCATGTTTGAAGCCCTTCATCTTTCACCAACTTTCATCTCTCCACTATCCCCCTTCGAAAGAAAGCAACACATTAATTTATAGGAAGAATTTTCTAATTGTTGATTCTCTTTCTTAAAAAAAATAAAAAATTACTGGGGCTCAACGAATTAAAAACGAAAAAGTTGCTAAAATTTCCATTATTTAAAGGATATGGAATTAAAACGTTTTACTAAAGCCTTTACAAACGTTTGTTTTATAAAAAAAAATTTAATTTTTTCATTTATTTTAAGTTTTTTAAAGTCAATTAAAAATATCGCTTTTTAACTGCAAATTCTTAAATTTTTTTTAATTAATGATCATTACTGGGGCTCAACAAATTAAAAACGATAAAGTTCTTATTTAAATTTTCTTAATAAAATCTTTAAAAACTTTTTTTTTAATAAAGAAGTTAGATTACTTTTTTCAAAGTAAAGTCATTGTGGCTTAATTTAATTGGTCCAACGGTGCGTATACATTATTTATCAACACTCATACGCATTGATGACCTGTATACTAAAATACTTTTAAGCAGTTAGAAATTATCAACCGTACCATAGAAAATTTGAAATTATTGTTGGCATTTAAGTATCATATAAAAAGGTTAGGGGGGTAAGAAATGGGATTTAAAAATTTAATTATGTATATGTTTAAACACAGGGTTGGCAAGTTTCCTCTTAAAATGCGGAAAATACGGAAAATTCGATAAATTTTTATATGCAAAAATATTAAAAAAAAATACGTGCCCGCTTAAATTAAATAGAATATAAAATATTTCGATTTGGAAGTATAAATTACCCAAAAATATAAGTAAATTTACAAGATCATTTTTAGAATAGCCAAAAAAGTTATCAACTAAAATGGATCTATGGAAAAGCTCTGAAAAATCTTTTTACAACTTTGGCATATGAGTCCTATGGATAAAGTACCGAAAATAACAAAACAACGAAAAAGAGCATATTTTTTAACGCCTTCTGTCCCATAAATTCCCGATGCAGTCCATAAACTTAGATTTTTATATCTACCACATATCCAAATTTTATAAAAACCGAAATAATTTCCTTGTTAATTAAAATATAATTTAATTTAATTAGTGCCGCATGTAAAATTAAATGTTTTTGGTCAAAAATTAGCCGAAAAACAAATGGAATCATTAAAGTCGGCGGGGCCCTCCATCTATTTAGATAAAATGTAAAAAATATTTTCGGAAACAAATTCAAGAAAAATAATCAATGAAAAAAATATAGTCGAAATTTTTTTTCGCGGAATAAAGAATTCGCTGTAATGAATTTAGTGAAAAAATCTAGGAAAAAGCTCAAATAAAATATGTAAATGCAAAATTAAAATTAAAATCGCGGAAAAAGTTGAAAACAAAATCGCGGAATAGAGAATTTGTGCAAAAAAAAAATCTTGAAATAAAATTGACCAGGAAACTACACAGTGTTCAGATTTAAAACAAACTGGGTTATATTGCGGTGGATAAACTAATATTAGACACAGTTTAGGGGTTAAAAGGCGAGGTCAAAAATGGCCCAATTAGAAGATTATTTTAACATATTTCTTATATAAGTTATTAAACTATAGTAATTGGGTATCAAATGAAAGGTATTTTAAAAACGTATCCACTGGTATATAAAATATGTCTGTGCATTTTTCCACATTTTTATGGAAAGTTGTTTTTGGTTTGAGTTCAAATTAGCATTTCATAACGCGTATTTAATTTTATGAGGGGTATCTGGGATTTTTTTCAATTTTCATAATCGTTCAGCTTTAAAACGACTTTTCCCGAAGAGCTTTCTAACCTATTTTTTTAAATATTTCAAATAAGTGGTAACCCTGTGCCCGCCACATAGGCAGTTTTGGTAACAAAGCTTTTGTTTAATCGAGTACTTTAATATTGCGTACAAAAAAATTTCATACAAAAAATTTATAATTTGATTTACCCCCCTTTTGCGCACCTAAAAAAAAGTACGTGTCTAATATTTTTTGTCCTCAACACAATTTTCAAGTTTTATTAAAATCTTCGGAGTCACTACTGTGTAGTTTCCTTGTGAGAATTAATAAGGCAAAAAAAAAAAACGCGTCAAAATATTTTATGAAAGCAAAATATTGTAAAGAAATGTTTCACTGGATAAAAAATTAGGTAAAACTAAATCGTGAAAAAATAAATTTCATGAAAACAAATTTTTTTGCACAAAAAAAAGTAGTAAAAAAAATTTCAAATTTTGTCAAAAATTCTATAAAAAAATTATGTGCAAAAAAATTGCGTAAAAATTGCGGAAAACAAAAACATTAATAACATTCGCGGTACAAAGAATTTGCTTAAAAAAAATCTCAAAAAATAGGCGTCAAAAAATTTCGATCAAAAAAAATATCGCGGAAAAGTTTAAAAAAAGAAAATTGTGAATATAAGTTCCAGGAAAAATATGCGAAAAGTTGATAAAAACAAAAACATTAAAAAAACGCCGAACAAAATCATTAGCGCAAAAAAAATTCTACGAAAAAAACTTAGGCAGAATAATTTTGGAGAAACAAATTTCGACGAAGTAAAACAAATATCGCGGAAAATTTTTAAAAATATTTGGCGTAAAGAAACTCAAAAACAAAAACTGGAAAAGATAAAAAAACAAAAAATTAAAAAAATTAACAGAACAAAGAGAACAAAAGAAAGAGAACAGAAACAAAGTCCTTAGATAATTCTAAAAAAAAAATTCGAGGTATTAAAAATATAAAAAATTGGCAGAAAAAAATCCAGGAAAAATTTTGAAATCATGAAAAAACTCATGAAATCATTAAAAAAAAAATGGCGGAATATATAATTTCAATGAGAAAAAAACATCGCAAAATAAAAAATTGTAAAAAAATTCGATTGAAAAAATATCGCAGAAAAAATTGAAAACAAAAATTTCGAGGCGTAAAAAATTGGGACAGAAAAAATTATTTCTATGAAAATAATATTGCGGAATAAAAATTTTTAGCGGAAAAATATTTTTGCTAAAATAAATTTAGCGTAATAAAGAATTTGCGAAAAAAAATTGGGTAAAAAAGTATTGTGAAAAAACATTTGGCGGAAAAAAATAATTTCAAAGAAAAAAAAAATGTAAAAAAAATCTTGAAAAAAAATTAGAGGCAAAAATTTCGCACAAAACAATTGAGAAAAATAATAACTTGGAAATAAATATTAAGTTTTTTTAAACGAAATTTCGTACGTATAACTGAGAATAAAAAAAATATGTATGTGAACAAATTCGAGGTGACTACATTTTCAGTCATAACTTTTGAACCTGTCATCTGATTAAGCTCATTCTCAATACCAAGCTGCTCATATTATCAACAAAGAACTTGACTAAAACCTATCAAGTTCGCTTTAAAATTTAAGAAGTACTTTGCATTTCAAGAGACAAACGGGCATAAAAATATCGGTTTCGCTATTTATGATAAAGAAGTCGCGCAAAAATGTTGGTGAAACATAGGACTGAAAAAATTATTTCTATGAAAATAATATTGCGGAATAAAAATTTTAACGGAAATATATTTTGAGAAAATATATTTAGCGTAATAAAGAATTTGTGAAACAAATTCGCGTAAAAAAAATATTGTGAAAATAAATTTGGCGGAAAAAAAATAATTTCAAAGAAAAAAAGCTAAAAAAATCTTAAAAAAAAATTAGAGGCAAAAATTTCGCACTAAAACAATTGAGAAAAATAATAACTTGCAAATAAATAATTAGTTGTTTTAAACCAACTGTGTCTAAAATAATATGTATGTGAACAAATTCGAGGTGACTACATTTTCAGTCATAACTTTTGAACCTGTCATCTGATTAAGCTCATTCTCAATACCAAGCTGCTCATATTATCAACAAAGAACTTGACTAAAAACTATCAAGTTCGCTTTAAAATTTAAGAAGTACTTTGCATTTCAAGAGACAAACGGGCATAAAAATATCGGTTTCGCTATTCATGATATTCATAAATATAGTAAGAACTTTTTTCGATGAGTTACCAAAGTAATGAAGAAACTGGTATATTCCTTCGAAACAATGGAAGGGAGGATTTAAAATTAACTCAGATCTTTAATTCGTTGTATGTTACACAAATATTTAAAAATGTTAAAATTTTCTCATTTCCGCTACATAAGGCAATACAATATTTTTCAATGGAAAGAAAGGCTTATAACTCGTAAGAGTGGCTTAATGAAACATTTTTAAAAATAAACGCTAAAAGTCTATGCAATAATAATGGAATATTGTGAAAAAGATTTTTACTTCTTAAAAATTGTTTTAATATATAAGTTAATAGTGACAAAAGTGTATAAAAACTTATTAGCCCTTTGAGAATTATAAAAAAAACCTAATCAAAAAAATCATATTTGTGTAAGAGCTCGTTAAATATGTAAAAACAGTTCTATGCGTATACTTGATATTTTATTACTCATACGCCTATGATAAACTATATTATGAGGTGTGCCCAATTTTACGATATATTTCCTTTGGGCTTTCTAATTTATATTGAATTGTATTAGTTATACGTATTGAAATATTGAAACTACTAAGCAATTTGTGTATAAATTTATATGTTACTATTTCTCTGTGGTAGTCAGTAAAGAAATTATTATTACAGGATTATAATTCTTAAATAAATAAATGAAACTCTATCAGAAATTACTCTTTAAACCAACAAAAACTAAATAAAATTTAGTAGAGCGTTGCTCAAAAAAACAAAAACTTAAATATTTCAAATAATAAATAAAATACAATTTTGTTATATTAAGAAGATTATAACAGACCATAAAAAGGTAATAATAAAATTTTTATATTAAAATAATTTCAAATTAATTTTTTATATCTTCATTATATATATAAAACCAGGGACCGTAAATAATGATTATTGCTCGTTTTTTTGAATCAAAAAATCAATCACTTAGAAGAGACATAAAAAAAATTTATTGCACCATTATTATTATATTTTGACAATCTTTGCATATCCGTCATGATTTTTAAATTTTTGATTTTTAAAGTTTTCTTCAATGGTAATGATTATTTTTGAGTAATAATAAAAAAAATCAGCCATAATCATTATTTTTGAGCAAAAAAAATAAAGTGAGTTTTATTTTGAGCGAAAAAAATAAAAATCATAAATAATGATTATTTTTGAGTTTTATTTTTTTTGCTCAAAAATAATGATTATTGCTGATTTTTTTTATTATTACTCAAAAATAATCATTACTATTGAAGAAAATCATTAAAACTCATAACATAATCATTATTGTGTAATTTTTATTATAAAACTCATAATGATTACGGTCCCTGTATAAAACTCAATTTCTGCTTGTTTGTTTGTTCTCTATACAAATTTGCAATTCTCAACGGAATTTCCTCAAATTTGGCATGAATAATCCTTGGACCCCAACTTAGATCGTAGTACAGTTTTTTATCGACCACGCCCACTTCAACGCCTACTTTTGACAAAAATATAAAATTAAAATTTTTTTCACCCTTTTCAATTATTTTCTTTTTTTTCGAATACAAACCTGAGAAAGTTTTAACGGATTTCTTTAAAATTACTCACATATACTCCACGTTTTTCGAGGAAGGCCTCAGTAAAAGTTGCATTACCATAGCCCACTTCAATACCGACTTTTGATCAAAAACGTCAAAATCAAAAAATTCCACTATTTTTAATAAAGCTTATTTTTTTTTAATTTGAAACACACATTAAATCCAATCAAAACATTTCAGGAAAAACTATTTCGTTTTTAAGAATTTTTCCCCCGTATAATATACCTACTGATTTTTTTTCGCAATGTCTTTATGATTTAATTTTTTTTTTAATTTTATGTTTCCTTACCGTTTTTAGCAATAACAAGTCCATTAAAAAAACAAAAAAAAATTGTGAAAGGTCGTGGTAGAGAAGAATGAGTGTATTTTCTAAAAATCATAACTACATTGTAAAATTTCAATTTACTGAATCAGACTGTGCAGTTTCTGGTATTAAACCTTCGTCAGTGACCCTGTTTTTTTTTTTTTTTTTTTTGAATAATGTAATATTAGTTATGTTTTTATTTGTTCGATTGCGTCTATATGAAATTTTCTGTACAATCACTGACCGTGGTATAGATAAACTGATTTCTAATGCCACATGCATTCGCACTACACGTTAGACAGAGCGCTTTAGCGCACTGATCTATCGACAGGTCGAGTTCTGTTGTGATTAAAACCAGTCTTATTCAATACGCGATGTTTTTGTTCTTGCATACATAATCTCAGAAGTACAACTCCGACAACACAACAGTTTTATTTTTAGAAACTTACCTCACTCTAATGTCCATTGTTTTCCCATATGTTGGATAAACTTTTTCGAAACCATGCACTAAAATCAATATAAGACATCTTTATTGATAAATCACATTGATTTATAGTCGTGAATTGCTACTGAAAGCATCATTTTGTATTCAACATCTTTAAAGATAAAGTAGTTTTTAATTTTGTAACCTTGTTTCATAAATTTCAATGGAATCTTTAATTTCAAATTTAACGTTAAAATCCTAACTGATTTCGCAAAACACAACAGAATTAAGTCATCTATTTCCTAGCTCAGTTGACCCGGGAAACACCTAGCTTTTCAGCTAGTTCTAAATAAACCATAATAAATTGTTAGGAAATATGTCAATACAATATGAAAATAATAGGGAGGGTTTAATTAAATAACTATAAAGACAAAGAGGTCACAAAATTTAGATTTTTATTGCTAAAAATTACAAACCTTATAGAAAACGATATTTTACAAAAGTTTTCAACCAAATATTATTTCATATTATTTTAACGACTAATTTTTCGGTCGTTTCCGATTTTAATCAAATTTGATGAGTATGTTTGGCAGTAAACGCATATTTTGAAAACTGCGGCAACCCCAAGACTTTGAAATATCGCAAAAATAGGGGATCGGGACATCATTCAAAAGGCCATAACTTGTGTCGTGTGGAAGATATTGAACAATTTATTATTGCATAGGAAAAACCATGGGCAAACCATTTTAGGCTTTTAGGGAGTAGGTGAATCCACTAGAATTATACACATAGAGAAATAAAGCTTCAACCGAATTGAAAAGTGTATTTTTGTGTTAAGAACCAACAATTTCTGTTAGTACAACCATGTTCAAACTTGGTTTCTGGATATTTTGAGTGTTGCAACTAAAATTCAGTTACATTAACCGAATTTTGTTGTGAAAAATAATATTTAGTTATAGTAACCGAATTTGAATCCTAGTAACCGAATTTCAGTTAGCAAATGGCAAAATTTTTCTCTATGTGTATGGGGTGGCCCGAATTGGGGACTGAGTGAAAGCGAACTTGGTAAGATAGTAAGTATTCTCACAGGGCATTCAACGCACACCAATTTGGAATGGGTTATGCGGCCTCAGTAACTTGTAGGGCCTGTGGGGAGGGTGATAGAACACTATCTTTGTGGTTGTCCCGCTTTCGCAGGGATTAGTGTTCAACATCTGTCCGCTGACTACATTCAGACTTTAAGTGACCTTAGGAATTTCGTCAACGGTACCGAATTTCTGGTCGGGAACCACCAGACATGATAGCGCATAAAAATCCGACTTTCGGGCTTAAGTGTATGTCCTATTTTATTGGACATGAGTCGGTGATGAAAGGTAACTTCACTTCCGATTCCGCTTTTTAATCTAACCTAACCTGACATAAAGCGTGCTTCTAAGGCGGTTTGTCTTCAGCCGACGTTTCAATGAAATTTCTTTAACATGTGAGTTAAATAGATGATATTTACGATTAACACTAAAATGGCACGAAGAATGTTGATGAAGACCGTAGTGGGTCAGAAAATGCATTCCATTCATGCTAGTGTCTAATAACTTTTTCTGTGTTTTTTTTCTAATAGTCAAAGTAAATTATCATATAAAAATTATAATTTTTCTGTTAATTTAGAGAAAAATTTGTCATGATCTAAAACCGAACAAATAAAATCTCACACATAAATTTATAGATCAACGATAAAATTCACTATTAATTTAGAATATCCTCAGGTATATTTTCATTAATCCGACATTTAAAATATCATTTCAATATTTTGGTATTTTAAGTTTGATATAATTTTTATTAAAAATAAAAATTATGTTTTTTCCGACCTTTAATTGTGCAATGAAAATGAAAATTATTCAATGAAATTATTCATAATCTATATTTCTTCATTAGGATATTGTCCTAACAAATAATCTAGAGTTTTTTCTTCAAATTTATTCTTCTTTCAGGAATGTGGTGATAGATCTATTTCGGGAATTTTCTAGGTTACCATCATCAGAACACGTTTTAAAAGAGGGTAACAATCCCATGCCTAACATCAAACATTCATATAAACTAGTTTACTCACTACATGAGAACTAATATATGAGCTCGAAGTTAAAGATTATCACCATTGATCAAAAAATAATTTGAAAACTTGTTTGTTATATGCAATGTCCACCTCTGGTGGATATTCAAGACACGTTTTTTTGTTTTTTTCCTCCTTTTTATTTTTTGTTTCGTTTATAAACCAAAACAAGGTGGAGTAAACTAGACTGTACTTTGTCTTTTATACAAATTTGATATAATTTTTATTAAAAATAAAAATTATGTTTATCAACACATTCCTGAAAGGGCCAAAGAATAAATTTTGGAATTTTAGTAAATGTTTTACCTTATAATTTTGTAACCTACTGTCATAAAATTCCGGTCACTGCTCCTTGAAAATTGTATGAAAAATAATCCTACTCTTACCTTTATATAAAAATCATTTCGAACTAAACTTTTTTTTACCTTAAATATTTTTTTCATAATAATAAAAAAACTTTTCTTGCATGCAAATATGTTTGTTAGTTTTCATTTCCTTCCTTAAGGAATGATGAGAAAAACTAAAAACGTACTAAATAAACACAATCAAATAAAGTCAAAAATTGTTAAGCTACCATATGTTTATATTTTATAAACATGACAATATAATAGACAAAAAAAAAAGAACAATTTAGAGTAAAGATTGTGTTGAAAATTTGGCAACATAAAGTGAACAACAAATTTTCTAAGTCACGGAAGTTACTAAAAGGAAGTTTGGCAGAAATACTCTCTTATATTTCATGAATTTGTTAGATACAAATAGAAAACAAAAGTTTACCATAGATATGCAACGACTTTAAAGTGAGTCTAAAAACGGATCTTGTTTTATTCTTAAGGTTTTTTTTTTCAATATTTTTGTAAAAAAGCTCAAAACAATAAAAAGTGTTATATACGTATACTTAATATTTTCTTACTCATACGCCTAAGGTACATAACACAACGAAATAATAAGATTTTTAAGACCTTTTGGGTCACTTTTGGTAAAGGGGTTTCAAAAATGTTTATCAACTTCTTTTTAAAGCCAATATTTGCACCTATTATAAATAAATTGGCAACCCTGTGCCAAAATATTACAATTTATCACATAAAAAAAAGCTAATAAATTTCGGCAATTTATTTTTACGCAAAATCGAGTTTTCACAATTATTTTTGCTCTCGAAATTTTTTTTTATTAGCTTTACATTTTTTTCACATTTCAATAGTTTGAACTTTTTCTATATGATATGAAAATTTTGGAGAAAAATCACAGAAATAAAAAGTTACAGATTGTTAAACAAACTCCTAGCCCTATATTTTATATAAGCAATATTTATTTTAAATGCCTTTTTGTTAAAACAGGATAATGCATTAACAGATGGACCGATTTTCGGTATTGTTTGTCAATTATTAAAAACATTAAATATTTTTTCTTAAATTTTTTTTCAAAAAAGTTTTGTTACTTGAATTTGTTCTTTTGGAATTTTTTTTTTTGCAAAATTATTTCTTTTCGAAGATCTTTTTGCGACTTCTTTTCCGGTGCTTTATTCCCAAAAAAAATACCACCCGGTTAAAAATCAACATATATGCATCCATTTATGAACTCAAAGTCATTCGAGGCCATACATATCCATATACCAAAATATAGGATTCATATGTGCTAATATGAGTTTATATGTGATCATACATCAATTTAAATTAATGTACACATATGACATTATATGTATTGAAATGTATGGACATGTATGATTATAGATATAAATATTACTGCAATTTTCGTCAATACACACGTATAAACATATATGAATTTTTTTTTTTTTTTTTTTTGTTATAAATTAATAATCATATAATTACAAATTATATACTTTTACCCTAACCGAGCACTAGCTACTATGGCCTTCGGCGCGTTGTAGCGAAAACAGACCAGTGCCTCTGGTGGGAATCGAACCCACGACCCCCGCACTGATAAGCCAGCACGCTACCAACTAGCCTACCGGGGCGCACATACATGAATTATATATGGATGCATGTGCTTATGTACACACAGAAAAAAATTTAGCTATTTGCCAACTGAAATTCGGTTACTACGACTGGAATTCGTTCATTACGAATTTCAGACAGTTGGCACAACTTTATATTAGTTTTCGCAATAAAGTTCCGTTAATTCATCAGAATTTTAGCTGTAACAACCAAAATTTTCATAAAGCTAATGTAAATATCGGTGTACTAACTGAATTTATAAGTTGTTACCATTAATATACACTTTTTAATTCGGTTGGCACTTTATTTCTCTGTGCGTATGAATCATGTGTGCTCATGTATGGATCCATTTATGTCGATTTTTAACAGGGCATTAAAAAGAAAGCTAAATATTTAAATTCCAAATTTTTGAATATGCTTTTCCCGAGAAAATTTTTTATATTAATTTTTCCCCTCAATTTTTTTAAACAGAATCTTTGTTCGTGAAAAAAGTTTGAAAATTTTTTGGCCGCAAAATTGTTGTTCCTTCAATTGGTTTTGAAGTGATTAAGATCATTTGGTTTTTGTTAAAAAAAATAATATCTCTAGAAATTGTATTCCGCGAAATATTTTTTTCAATTTCAAATTTAAAAAGGCGGAAAAATATAGCGATTGCGCGGCCCGGTAGGCTAGTTGGTAGCATGCTGGCTTATCAGTGAGGGGGTAGTGGGTTCGACTCCTACCAAAGGCACTGGTCTGTTCAACAAAACCATCGTTAAATTTAAAGAAATTAGATATAGTTTTTGTCCCTTGTGAAACCATTTAATATGACAAACTTTGGATCACTTGTTCTCCTGTTTTCGCAAAAATTGCATATAAAAATATTGTTTTTTATCCATTTTTAAGATTTCTCTGAGTCATTTTTCAATAGACATGGAAGAAGTGGTCCACAACTTGATGTGTACCCGTTTTTAAGTTAATACGTTGTATTTTGAACGTATCCTACTAGTATTCTTTGGGCAGGAATTTCGCTTTACACAATTTTTCATTTCCGGGTACAGCGGAATTATATTATATTTCTTATTTCAAATTTTCCGGGATTTTCTGCATATAAGAAAATTATTAAATCCATTATGTTTTTTTTAAACAACTCAATTTTTTATTAAAAAGACACTCCATTAATTTCTCTTAAATAAGATAATATTAACAGTTTTTTTGTTTTAATATTTTTAAATGCCATTTTTGCACATTCCTTCATGTAGGGTATTTTTGGCCTGCATTTGGCAGCGTACAAATAACAAAACTTATTTTGATTGCTAATAAAAAGTATTACAAAGGTTTAAAATATATAGGAAATTAACTTGTTGAAGCAAAAACTAAACAATCAACTGAAAATAAAAAAAAAAAAAAAAAAAGGAATCCTCAAATTTGAATTGATTTTTGGCCAAATAGTAAAGTCTAAAACACTGATGTAAAAGCAGTAACATATTAGCGAGAATATTTTAAGGTACTTATATTAAAATAAAATGTGTAGATTACAAAACGCTTATTATATATTTCGCGAAATTTATTTTTTTCCGATAAATTTTTTCAGCAAAAGTTATTTTCTTGAACTTTTTTGTGAAATTTCTTTTTTGTCGAAAAAAATTTGAGAAAACAAATTTTGCGTTAAAAAAAGAATAACGCTAAATTCTTTTTTCGCAGATTTTTTTTTTCTAAAAATGTTTTAATCCCCAAATTTCTTTTCCGCAAAATGTTTTTTTCATCGAAAATTTTTCGTCTTTTTGCGAAATTTGTTTTAGAGAATGTTTTTCCAAATATAAATATGACAAACATTTTCAATTGGGGATGTGTTATATGAAGGTATGTATCTATATCAACTTTATTTTTTGTACTTAAGTTTCTCTTAGATTATTTGTAGGTGGGTATGATTAATATCTTTTTACTAACTCCTTATTACTCATACGCCCAAAAAATATTTTTTTTTAATATCAATTGTGTTAGAATTTTTCAGTTAAGGATATTTTATTTATTATTTTGACCAGCTAACTAATCTCGATAATACTAAAAGTTGACATTCAATAAGTTTTCATATTGACATTCAATAAGTTTTCATAATAACATTAGTTGGCTGCCACAGTTACACCAAGACCGAACGGGAAATTTTAAAATAACGTGACTTATTATATAACCGGGCTTATTTCGCTATTTCACCGGTTTGATATTTAAATATCTCGAACTGAAGTTAAAATAAAGCTTTATTGCCGAAGTCACTATTTATAATGTTATTTTGTAGAAATAACACAATTAACGGGTAAATCTTAAAATAAACTCTATGATATTAGTAGACATATGCCACTATAGGAATCTAGTGTCCGACCGAACAGTTCGGCCAGAAAATCCATTTGGTCTGTCGGTATTTTAAAGCATTATGGACAAATTTGGCGGATGGAAAAATGTTTATTCGGCTGATTAGATGCAATTTTGAGTGTCAAATTTGAAGAAAAGTAGTTAAGCAATGAATTCACTGTTCGGCCTCAAAAAGTTCGGCCAAATTGAAATAGTTTTAACTTTATAGCTAAACTTCGGCTTTTCTCTTAAAATTTATACACAAAATCGAATTAAATCGGCTCAACAAACATATTTCCAATACCAAAATTTGTCATCATTGCCTCTAGATATCAAAAAACCGACAAAATACAGTTTTTTGGCCGAACTGTTCGGTCGGACACTATAGGAATCATAGTTTCAAAATTTTTATATCGGCTTGATGTGGATGTGGTACACCACCACCTTTAATATGAAACTGTGGTATTTGCGAACCATGTTTAATTTGTACTACTTACTTCAAAATACGTATGATTAATATAATTTTTCTAATAATTCCATATTACTCATACGCAATTTTTTTTTATCGAATTCAGGCTTAAAACTTTAAATTAATGATAAAAAAACTTTAAAAGGAATTAAAATTTTAAAAGTTAATTGATTCTAATTGAAAAATACCTGTTTTAAATAATCTTTATACAAATAATGTCCATAGTTTTATTTATTAACTTTAAACTTAAAATTTATTTACAAAAAAATACTTGTACTTTATAATTATTATTTTTAGTAAATTAATTTAATAAAATTTTAGAAATATCAGTTATTATTAGATCTCCCTAATGTTAAATTAACTAAATTTATTTTTTATTATAATTTTTTTTTTTTTTTTTTGGAATTTTTTCATGAAAAATAAGTTAATAATGTACATTTTACCGTTGTACAATCAGGCAGTGATGTAAATAAGTAACAAGATAATTTATAATCGTAAATAAATTCACATGTAGGAAAACTGCAAAAAAAAAAAGAAAAATTATATTTTTATTAATTAATTTAAATAAATTCGTTGAATTTTTTTTTTTTTTTAGAAAAAAATCAAATTGTTATTTACGTTATTGTAAAAAACCAGGTGCATTTAAAATTACATAATATACCATAAGGCTTTTTAAGTTGTTCCTTTTTATTAATAACAGTATTTTGTAAATTGTAGCCATCATAGCGACGCCAACAATGATTTAAATCTCCTGAAATGAAAAAAAAATATTTATAAAATAGTTGCAGAAGAATGGATGGTGAAGAAAGTAAAAATAAATTATTTTTTTTATATGAAAACTGAAAATTATTACCAGCACTGAAAGCGATTAAAACGTGTAACATGATAAAGTTTCAAATTATTAGGGGTAGCCATTATAATATTATTTTTATTAGAATTTTATACAAATTATATTCATATAAAAATACTTTAAACAAAGCTAATCCAAGACAAAATCTCAGATCTTAATATTAATATTAATTGTTATGTTGCATGAGCCATATTTATCTAAGCTGCCCAAATGGCTTAAGAAGTGGTGTTTAAATTTGTGAATATAATGTTTTCTAAAGTGTGTGCTAAGTTTAATTTACTTTAATCAAAGTTATTACAGTTCGTACTATGTTTAATTTACATTAAAGAAATTTTAAATAAGCATTTTTTGTAATTAAACAACAAGACAACAAAACTTTAATTTTCGGATTGGAAAAATTCAGACATTTCTCCTATAGAAAATAAAAAAAAATTGTCAATAAAATTTGACTATTTCTGCGGGAAATTCTGGAAGAACAATGACTTACATTTTTTTTAAGATACGAACCAAAGAGACAACGTATTTTTAGCTGCCCAATTTTATATTAAGGGTTTAAAAAGTGGTGTCAAAATTGTTTCCTAGCAATGCCTATAAAAAATGTGCTAAGTGTAATTTACTTTAATAAAAATTATTATTAAGTTGATGATTTTATTTATTTATTTGACTTTATTTCTGCGGGAAATTCTGGAAGAACAATGACTTACATTTTTTTTAAGATACGAACCAAAGAGACATCGTATTTTTAGCTGCCCAATTTTATATTAAGGGCTTAAAAAGTGGTGTCAAAATTGTTTCCTAGCAATGCTTATAAAAAAATGTGCTAAGTGTAATTTACTTTAATAAAAATTATTATTAAGTTGATGATACTTGAAATGAGTATATTTTTAAACAATTAAATAATAAGATAAATTACAAAAGTCTAGCACAAGGATGGTCTGACATGTGCTTCAGATAGATTTGAATGAAATTTGAATATTTATTTTTATTTAAATGTAAGCATCTGTACCTATTTAGCCATCCAATCACATATTTAAGGTCTTATATGTGCCGACGAGGCGTTAGAGCAGATAATACTCAGATTTTCAGATAGGAAGATCTCATCATTTTTTTTTTATTTAAGTCTGTGGGATATCTCTACTGCTGAAAATTAGGAAAATTATTTGTATACCGCAACTTTCTTTCTGGGGAAAAAATCTGAAAAAAACTAAGATTGGGGGAAAATAAGTATTAGAAGAGACTTAACTAAGAGACAAATTCATTTAAGCTGCCTAATTCTATTTTAGAAGTTAAACAGAAATGGCCCCAATTAGTGTTACTAAACTGAGTACTATGTTTAATTTACTTCAAGTTATTAAATTTCGTGCTATGTTTAATTTAAGTTGACACAAATTTTGAACAAGCATTTTTTTCCAATTAAACAAAATAAATGGCAAAAACCACATTCAAGAAAGGTCTTCTATTAAGTTGTCTCTCTGATTTTAATTATATTTAAATATATAATGGAGAGGATCGAAAAAAAGTCAATATTCCTACTTCAGAGGCGTAATCTCATGTTTAAGGGTTTAAACAAAACCTGCGAGGTGTTTTAGAAATAAAAATTAAGACATTTATTTTTTTTAAATTTAACACTTAAAAAACGTTAGAAAATTCTAAAAGTTTTGAAAATTTATATATAAAATTTATTTTTAAGTGAAACGTTCTTGGAAAACTTAGATTTTGAGACTAAGATTTTTAGAACACAATTAACTTAAAATAGAAGAAAACATATTTTTAGATACCCAATCTTATATTTAGGAATTAAAAAAATTTATAAAAAAAAATTGTCCTAAAATCATGTTACCAAAGTGAGTGCTATGTTAGATTTACTTAAAAAAATTTTTAAACTACGTAAATTTACGCTGATGATACTTTAAAAAAGAATTTTTTTTTTATACATCAAGATAAATGGTAGAAAGCATTTACAACGAAAGCGGCAAAATTATTTTTCACCAAAATTTGTGGTTTTTTCTTGCGAAACTTTGTTTTCAACAAATTTTTTTATATTTTTGTTCAGCGAAACTTAATCAGTGGAGGTATACAAAATTCGTTATAGCCGTTATAAATGCTTCCACTTGTTTAATTCACAGTTATTTAGATATAATGTTATTATATGTGTAATAACTATTCTCAATTTAGAAATTCACTTAAAAAAAATATGGATTGAAAAAAATGTTAAGTATTTTACCGTGAATTGTTGAAACCTTTCTTTTAAAACATTTTTTTTGTTCCTGAAATTTCCAGAATTTGCATAAATTCAAATTTCACACTTCAGCATGGCTAGCTTAACCTATTCCTGAGCGCAACATTTTCTATCTTTTCAATTTGAAGCAGAATTTTAATGGAGGAGGTTGATGGGAATACAAATCCGGTTAAAAATATTTTTTTCGACAAATTTTTATTCGGAAATTTTTTATACTGCAACATTATTTAAGTATTTTTTTTAGCAAAAGTTGCTCCGAAAAATTTTTTATTTTCGAGATTTTTTTTTATAAAAATATGTTTTTAAATTTTATGGACGAAAGGTTGAAAAAGTTCGGCACAGCTGAATTTGGTTGATGAGGTTAATGAGAAATCCTGAATTTAAAAACTAATTTCTGTGCAGAAAAAATTTTTTTTTAATTTTTTTTCTTCAAATTCTTCTTCTTCAAATTCATCCAAATTTTTGAATTTGTTTAAAAAAAGTTTTATTTTTAATTTTAATGGACGAAGGGTATGCAAAATTTGGCACGTCCGACGTAACCCATTAACGGCTACGCGTTTTTTCGAATTTGATGCTTAATTTTGGTGGCGGAGGTTAGTGGGAAGTAATGAAAACAAATCCGATGAAAAATCAAATTTTTTGTTTGGGAAGCAGAGGGTAGGGTTGGCTACATATTATTATAATTTGTTTCTGTGCTATATTTTTTTTATATATTTTATTTGTTATTCAAGATTTTTTTTTGTTCGCGTAATTAATTTGATATAATTTTTTTTGCAAAATTGTTTGAATTTTTTAAAAAATATTTTTTGAGCTCTTTGGATGAGTGGTATACAAAATTCGGCAGAGCCGACTTAATACACTCCATGCAACAACCCTTTCTTTAAACTTTATGCTAAATTTCGATGGAGGAGGTCGATGGGAAGTACCAAAGCCAAATCCGAGGAAAAATAAACTTGTTTTGTCGGGAAATTCGAGTGGGAGGGTTGCTAACAGATTTTTAAGCCCTGTCTCAGCAATATGGACTTACAAACGGGAACGAACCTATTCGCCTTTGGTCATAGTACTCGGCCGGATTTCTTTTTTAACTGGCTCGAACTCTGGTTCAGCGCTGCTCAAAATACAAAGATTTGATTATCTCGACCAGATTTTTTTTTACATTTTTTACATAAAAATGGCTTCTGCACCTAAAGATATTGAGAAACCCCAAGGAGCTGATTCTTCCTCTGTGCATTGCATCCGTATCACTTTAACCTCCAGGAATGTACGTTCTTTGGAAAATGTGAGCCGTGATTTGATAAATGGTGTTAAGAACCAAAACTTGCGCATCAAGGGTTCAGTACGTATGCCAACCAAAGTATTGCAAACGCCTTGTGGTGAAGGTTCCAAGATATGGGATCGTTTCCAGATGGGAATCCACAAGCGTATCATCGATTTGCATTCTCCTTCTGAAATCGTTAAGAAGATCACCTCCATCATTATTGAACCTGGTATAGAAGTTGAATTTACCATTGCCAACTAAATGTTACATCGTTAAAAGATGTCTAATTTTAAACTTTTTTAATACAATAAATAAAAAAAGTACTCGGCCGAAATAAAACGTTTACGGAATCCGTGTTATGACATATCGCATCACTTGCAGTGATTAACCAAATACTAATACAATTAATTTAAATACCGTTTTTGAAACAGAAAAAAAAATTGAACATTTAACTTAAAACAGAACCTATTAATTACTGAGCAATTGAAGGCAAAAGTTTAAAACTATTTTTTCATATAAGTCATTCCATATCAAATAGAACGATTTTTTACTTCACGATTTCTGTTTGCTTTGAATTTTGGCAGACGTTTTCTAATTTCAAAAATATTCAAATCAAATCGCATTTCAAATTCTATTTAGCTTTTCTGTAGCAATAATTATTCCAATTAAAATTAAAAAAAAAAATTTTGTTCGACACATACATACAAACATAGAAAATTCAAATATGTTGTGTGTGTTGTGGATTACAACTGAAGTTCAAGTTTCAGAAAAAACTTTCATATTTCAAAAAAAAAAAAACAAAGGATGGTATTAATAAGAATTTTGTATAGAAACAGATTAAATTGGCAGCAAGGACTCTCTGATAATCTCATATTTTTTTTTTTAAAAACAGGATTTTTCCTTAATAATTTGATTCCTTAAATTATAGTTTATTTCCATTTTTTTAGTTATATTAAAGATTTAATATATACTTACTTTTAATATGTCCAGCACGTTCCATATGATGATAATCACGACCTTCTAATGGATTACCATGACCATTTGTGGCTGCTACTCCCTTGATACCTAAACTACCACCACCATCTCCGCCTCCGCCTTTATCACCACCACTGCCAAATAACAGGAAGTACCAGAGTATGAAAGAACATACAATGAATATGTAGTTCAACAATTTTGCCATATTGACATATGAAAACCGAACAACACGACAAAGTGACAATTACAAAATATGTATGCGGGTGGAAATTTAATTAAAATTGTCTAATTTTTTTTTTTATATTTTCTAAAATTTCTCAATATCTTTTTTTTTTTTTTTAATTTTCGTTGGGGCTAAGAAATTTAACCAACATTATCAATAAATTTCTTTAAACATTTTAAATTTTTCACGTAACGTTAAAATGTTTAAGCACAACGATAGATGTCCCCGAACTGAATACATGTTCAATGTAGATGGATTGTATCCAAATAATAAAAATACAAAAACTATAAAAAAAAAAATTTTGAAATACAATAAATGCTACTCTAACGATGATGCTAACGCTACAGATGATGTGGTTGTTGATGATGATGATGGATTTTAAACTTGATATTGTGTTGAACTGTTGAAATTCTAATTCGAAATAAAAAAAAAAAATATAATATAATTTCAGTTTAACACCTTCCTTTTTATGTTGTTGTTTGTAGGCAACAAACCAACTAACCAGTGCACCACAACATTCATTCATTGACCCTCTCTCGGGCCTAAAATGGTTCATGATTGTGTTTTGATTTCATACTAGAAAAAAAAAAAAAACACCAACAGAATCACAAACAAAATTTATAAACACATAAACAAAATTATGCGAATGTCAGTTATTTCTTTGATTAACTTTAATTAAATAATAAAATATTTTTAGTTTTTTTTTTTTTATTATTATTATTGTCATTATTTGTTTTTAGGTGAGGGTCATTATTGTGTGTGGATTATAAAACCGGTTGGTAAAAATTAATCGAATATATAAAAATTAAATTTTCTAAGGATATATATGACCACATACGGGCTTGTATATGAACAAATATGGATATAGCTTAGCATCAGGCGCGGGTCCATTAAATGGTTTGTGATGAGTGTAAGGGGGAGGGGGGGGGGGGGTACTTAGAGTATTTTTAATTAATTTTTGAATCTCTTTTACATTTTGTATTAAAAAATATCATTTTGGGGGGGAGGGTGATTTCCCATTTCCCTCCCTTTGAAACCGCGCCTGCTTATCATATATCTCTATATATTGCTTAATATATGACCATATATAAAAATTTATTTTTATTTTTCCTAAAAATATATCACGAAAACAAAATTTTGATAAAAAAAAATCGCGCAATAGAAATTTGTAGTGTCCGACCGAACAGTCCGGCCAAAAAACTATATTTGGTGGGTTTTTGGGTATCTAGAGGCAATGATTATAAATCTTTTTCTTGGAAACATGTTTGTTGAGCCATTTTAATTCGATTTTGCGTATAAAATTTAAGGAAAAAGCCGAAGTTTAGCTACAAAGTTAAAAGTTCGGCCGCCTAACTATTTTCGATTTGGCCGAACTTTTGAGGGGCCGAACATTGAATTTATTGCTTAACTACGGACATTTCTTTAAATTTTTCACTCAAAATCGTCTCTAATCAGCCCAATAAACATTTTTCCATTCGCCAAATTTGTCCATAATGTTTTAAAATAAAGAATACAGACCAAATGCATTATCTGGCCGAACTGTTCGGTCGGACACTGGAAATTTGTGAAAAGAAGTTGACAGATAAAATATTTGTCATTACCATCGCAACCAGAAGTATGCTCTAAAAACTCAATGTTATGACTTTGAAAAAGCAAAAAATTACCCGGAAAAAATTTCGTTAAAAAAAAATTTTACAAAAAAAATTAAGCGAAATAAAAACTCCTTATTATGCCTTTAAAAAGGCAAATATAGTCCGGTCAATTTAGACAAAAAAAAAGTGGTCAAAGAAAAAAATTCCGATAGAGCCAAATTTTGGTGTAGAAATACTGTTTACCCTAAAAAATAAAAATTTTAAAGTCCCCATCAATCCCGGGTCAAAGGTCAAAATTTCAGTTTTTGGATTTTTCTCGAAAACGGTAAGTTTTATCACAAAAATACTTTAAACCAAAGTTGTAGATCTTAAAATTCTCTATAAAAAATGGTCTGCAAGATTTTTTCTCTAAGTATCACCGTTCCTGAGATGTCACGATTGTAAGAGTCATATTCTACATAATATGCACACATTTCCACACCACCTGTGAGGTAGTGTACTCGGCGCTTTTTTTTAACGTGGTTTCCCCGGTAGGCCTATTCCACAAACCATTATGATGTAATTTTTAGAGACAATACTTATTTAACTGCATAAATTTTTATTTTTTAGGCTAAACACAAGGTCCGCACAAAAATTTGGCTCTGTCGGAATTTTTGTTTTTTTCAATTGTCTAAATTGTGACTACCAGCACAACCAGAAATATATACTTAAAACTACATTTTATGTCCTTTAAAGGTAAAAAACTTGAACCAAAAAAATTGAACAAAAAAAACTTAGTGAAGTAAAATTACGCGGTTAATATATCATGGGAAAAAAAATTTCGCGAAGAAAATCTGTAGAGTTTTTAGACAATATTTTTCAATGGAAAATTGTCATTACAAGGGCAACCAGAAATATGTTCAAAAATAAACAGTTTTATGTCCAAACAGAAAAACTTGCTGAAAAATGTATTACAAAAAAAAAAAATCGTCAGGAAAATATTTTGCGAAAAAAATTTGGAGAAAAAAATATTTATCGTTTAATGTCAATTTTAAGTCCAAAAAGAAAAACCTGCTGCAAAATGTATTACAAAAAAAAATCGTCACAAAAATATTTTGCGAAAAAAAAATCGCGAAAAAATTTGGAGAAAAAATATTTATAGTTTTTTTAATAAAAATCAGAAATATGTTCGAAAAACTCCACTAAATTCTTTACAAAGTAAAACAACAAAAAATATATGTTCTAAAATTGCATTTTATGTCAAAAAGAAAAACTTGCCGAAAAATGTATCACAAAACAAATTGAAAGAAAAAAATTTTTCGAAAAAAATATTCCCTAAAAAAATTCGCGAAAAAAATTTGGGAAAACAATATTTATCGTTTTTTAATAAAAATCTGAAATATGTTTGAAAAACAAAGGAAACCCGTAAAAGAAATTTTACGGAAAAATACTTTACTGAAAAAGAATTTCGTAAAAAAAATTTGCGGAAAAAAATGATGCGAACAAATATACAACTGGAAAAAATTTCGCGAACAAAATATTAAGAGTTTTTAGACTATATTTGTTAGCGTTTTTTAATGCCAAGGGGTCATTGCCAGGGCAACCAAAATTATGCTCTAAAAACGCCTAAGGAACAAATTTGTGGAAAAATTTATCACAAGAAAAGAAATTCCGCGAAAAAAATGTTGCGAATAAAATATTCTTCAAATGGCATATTGTCAAGGCAACTAGAAATATGCTCTAAAAATATATTTCATTCCCTGAAACAGAAACAAAATTCGCGATTAAAAATTTGGCGGAAGAAACATTTCAGTATAAAATATTTAGAGTATTTTTCTTTAAC
The DNA here is from genome assembly GCA_021234595.1 of Delia radicum. Taxonomy (NCBI): domain Eukaryota; kingdom Metazoa; phylum Arthropoda; class Insecta; order Diptera; family Anthomyiidae; genus Delia; species Delia radicum. The sequence continues at coordinate 18,962,561 of CM037852.1, read as the reverse complement.
GTTATATTTTCTAAATTTTTTTGAAATGTAAATTGTCATTACCACGTAAACAAAATATTGTCAAAAAAAAATCGTGAAAAAAAATTTCCTAATCAAAATTTAAGAACATATTTAGTGTTTTTTTTAACAATATTTACATATTTCACCGTTTCTTTATATGGATTTTGTCGTTTATGTTTTTTATTAAAAAAAATGCAATATTTCAATTGAAATATCACTGATTTTATGTAACGCCCAACCTTTACAATTTTTTTTTTTAATATCCATGTTATTGACACAATCAATTTTTTTTTGTCTCTTTGCTTAATATGAAAAAATTGCAATTGTTCAAATAACTAATACTATGAAAAAAAAAATAAAAATTAAAACAATACCATCACCCACTTTTCCTTTTCAACATACAATCAAAATTGCTCCCCCTTTTTATAATGGATGCACTATGCGAATATTTCAATCTTGATTATTTCCACTATTATAATTTTTTTTTATAAACATTTCAGCACAAGTTTTTTTCTGGATGTTGAATTGTTGAAATAAACAAATACCAGGCAATTTGATATCAAGTGACATTGATCAGTGAAGGCCATTTGAGTTTAAAATGATTTTAATTTATTTTTTTTTTCGGTATAATGCTTTTTACAGATTTATCACACAAATATAGGAAAATTAAATGTTTAACAAAGAATTTGAAAAAAATTCAGGTCATTAGCTTGTAAAATATATTTTTTTAATATTTTCACAAGCTTTTGAGATACAAAATACTTACTCACACAATAATCATGACCCCTTAACCCTCTAATTGGCAAAACCGCCTCCAGGCGGGGTAATTTAAATTGCCCATAAATGCTCGAAATGAGTGTTTTATAATAAAAAACTAACTAAGCTATTTCGCTAGAAAACAAAATTTACAAAATATTTTGTGAAGTAATGTTTCGTGTTAATGGCACGGTTTGGAAGCGAAAAATCGTTAAAGTTAGAATTTCGTAAAATATCAAAAAATAAATATTTTGAAATGAATACAATTTTTAAAAATCTTGAAAACATATGTATGTTCACTATAATTTGTTGTTTTTAAACACAAAGTAAGATTGAAGCCTAAGATTTTCAAAACAGCTCTAATTTTGATCCAAGGACATACAGGATTCTAATAGCATGCCTCTTAAGGATATCGTCTAAACTTGAAGACATATGGACGAATTTTTATGATATTTGACAAAGAGATTATATTTAGTAGTATTGGCAAAGCCTTTAAGTTTAATTAATATATGTTGAAGTTTAGTTGCGTTTTCGCTCAATTTCGCGCTTTTCGAAAAACGAAAATCGCCATATCTTCTTAAGTAAAACCACAAAAATGGTAATTTTTCGAGTGTAGTTATATCTTGGTAAGAGGAAGAATTTATGCCTAAACTTATTAATTTTTATGGATTAGTTTTTGAAATTCGCTTTGAACGTATTTTGACCCATATCGCCTAAAATAGCCAACGAAAAAAATTTGGGAGAAGAACATATTGTTGTTTTATTTTTTTGTGCCTAGCATGTGGTATAAATTTTATTGCAAAAAGCTTAGGCCGGTTTGAGGGTTAACTGTGGAATGTAAAATTGAATCTTAATGCAATTTTATGCTTCATTTAATATTCTTTTAAATTTAAATTTTTTCACTCGGTTTTCTTATTTACATACCCAGTGTAGGCAAGCGTTACTACATAAGTGGGTATATAAGAACATTTTTGGTAATGGCAAATACTTGCAATTGTCATTACTAAGCTCATTAATTTTATATGGAGATGTCGCGCAAAATAATGATATGTCATTACTAAACACCTTACGAAAAATCCACAAATATGTGGTTACATATATGCTTACCAGTATGGGCCAAAAATAATGAATGTAAAAATAAATTTAAAAAGAAAAACTAAATTTTATAAAAAAAAAATTTTTTTTTAAATTAAATTTAAATTTTTTTTTTTTTTTAAAGAATGTGCTCACACGGGTTTCGAACCCAGGCCTACATGTTGTCCTACCACCACTTTACACTCTGAGTTAGGTCGACTATTATACGTGATAGATAGAAATATTAATGACTTGCTTGCACAAAATGTCAATACTTTCTAACTTACAAAAAATCAAAAATAAGTAGTTATATATATACTTACTAGAAGTGAAAAAATAATGAGTCTTAAAAAAGATTTTAAAAAAATTTGTACTTAACGCCGTATTTTTTGCATCAAAATAATGATAAAATTGACTAGTTATTAGTAAGTCCTTAATATTCGTGTTAAAGTAATGCAGAGAGTAAGCTGGTGTCATTTTTTTTTTTTAATTAAGTTAAGTAGAAAAGATACGTTTAACATAATTCGACGGCTTTTAAGCGTAGGTAATTTTATAATAGCAAGTCTACTCTGATATGAAGGAAGATTAACTCCCGGAATCCATGATAAACCTCGCAAACAAAAAATCAGAAACTGTTTTTGAACAGATTCAATGTGATTACTGTGATTGTTATATTGTGGGTCCCAAATTAATGAGCCATATTCTAAAATCGGTCGTACAAGAGACGTGTATAGCATTTCTGTAACGTACGGATCACTGAACTCCTTGGCCCACCGCTTAATGAAAACAAGTACGCCTCTGGCCTTGTTTACCGTCATATGAATATGAGAGACAAAATTAAGTTTGGGATCAAATAGTATTCCCAAATCCAGAAAAATATCAACTAGTTCCAGTTGGTGTCCATCAATTTTATAGGATTTTTTCTAGAAAAGCACATGGACTTACATTTTTTTGGGTTAAGATCCATTAGGTTTATATTGCACCAATTTTGGAAATTATCTAAGTCTATTTGTAGAAAGATATGATCAGATGGATTTTTATAACTCGAAAAGATCTTGACATCATCAGCAACAACAATATTTTCGAATATTTGATCACATTTGGAAGATCATTTATAAATAAAGAAAAAAAAACTGGCCCTAAGTGGCTTCCTTGAGGGACCCCGGGTTTAACTGCTATGTATTTAGAAGTAAAATTTTTATATCGTACACTTTGCTTTCTATTAAAAAGGTATGATGAAATCCAGTTCAGACTGTTACTGGTAGTGAGAAAACTAATGACATTTCATTACCGTTTCTATACTGGGTAAATTTTTTATTTTTAAATAACACGCTTTATTTTTCTTTTAATTAAAAATTTCAATATTTATTTAACTTCGTTTTTTGTTTGTTTATTAATTTAAAGCTAATTTTATTGTTATTATTAGTAATTGTTATAATTTTTTATTAAAAAAAAAAAATATTTGTGTTTTTTTTTATTTGGGATCATTGAAAAATGTAAATGTTTCATTACAATGAATTTCATAGCAATCGGGTAATATTGTAAAGTGACGTGACATCCTTAAATCGAAAATAAATTCACAATATGGGAATCTGAAATTATAAAATAAAGAGAATTGAGTAAGAGAACTTTTAAGTGTTATATATTGAACTAAATACTTAACTACCCGGTTAAAAATCAAAATATATGCATCCATTTATGAACATGTATGAACTCATACATGCTCATATATGAAGTTTTTTAGGTCATACATGTCCGTATACCATTACATAGGATTAATATATGCTTACACGAGTTCATATGTGATCATACATATAAATATTATCTCAATTTTCGTTAATGTGAACATATTCCCACGTATGGAAAAGCATTAACACGTATGGTTATACATGTAAATATTCCCTCAATTTGCGTTAATGCACACATAGTAACATATGTGTGGGAAACTCTGTAAATGAAACTTTGTCAAATAATATTTTGTCAAATAATTTCAGATTAGTCGTTTGCAATTTCTTTCAAAAATCAGTTCGTTTTTTAAATAAAAAAAAAATATATAAGAAAAAATAAAATTTCGTACTTGTCATAATTTTATATATGTATGTATATGATCGCTCATATGAACATATATGAATCAAGTATGGTTGCATGTATGAAGCACGTGTGCTCATGTATGGATCCATATATGTCGATTTTTAACAGGAAAAATTAGTGCAGTACGAACTATATCGAATTCTTTGTATGACAAAATTATAGATCTTAAATTTTAGGCACTAAATTTTAGGACTCATAAGGATTAAATTGTGAACTAAAAACTTTTTATTAAAATAACCTGAATATAGTTCATAGTTTAATCTAAATCTTAGTTTTTAGTTGAAACTAAAACGTAATAAGATTTTAGCTTAAACTATAAACTATATTCAGGTTCTTATTTTAATTTAAGAAAAATGTTTTGAGCTTTACAAGGGTCAAGTTGTGAACTAAAATCTGAACTAAAATATGAACTATATTTTAGTTCTCTAAAGACCAAATGTTTAAGAACTAACTAGTGAACTAAATCTTTAACTAGAAACAATAAACTTTAAACACTAAACTTCTTTTGATAACAAAATTAAACTTAAACTTAATTATGAACTAAAATGTGGTCTAAGTTAAGAAATTTAGTAATTTATTGCTAAAAAATACTTAAGTTTTACCTCAAACTATGAACTAATTTATATATTTTATTGACGTAATTCTTGACTCGTGTAAGCCCTAAATGTGAACTAAATTATGAACTAAGTTTTAATACTTAATAATAGACTAAAACTTAATTCATTTTTAGCGCAAATTGTGAACTAAATATTTAGTTGCTTTTTTCGAGACTCCGACTTAAAACAAATTTTTCCTAATTCAAGGAAAGAAAAATTTCGGTAAAACGTTTTAGCGAAAAAATGTTCGATTAATAAAATTTAGCGGAAAAAATTTCAATGAAAAATATTTAACGTTTTTTTTTCAATCGATATAAGTGCCGAAGTTTGTATACTCTGGCGTCAGGAATTTTTTAAACAAATTCAGGGAAACAAATTTCGCGAAAAAAAATTTTGAACAAATTTAGATATACAATATTTCGCTAAAAAAAATATCGCGGAAGTTTTTGCAATAAGAATTTTGCAAATACAATTTTGCGGACAAAAGATTTGGCAAACTAAAAACACATGTTTACGGAAAAAAACTTTGCTAAAAATAATTCTTGCGAAAAAAATATTTTGCGTTTTTTGAACCGATTTATCTTAAGCCTTGCTTTTTAAACTCAAACAAACTCATTACTCAAACAATGACGTCATAATAGAAAAAACTCAAAATAAAATCAGTGAAATCATGAAATTCGGACGTGCCTAAAAACATTAAAGAATTTAAATTTTGTGAATTTTTTTCCAATTTAAAGTTTCTTCAGTTTAGCGTTTTTTTAGTGAAGCGTTTTTTTCAATTTCCATTCCACTGTGCGGGTAAGTACATACTTTATATTCTACATAGTACGCGCCAAAAAATAAATTTCGAAAAAAATAATTGGCAGAAACAGATTCGCTTAAAAAGAATTTCGAGGAATAAAAATTTCTCGAAATGAAATTTCGTCAAAAAGCAATTGCGAGAAAAAATGTTACTGAAAAAATATTTTGGCAGTAAACTGATTTGAGTTTTTAAATCGTTAATGGTGAATTGTCATTACTTTTGAAGTGACATTACATTCTTGCTCTTAACTTTAGAGCCCGTAAACCGATTTAGCTCATTATATATACCAAACTGATTTTCATAGCAACGAACAATGTGACCAAAATATAGTAATCTTGTTTCTATATTGGAGGAATATTTTGCGTTTCAACAGTTAGAAGGACAGACGGATATCTCTATAACGACGTCGCTATCCATGCTGATCAATAACATATATAGGTTATAAGGTCGCAGATTATTTCGATGAGTTGCACACGGAAAAACAAACTGCGATATACCTTTCTGCACAGTGGGATGAAAAGGAATAAACCCTAAACTAAAAAAACGCTAAAATAGAAAAAAAATTAAATTTTCCATGTTTTTAAAACTGATTGTGGGTGAAAAAGAAAAATAGGAGACCCTATTTTCGAATTATGGTTTATAAGATGTTTTTGTATAAAATAGCGCTGAAAACCAAAAAAGGAAATATTGAGAGAAATCGCTAAAATTAATAACGCTAAAACAAAAAAGCTTCAATAAAATCGCATTTTTAAATATCGACTAAAAATCTCTTAAAATAACATGCGAGTATGTAAGATTTAGTTAATATTAAATAGCCTTTTGGATTTAAAAATACAAGAACGTCTTAATAAAGAAAATGATAATAATCGGTACCTCGAATATTCAATGTCACTTAAATTCGGTTAAATAGAAAAAAATTGCGAAAGTGGAACTTCCGATATCTTAAAAAGTGGTTAACAAATATTCAGAATACATATTATTGAAATCTAAATTATTCCTTAACTTTTTGTATAAACCAATAGTTCCAGAAATTTATTTAAATTTTGATTTTAAATAAATTATCAATCAGTAAATTTCTTTAAAAAAAAGTTCAAACTTTTATTAAAAATTCTTAGCACGTTCATTGATAGTACAAACACAAAATTGAATGTACTACATTTTCTTTGTTATACGATTTTCAAACAACTAAAAACGTTTGATAAAACTGTATTTACAAAAGTACCAAAGTATAAAGTTGTTTGATATAGATTTTTTTTAACGCTGCCTTTTTTAAATTTTTTTTTTTTTTTTTTTTGTTAACCAACATAATTGAATGGTTAGCAATGAAAAGCAGTTAAGCTAACAAATACAAACCAACAAACTACAAAAATAAACTAAAATGTGAACTAAGCGGTTGGCATTTATTTTGAGGGTATACTATTTAACTCTTTGAAAAGCGAGTTTGCCTTAAGGCAAACTCGCTGAAAATGCTACAATTTTTATTTATCAAACTAAAAACGAAACTTATATGATCGTATATGTACATAAATGGTTCCATATATATTCAGATCCGAAATTTGAGGATATATGGCCATTAAGCCGGGTCGATTTGTATGGAGGCAAAAAAATCGCTCAACGTTTTAGGAAAATCGTATTCTAGGGATCAAAATAAAAAACTTTGCCGAAGGAACCATACCTCTAAAACGAATTCTGATGTCCCGACTTTTGACCCGTAGTTTCAAATTTTGAAAAATCCCACTTTGATCCATTTAGACTGCCCCAATCGAATCCAACCCAATCGAATATAATTTATACATTCATCTACTAGAGCGTCTTCCGGAGAAGAAATAGAGACCGTAATCTTGAAAGACTCCTCCTACTTTCTGAAATATCTATATCTCGAGATTTGTACATTTTGCTTTAAAACTTAAATTTTAACCCCTTAACGGTCACCTAGAATGATGATTTATGCATTAATCTGCTAGCGCGTCTCCCGGAGAAGAAGTAGCTACCATAATCTTAGAGAGATTCTTCTTACTTTCTGAAATATCAAAGTGGGCTTTTTCAAAATTTGACTATACGGGTCAAAAGTCGGGACATCAGAATTCGTTTTAGAGGTATGGTTCCTTCGGCAAAGTTTCTTATTTTTATAACTAGAATATGATTTTCCTTGAACGTTGAGCGATTTTTAAATCGACCCGCCCTAATGATCATGTTAGACTCCATATATGGTCATATATTATACCAAACATAAATATATATACGATCAGTTATACCCATATATAACCATATTGAAGTTCATATATGATCATAAATGTTCATAAACGATCCCATTTTTATACGAGATCCAAAATGTGAGGGTATATGGCCATTAGAGCGACATTTGTTTATAACTTTCGATTATTACAAATTATTGTTGTGATTATTGTAGCACTAGGTCTAAAAGTTAGATGGTGCGCATTTGAGAAACCCATATCGCACCGCATACAAATTTTTCGATTTTTTTAAACTGCTTTAACAAAAATATGTCTTGCGACACATCTTTTTTAATTAATTTTGGCATGCTAATCACGAATATTAAAAAATGTTTGAAATCGGACTAACGGTTTTCGAGATATTGCGGCTTGATTTTTACTAAAAATTTAGTTTTTTTCCTCCTGTTAATGATACTCGATGAAGTCAGAATTCCGTTTCTGAATAATTTTATTTTCAACATTTCAAATTTTGGGAAATTTAATAAAAATGCACTTTTTCCAAAAATGGGCCACTTTCAGCAGAAATTTGGCAAGAAATAAAAAAAAATCTATTTCTTCCATTGGCAATATAACTCATGATGTAGTAACAAATCTATTTTTAAGGGACACCTTAGTAAATATATATTTTTTTTTTTACTTACACTGGCTGAAACCACAAAAAACATTGATATGTACATAAAATACCAAATGGGCGTTTAAATTCACCATCAGGCGTTTGTATTGAACCGGAATTATGTTTTTTCCAACATTGTGAGCTCCATTCTTTTTGGCGATGTTTTGATAAAGTTAGTATTTTTGGTGTTATTTGTGATGTTCATTTAAAAAGATGGCGTTTGATGGATGTAGTGATGGTGGTAGTAGTATTTTAATTTGTGGCAGTAGTTGTAGTTGTTATAATGCCCAAAAGCCAAAAATTGATAGCAATTGTTATTAGAGTATCACACCATATTCCAATTGCAGCAAAACACAAAAAAAAAAAATAGAAAAAACATATAAATTGTATGTTATTAATGTCAGCACGTTTTGTTAGTAAAATGAAATTGTTTCCAAAAATTAAAAGAGAAAAACTTTTTGTTTAAATTTGGCATAAAACTATATAGGCCGATAAAAAAAACAACGGATAAACAAAATAATTTGGTTTATGAATTTTATATATCAAAAACAAAGGTTTCATTTAAATTAATTATAGCTTTAAAATGTCATTAAAAAGTTGGAATTTATAATAAATTTAAATAATTATCTTTGATCATTTCGGCGTATACTTAATATTAATTCAAAATTGCAACTCATAGCTAAATATATCACTCATACGTACCAGCTGCTGTTAAATTACTATAAAATATACATAATACAATTAATATGCGCATAATTTTCCATAAATATTTTTGTTGTAATATTTCCATTTTCTTTTTTTCATAGCATTTATTCTAAAGCACAAATTTTCATAATATTTTTTTCGTCTTTTTTCTGTTATTTTTTTTTTTCGTTTAAACTACCGTAAAATTGTCGTTTTATCACTACCGTTACTTAAGTTCTACTATATGACTTGGATTAAAGTTGTCGAAATTGAAAGAGATTAAAAATATAAGAATTCAAAAGTGTTTTTGCTATTTTGCTCTCACTAAGAAAGCTATTAATAGAAATTAAACGGCAATGAAAACGAATTTTTATTAGCCTACACTACCCAGCAAAAAATAGTGCTTACTCAAAAGCGCTTCCGGAAGGCATTATTTGATAACGAAGCGCTTCCAAAACAAATAAAGAATGCATGAATTTTGTTCGCGATGTCCCACTTGGTATGTCTCTTTTAGCTATTAATAGAATTTAAACGGCAATCAAAACGAATTTTTAATAACCTACACTACCCAGCAAAAAATAGTGCTTACTCAGAAGCGCTTCCGGAAGGCATTATTTGATAACGAAGCGCTTCCAAAACAAATAAAGAATGCATGATTTTTGTTCGCGATGTCCCACTTGGTATGTCTCTTTTAAAGCGCTTCTTTCATGTGATTTTAGAAGCAATAAATTCATGCCTTCTTAGGCACTAAGAAGCGCTTTTTGTATGTTGACAACATTAGAGCTTCACGGTATGCATACTTTATTGCTTCATTGTAGGCATTATTCACTGCTTCAAAGAAGACATTCTGGGAAGCACGACAGAAGGCCTTCCATAATTGCTTTATAGTATGCAAGGCGGTGAAGCGCTATTTTAGAAGCATACAAATGTAGTTACTGCTTACCAAATCCAGGTTATTTTTTGCTGGGTAGGATGTCCTTTAAAACTAGCTTTGAATATTTATGTTCATTAAAAAAAAAAAAATCCACTTGATACAAATAAATATTTTATGTAGTTTTATCCATATAGGTTTAATATTTTCACTTTTTACCATAAAAGACCTACAGGAAATTTACAGAATGACTTACTTCAGATTTGGATTAAATTTGGATATGTGATGAAGGGTTAATGTTTCCACTTTTTAACATAAAAGACCTACTAGTGAATTTAAAGAATGATTTTTTTCAGATGTTGATTAAAAATTCGGATATGTGATGAAGGGCTATACTATATTAACGAAAATGCGCAATTCTTTTTTTTTTTTTAAGGGTTAAAAAAGTGGGATCAGAAATGGCTCTAGTTTTCTGTTTTTTTTTTTTTTTTTTGCTTTTTCACAATTATTTTAAAAATGGGTAAATATATTTCAAAAATGGCTATTAATCTAACATTTTACAAATAAATTCTAAATGTGTATATGTTTATTTGTTTTTCCTGGGGCCATTTTGAGCCCCAAATTTGAACTCTTAAAAATGAGATTGGTATGATGAATAATTACGCGTGATCGTTAGTTTTAAAAGTTTTATTACATGTTCAATTTCAATGAAAATTTAAAAGAAATTATTCTATAAATCTCCTAGGGGCTGTTTTGATCAAAAGTGTTAACATTAACCCTATGTGGATCAGATTATATAAAATAATTTTTTTTTTTTTTCAATTTAAAAACTATGCAATCTTGTAGCCATAATTAAAATTACGTTTCAAAGATGTTTTTTGCCCTTACTAAGGGTTAAAGATTAAACAAAAAACCAAGATACCCAGGAAGAAAACTACAATCGGCACAGTGTTGGCAAGGCGTCCGTTATGCATTGGCAGAATGTGGGACTAACAATATTGACAGTATTGGTCTGTTACCCAATTGATAACAGTGGCCAAGCGTTGGTTTTAGCGAACTTACTGCCGGTGTCAAAGGGTGTAAAGTTGTATAGCAGCCTGGCAACAAGTGCCTAAGATCACCTCCATGTTGGTTTCACCTGGGGAACGATAAGTTCGACGTCTCTATTGGTACCGATAGGGATACGTTCTTGGCGGCTAACAATCATGGCTAGATTGACGAGGTTCCTACGGTCCTATCTGTGCTTTACCAGATAGGTACTTGTGGTCCTCGTTAATCAAAGGTAAACCACTACTGAGTTATTTGGGACTCAAGTGGAAGTAGCCCCGGCAACAAGGTCTTACCAAAGACTATGAAATGGTACCACGGGAGCCATTGGGCCGCCGTAAAGGTATCTCTAGAGGAATCCTCTGCTTATATTCAACTCGGATTGGCAAGAAGTCTCGGTATACTTGTGATACTAGTTATTTATGCAGACGGGACAATCGTTGCAATAAGATGGGGCCGGTCAGTGCGGATGAGTGGAGTGCATCTGGTGGAGTGACTGTTGGTCGTTGTTGTTGTCGGTTGTTGAAACCTGTGTGGTCTGATACCCAGGTTAGTTGCGTGTGCTGGATATTTTGTTGTTTTTGAGCGTGTTGAGATTGTCTGTCATAATAATAACTAGTAATTAGCTATACAGCGTCATTGCTTTGTGTTCGAGTTGTTTAGCATATTTGTATGATTCTTCTATTGTTCTTGACGGTAATGGCTTTTGGGAACGGCCCTTCGGGGAGCTTTGTGATGGCTGTTGGTTAGCCTAAAAGCAGGAAGAACTTAATTGTTCGGTGTGGAGTTGCATTCTCAACCGGGTGCTATGACCCAGAGATCAAAGCAGAGGTTTTAGATGGGCCTCGACCCCTCCAGTGGGGTGAGTAATTGTCCAAATACAATCACAGAAACTGGAACCCTAACGTGGACGCTCAGCGTGCCGCAAAAGGGGGCGGTGTTGGACGCATCATATTCACCTGGTGTTAAGAGCACCGTGGGGTTAGGCCATCACGGCGGGTACCCATATTAAATAATGACTCATCTGCCGTTGTCAAATCGCTGGTAATTGAAAAATGTGCTGCTTTTAAAAAAGCTTAAATGACATAAATTTTGAGAAATATATGTCATAAAACACATTTAAAAAGCAGCAAATAAATATTATTTTCCTAGTACAATTTAGTTGTACGGTTGGTTATTTTCAACACAGTGGGTTTTACAAAAAATAGCAGTGGTTTGTTGGTACTTTTTTTTTTTTTGGTGCGGTTGGCGTTTTATACCTGGATAATTATATAAACTAGTCAAATGAAAACATTTAAATTTGTTTCAACATTTGACAATATAATCAAATTAGCTGTTTTCAAGTTAAGATAATGTCTTTAAAACATACCCTGGCGGTATCCTGTACTTTTTTGAACCAAAATCATATTTTATTTTCAAAGAACAGACCAAATTTTTTTAAAAAAAAATTTTGCAAATTATGTTTTCTGTCGAAATAACTCAATTTCTTTTATTAAAACTTTTAAATTTTAAACAATTAGCCTCCGGTCCTTAGTAGGTCCTTAGTCACCAACAAAACCTTATTTTAATTATACTTACTTCAATGCAGGGTATTTTTCTCAAGTTGGAAATAATTTATTCTCTTTTGCGGTTTATATTGTTTTTTTTTTTTTTTTTCTTTTATAAATTGTCTCCAATTGATGATAATCCACTCAAACTGATATTTAATACGATTACAATGTGTTCTGCTTTTTTTGTGGATTTGTGTACTTTGCATATACTCAAAAAAAAGTTTGTAGTCAGCAAAAAATGTTGCTGAGTCAGCAAAATTTTAGTCAGGAGGGTGCTTGCAAAAAAATTGCTAATGCCAGCAAAATCTTTTGCTGAAAATGAGCGAGCTGATTTTTAGCATCAAAATTAGTAGATTCTGCAAAAGTTTTGCTAACTCTTAGTAGATTAGTAATACAAAAGCCTTGCTAAAAATTAATAAATTGTTTGCTGAATTTTAGTAGACTAAAAAAAACGCAAAAAATTTGTAGAAAAATTGTAATTTAGTAAATTTATTTGCTGAAAATCATAAAACATATTTTTGTGATTCTTTTAAAAATAACTTACAATAATTACGAAATATGAAAATTTTCATTTCCCACTTTGACGACATGAATTAATTTAATATCTGAAAATATATAGAAATAAATATATATAACATAACAAAAATTTTCTTTCAACTACTTACATCAATGGTTGTCTAAATGATGCTTTCTTTTAAAGGGCGCAACTGCCGAAGATAATTATAGAAACGAAACGAAAAAATAAACAAGAACAAACGAAACGAAAAAATAAACAAACGAAACGAAAAAACAACCCTTTTTTTGCAATACGAAAAAGGAACCATAAAAAGCTACCTAAGATGTGTGTCTTAGTCTTTCGCTTTACTCTGTCTACATGTCTGTATATGTTTGTTTGTTTGCAATTTGACCACACTAGATTATTAATCTATAAACATTTAGTTTAGAAATACATATTAAATTTAAATATTTTATTTTATCTTTTATTTAATTAATATACAATTATTTTCACAAGCCGGTGACAACGCAAATTTTAAGTTGTTTTAATCCTCAATTTTGTTTTATGTATGAAAAACAGATACAAAAGTCTTCCATGGTTGATTTTTTTATATGTCTTATTAGAGTTGTACTTTTTAGTAGCCTTTTCCTCTTCTCTACTACATCTTGACATGCCGCGACATCTGCTTCATTCTGCGTATATCTTTCAATCTGGTTGTCGTCCACACTATTATCAGCACAATTTTTTTTAGCAAATTAATTAGTAAAACAGTATAATATTAGTAAAGCATTAGTATAAAACAGTTAAGTGCTGAATAAGTATAACAAAAATTTTAGCTGAAAACACGATTTTAGCAAAAAATTTTGCTAAAAAATGGTATACCTGATTTACAAGACGTTTTACTAACTTTTCTACTAACTTATTTTTTTGAGTGTATAATTGAGTAAAACTTTTTGCAAAAGTCTTGACACCTTACAAAGAACTACTTTTTTGTAAGATATTTTTACAAAAGATGGATATTAAAAGTTTTTTTAAGTCCTTTCTTAAAAAAATTTATATTTTTTTTATTATAAAAAAAAATGCTTAAGAAAATAAGAACAAATTGGAATGGAAAAAAATTTCGGAAATAAATTGTATTAGAGAGAATTTTAGGAAAGTTGGCTAATATATGCCTTAACTTTTATATATTTTGCTAACACTCTTAAATTTTGCTTTTAGATTTTACTACTGACATTAAGTTTATTCGCTTTGCCAAATTTCATTAAAGTTTGTTAACCCGTTTTGCAGAGGAAACCTTTTAAGTATATCCTGTCCATATCCTGGGAGTCCTTTGATCAAAATTATTTGCCCTTTGTCTTTTTTTATTTTTCTTTTTTTAATACAAAAATTATTTCAATAAAATTATAAATAATAATTGACACATACCTATTAACATAGAAAATACAAATTAAAACCTATGTGTGTGTGTTTCAGATTTTAAAAAACTAACCACAAAAATCTAATTTTTTTTTCTAACCTTTCATTCAGTTAAATATATTCAAAAACAAATTTATTTTTCATTAAATTATAAAAAAAATGTTAACACATAGATAGCAAGATAGAAAATACAAATGAAGGGCTTATTGTAAAATTATGATAAGCCACATTTGTAGTTTTATAAATTTTTGCTGTTTTCTAGACATACATTGATTAATATTTGATAGAAGGTTTGCTTAATCAATTATTACAAGTGCCTAGAATATAAATGTCTTACAAAAGTCATATTTTTTACATTCTTTCAACCTTTAAAATGCGAAAACAAACTAAAAATAAAATGTAGCTTATCAAGTTTTTACAATAAGCCCTTTAAATATAAACCCTATGCGTGTGTCATATATCAAAAATAAACCTCAAAAATCGTATAATTCTCTAACGTTTTATTTAGTAAAATATTATTTAGTAAAATATTAACTGATTTTTATTTATTTTTACTAATTTTTGTCTATTTAAATAAAGTTTAAAAATAAACATCAAAACGATTTAAGATAATAAAAAAGCAGTAGTCGTCATATTAAATTGTATTTTCAATATTTTTTTTAAAGTATTTTAGACAGTTTTTGGCAAAATAATACTGTGTGTGCAAAATAATTTGGATTCTTTAATTAAAAATTGTAAATTTTAAAAATGTTGCCTTAACATTTAGCTTAAAGGCAAACTAGCATAAGTACCCAGCAAAACATTTCCAAAAAGGTAAGCGGGTTTGTAATCAAGCATTTTGGGCAGAACGCATTCCTTACTAGATTACCTACTCGATTCTTTTAATAGGGCGTGAAACTTAAATAATTGATTCTTTAGAATTGATTATTTTTTTTACCGAGGAACTATTTACTGTATATTTTTAAGAACTACATACATTTTTTAATAAAGAAATAGTTCCATTGTAAAACTTCAAAGTACTTACACAAAAAAAAATAAATAAATAGTTGCCTAGAAACAATAAGAAGTACTTACATTTAAAAAAAAGGAAGTAGTTCCATAAGTAAATACAACTTTTACTCACACGTGATTCTCCTAGGTCACTCAAATATAACGATCAAAACTCATACGGAAATAAAATCCTAAAAAGTGAAACATCGAATTGTTATGATAACATGGGTTTGCCATAATTTTGGAGCTATAAACCACGAAAATATAAATTTTTCAAAAAAAAAAGAACAATTCAAAATTGAAAAACAAAAATATGACTCACGCACAATCACCCTCGAAAATTTTTTCTACACTCACTCACGATAACGTCAGTAATTTCAACTTCCACTCACAATTTTCTGCTCACGTGCGCTTCCCTAATTTATACCTAACCACAGTTTAACAAAATTTAGGCAACATGCAATTTCTGTGTTTAGTATTATTTTCCTGCATATAAAAATTTGTTTGAAAAAATATATGAGATAAATTCTTTAAAATTGTATAACTTCTTTTTTCAAAATTAGGAACTACTTCCAATAACGTCCTTTTATTAAGAAAAAGTATTCATCACTTCTTGAGTACAAAAAGTTAATAACATTTTTATTTTCTTTTAAGTAAATAATTCCTTTGTTATTGAGTTCATGCTTTCTGGTTTAAATTTAAAGAATTGATTACAATACTACACTCAAAAAAATAAGTTAGTACAAAATTTAGTAAAACGTCTTGTAAATCAGGTATACTATTTTTTAGCAAATTTGTTTGCTAAAATCGTGTTTTCAGCTAAAATTTTTGTTATACTTATTCAGCACTTAACTGTTTTATACTAATGCTTTACTAATATACTAATGTTTTACTAATTAATTTTGCTAAAAAAAATGTGCTGATAAGGACATTAATAGTGTGGACGACAACCAGATTGAAAGATATACGCAGAATGAAGCAGATGTCGCGGTATGTCAAGATGTAGTAGAGAAGAGGAAAATGTTACTTAAAAGTACAACTCTAATAAGACATATAAAAAATCAACCATGGAAGACTTTTGTATCTGTTTTTCATATATAAAACAAAATTGGGGATTAAAACAACTTAAATTTTGCGTTGTCACCGGCTTGTGAAAATAATTGTTTTTTAATTAAATAAAAGACAAAATAAAATATTTAAATTTAATGTATTTCTAAACTAAATGTTCATAGATTTATAATCTAGTGTGGTCAAATTGCAAACAAACAAACATATACAGACATGTAGACAGAGTAAAGCCAAGGACAAAGACACAGACCTTAGGAAGATTTTTATGGTTCCTTTTTCTTATTGCAAAAAAAAGGGTTGTTTTTTCGTTTCGTTTGTTTTTGTTTATTTTTTCGTTTCGTTTCTATAATTATCTTCGGCAGTTGCGTCCTTTAAAAGAAAGCATCATTTAGACTACCATCGATGTAAGTAGTTGAAAGAAAATTTTTGTTATGTTATATATATTTATTTCTATATACTTTCAGATATTAAATTAATTCATGTCGTCAATGTGGGAAAATGAAAATTTTTATATTTCGTAATTATTGTAAATTATTTTAAAAAGAATCACAAAAATATGTTTTATGGTTTTCAGCAAATATATTAACTAAATTACAATTATTTTACAATTTTTTTGCATTTTTTTTCAGTCTACTAAAATTCGGCAAAAAATTTATTAATTTTTAGCAAGGCTTTTGTATTTCTAATCTACTAAGTGTTAGAAAAACTTTTGCTGAATTTACTAATTTTGTTGCTAAAAATCAGCTGACATTAGCAATTTTTTTGCTAGCACCCTCCTGACTAAAATATTGCTGACTCAGCAAAAATTTTTGCTGACTTTACAAACTTTTTTTTTTGAGTGTACTTGCTTTTTTGACTCTATCGTTGGAATGAGTTTGGTATTGCAGTTACTAAATTTGGCAATGAGATATGTAAGCAAGTGTGGGCATCACCTTCTTTTTGGAATGTGTAATTTTTTCATGTGTATATCAAATTTGGTTTCCTTTCAAAATAAAATTTCGATTAAGTTAACCGTTTCTAGAGAGTATTTTGTAGGGTATTTGCAAATTTGCCATTATTTGTCGCTTTTATTTACTGTCTATTTTTTTTAAGCTGTGTTTATTACTGACTTTATTGAAATCAATTGTTCAAGTAGGTGTTATGATTCTAAGCTATTTTTATACATATCGCACACCTAGTACAAAAGTGACTCAACTCAAAATTTTTCATTTTTCAGAAATCGAAAAAAAATATTTGCAACTTCATACCAATTGAAACATAAAGAAAGGCATAACCGTTTTTTAGCAACAGTAAACAACAACAAAATACACTGATATTTTTTTTATAGATAAACAAGTATATTGTGTATAACATATAAAACCGAAAAATTAAAATTTTGAGTTGAGTCACTTTTGAACTGGGTGTGCGATATAATTTCAGTATTGAATAGTAAAACTAATGCGTTTTAAAATGTTTGTTTAATATAAACATAAATATACCATTTGTTGTAATGTTTTCTGGTATTGGATAATATACAACTGCAGTTGTATTTGGCTTTGGGGTGGACTTTGGAGCTGCTCAAAAAACTAATCATTAAATCATTTCAAATTTTTTGAAAAATATAAAACTTACTATCAGTTTTACGTACACAATATAAATCGTCACATAGAGGATATTCTTTAAGACCTGAATTATCAGTTTCACAATCTATTATGCTAAAAAAAAAATTGTTAAAATTGGAAATTGTTTTCTAAATTTATATAAAATATATTTTAAGTAGTATCTACCTCAAATCACCATTTGAATTGCATTTATAACGGCAAAATACGGTCCAAAAGAAAAACAGACTGTCTTCGCAAAGTTTTTCGGCAATTACTTAAAAGAAAGAAATTAAAAACAGAAAAAAATTACAAAATCACGCAGAAACGACCTTAAATTAAATAGAAACAACTTAAAAATCAAACTAAAGGCTGAAACATAATTGGACTAAGTGATTTAAGTTAGGCATTGGTATGAAACGAAAATTAAAATTTTTTTAAAGTTCAAATAATTTTATTCCCATGTAAAATTCGGAATATATATGAAGAAAGCACATTAAGCATGGGCTTGTATATCCATGATCATAGATGCGCACTCAATATCATATACGTCGATGCATAGTTCAATATATGACCATACCTTAGTTTATATAGATTTACATATATATCCATATATCTATAGATTTATAGTTTTAAGGGTATATGGCCGTATATGATTATATATAATCATATATGAGCATATTTGAATCATATGTGAATCATATATGAGCATGTCTTATCATATTCGGATACGAAGATAAAGGGTCCGCCATCTAACGTTTTTTTTTTCAACTAGTGCTTTTTTCGTGAATGGTAACACTTAGCTCATGTCTGATTTGACAGATAATTAGTTTTATCCTTCCGCTGAACGAATATGGTTGTGTATACGCTTGAACAACGCTGGGAAATATTGCGACATTACTTTGAAAATCATGGCAATGTTGCACTATGTGTGCCGATACACCCAAAACGAGTCACTGTTTGGTGCGGATTTTGGTCCAGAGGCATAATTGGGCCATTTTTCTTCGAAAATGAGCAAGGAGTGGCCGTTACAGTCAATGGCGATCGTTATCGGGCCATGTTGAACGAATTTTTGTTCACAAAAATTGAAGAGGAGGAAATACAGCTACACACAATCGATAATGTGCTTAAAAATTGGACCGATCGTGTAGGCTACTGCATGGCCAGCCGAGGCAGCCATTTGAATGAAATTATTTTCCATTATTAACCGGAAGGATTGTACTTTCAAATAAAAAAAGAAATTTGAGAAAATATTCAGTAGTTTTTTTTATAGCATTTTCAAAAAAAAAAAAAGTTATTTGGCGGACCCTTTATACGGTCATATAAGAGGTCATATATTGCACTATACATGCACGTTTGTGATAATGTATATACATTTGTGATCATATACAAGCCCATGTATGATCATACATATTTTGATTTTCACATGGGTTTCCAAATTTTTGGTTTCAAAATATTTAGGAAAAACCCCTGTGAAGCAATTATGTTTCAGCTTTAAGTTTGTATTCTTTTTTTTCATATTTAAATACTTATCGTAAAAATTCCAAAGCAAACTCCTAAATGTTGTCATGTTAATTTAAATACAAAAAAAAAAAAACTATTTTAACTATTATCATGCATATTTAGTTTAATATGATTCATATTTAATTTGAAATTTTTATAAATAATACAAGGATAATTTAACCCTCTAACCGGCCTAAACTTTTTTGGACTGAAATTTATTCCACGTGTTCGGCACGAGAAATAAATAATATTTTGTTTTAGCGAAACTTTTTTTGTTGCCTATTTTAGGCGATATGAGTCAAAATGGGTTTAGAGGCTATCTCAAAAACTAACCTATAAAATTTAAAAAGTTAAAGCATAAATTATTCTTCTTACAAAGATATAACAACAGTTCAAAAATTAGTCGTTTCGAGCTTTTAGATAAAAAGATATGGCGATTTTCGTTTTTCAAAAAACGCGAAATCGAGCGAAAACACACCTTAACTTTAATATATATTGGCGAAACTTTGAAGCTTTAATAGTGTTACCAAATATAATATTTCCGAAAAATTTCATAAAAATCTGTCCACTCGTTTTCAAGATAAGATGATATCCTTTGTATGTATCCTTTTAAAGTCCTGTGTGTCCGTGGAACAAACTTAGAGTATTTTCCAAAAGTTTAAGCTTTAATCTTCCTTTGTGTGGAATATGAATGGTTTCATGTTAACAGAAATGTGTTTTAAGGACTTTTCAATATTGTGGTTGTTTCAAAATATTTATTTTTTGAAATTACTGAAAATTTTAACTATAACGCTTTCTCTTAACTATAGAGCAATTCCATATGAAAGCGATCACCTTTTGGACGACCCCTCTCCGATTTTAAATAAATAGTCTCAATCGATTGCCCAGCAAAAATAATGTACCTACATATTTTTTTTTTTATAGTGACTGGTTTAGTGGTGGCGTGCACCACTGTCATGTGACAAAATTGAAGAATTCTTCATAAGGGACCTACTAAAGCGATCGCAACGAGTGATAGCTCGTTGGAAAGGTATTGAATCAGGCTTTAATTGAAAAATAAAATTTTCCTAATTTTTCTCAGAAATTTACCTTTTTTCCCATGAAAATTAAATTTTCCCATGAAAATTAAATTTTCCGATTTTCCACAGAAGCTCCTAAATTTTCCGGCTAATTTTATTTTTTTTGGATTCCTCATAATTTTTGCTTTAAGAATCAGCAATAAAAAAATGGGCCCCGACTCCTTGTTTGGACAGGAGAAGAGCATTTAAGAGACCACCTTGTTTTCATTGTTTTTATATTTTTTATAATTGAATTATTTTTAATTATTTAACACGAAAAATTAGGAAAATTTTATTTTTCAATTAAAGCCTGATTCAATACCTTTCCAACGAGCTATCACTCGTTGCGATCGCTTTAGTAGTTTTCAATGAGGTCCCTTTCAATGAGGTCCCTTTCAATGAGGTCCCTTATGAAGAATTCTTCAATTTTGTCACATGTCATATGGAATTGCTCTATAGTGACTGGTTTAGTGGTGGTGTGCACCACTGTCATGTGACAAAATTGAAGAATTCTTCATAAGGGACCTCATTGAAAGGGACCTCATTGAAAGGGACCTCATTGAAAACTACTAAATTGAAAGTTGTTTTAAAAAAAACTACTAAAGTGATCGCAACGAGTGATAGCTCGTTGGAAAGGTATTGAATCAGGCTTTAATTGAGAAATAAAAGTTTCCTAATTTTTCTTGTTAAATAATTAAAAATAATTCAATTATAAAAAATATAAAAACAATGAGAACAAGGTGGTCTCTTAAATGCTCTTCTCCTGTCCAAACAAGGAGTCGGGCCCATTTTTTTATTGCTGATTCTTAAAGCAAAAATTATGAGGAATCCAATAAAAATAAAATTAGCTGGAAAATTTAGGAGCTTCTGTGGAAAATCGGAAAATTTAATTTTCATGGGAAAATTTAATTTTCATGGGAAAAAAGGTAAATTTCTGAGAAAAATTAGGAAAATTTTATTTACATTATTTTTTGCTGGGAAATCGATTGAGACTATTTATTTTAAAATCGGAGAGGGGTCGTCCAAAAATTTGCCAATTTTGATCGTTTTCATATGGAATTGCTCTATAACGCTTTCTACTTCGCAAAATATGTGGCTAACTTCGTTCTCTATAGATATAGCTTACATTTTTTATAATAAAATACTTTTTTGGCCAACTTATGGAAAATTTAAAATACCGCGCTTAGGGGCGGGCTTGCCGGTTAGAGGGTTAAGTTTTTTTAATATATTTTAATTAATTCACCTATGATTTTTTCTCTGTGTATAGATTTAAGAAAATTCATTTAACTTACTTGATTGTTTAAATTTCTGGCAAGCTATTGACTGAGCTTCATACTCAACTAGAAATTGTATAAAAAATTAGACAAATTTTAACTTTTTGTAATGAATCTTCAATCTAACCTTTTTTAGCTAAAATAGCTCTGAAACTTGTTAAAAAAAAGATTGCAATTAAAAAAATGTGCATATTTTTTTCCTAGTTGCTGTAGCAAATTTTATAATAAACAATTTTCTTAGAACTTTAACTACAACTAACGAAAGAAAAACCTGCAGTTGGCATATAAAGTATTTGGAAAAACATATTTTTCCATATATGTGAATGTAATGTTGGTATATTTTTTATCAATATTAATATTCATAAGTTTCTTAGTTTATGGCGAGGCAATAAAACTGACAGTCAATAGTTGTAATTTTAATTTATGAAAAGATACTATATCAAATTTTACAAAGAATTAGTTTAGAATATAATAATAGGAAACAAATTAGTAAACCCCAAAAAAAGTGAGATCGTATCGTGAACATATATGATTATATATGGTCTTATATATGGTGTTATATGGCTATAGCTGTCGTATATCTCTAAATGCATATAGTTCAATATATAAATATATAAGGTGGTGCAAAAGTAATCATCCTATCAGAAAATGCTATACATAATAAATACATAATAAAAAAAAAAACATCGGAAGGTTATTTTTGCGCCACCTTATATATATTTGGACCCGAAATATATGCATCTTATGTTAGCATACATATCCATATATTATCATATGCAGTCATGTATACGATCATATAAAGGTATAACTGATCATATACGTGCATATATACTTCAATATATGACCTTATATGCTAAAATATGATTAATATATTCAGATCCAAATATATTTGGTAATATATGAGCCCACTTATAGTCGTCATATACTGTACTATACGTGGTTATATATGATCAGCTATACCCATATATTATTATATATAAAACTATATAAATGCATATGCAATAACACTTTTACTTAAGATACTAAAAATTACCTTTGAACGACTTTTTAATAAAGTTTTCGATTTTTTGTGATTCAAGCTTAGTTCCCCTAGTTTTTAAGTCTCAAATACTCCAGGATGCCTCTAGGCTACGTTAAGCTGTTCGACTATATTTTTAAAATTAATTAGTTTACAAGTTTGAAATAATTTTTTTAAAAATAAAGATTATTAGTTTTACTTGAAAAAATCGAAGTCGAAATTTAAAACGATTTTTCAGTTTAAATTGTATTAAAAACACAAAATAAGTGAATTTTTAATTATATAATTTTTTTTGCTTTATTGATGTATTTCTTTGAGTGTATACATTACGCAAGAGGCGGTTAATTAAAAAACTATACATATTTATCTTTTTGTTTGGCAGTTCTTAAACATAAAGTTAATAAATTTATGACAATTTTTTCAGAGACAATTTATTTTTAAAAACTTTACACAATTTGCAATTATTGTTATTTCTACGCTCAAAAAAATAAATCTGTAATTCACCAACAAAAATGTGATTATCAGTTGAAAATAAAATTTGTTAAATCAATTATTTTAAAAGAAAATTTTTATAAAAATTGGGGAAATTTTTGCAGATTAACTAATTTTTGCTGAAAAGTTATTCATCTAAGTTTATTTTGAGCTAAAAATCAGAACTATTTTTGATAAATTACTGATATATTATTTTGAGTGTATTGTCAGGTTTAAATAAAAAATATAAATAACATTTGGTATGTGACTTAACCCTTCAATACTGTTTCGTCTAATTGCATTAATAGTATTGGAGAAATTTTTAAATTTTTAAAAGTTCTCTTTTACAGGATGAAGAAGAAATCATATAAGATTGAAAATTGAACAGAGGTGAACTACCTAATGCAATTTTCTTAATACCAATGACTCGTTAGTGGTACATTTATGTGTCAATTCATTTAAATATTTAAGCTGTTAAATTGTCTCTATATAAAAAAGCGTTTTCTCACAAAGTGTATACCATGACCGGGAATCGAACCGGTAACCCTCTTAAGGCTTTCGTTTTAACTTATTTCTTAATTAGAGCAATATGACATGGTCTGAGTTGGAGATGTATTTATCAATATAATGCTAAAATAGTGCCTTTGTTTAGTGTTATTACTTTAAAGATTATAGAGATTTTTGCATTTTATAATATCGAAGTTTGCCGACTTTCATACAATTTTAAAAATACTTTTTTCTGATTTTAAAAATTAAGTTCTCTATCGTTGTTCTTTACCTTAAAATATAAAGACACGTTTTAAAATATAAAGACATATTTGTGCAGTCAAGGGTTAATAACTATTTCTAAACTATTTGTAGTATACTTTCTTATATAAATGCCAACAATTATTTCTGGTTGCTAATAATAGCAACAAAGTTTAAGGAATAAGTTCTATTTTAAATTAATAAATTCTATAATATGAAATCAATTATTATCAAAATTATACTATTGTCCGGTGTTATATTGTCGGCTAAAGCTGATTCTAACAAAATTTGTAAGTAAAAAAGTGATAATTTTAATCAGCCTTACTAAGAAAGAATTGTAATATTAATAACAATAAATTACAAACATATTGTATTCAAACACTCCGATTTCTTTAAAACTTGTATATAATAAAAAAAAAATTCTGAAAATTTGCCTATCTCAGCTTTAGAAACAAACCTTGGGCGTAGAATTGCGTAAAAAATAGTAACGAAAATTTTGTCTACTTTTATTTTTGGTTTTTGTATTGTAAAGAATTTTTTTTAATCTTTGGTATCTGGTATCCTATTTCGCAAAATTTGTTTGTGAACCTTAACCATCTAATGCACGAATTTCTATTTCGCATGCAAATCACCAAAATATTGTGAAACCCCATAAACTTAATCAGCATGAAAAGCAAACCCAACATTGCGATATACGTCTCTTTGTTGAAATGCGAAATCCTTCACCAATATAGCAGCAGAGATGATAGTTTTAGATCAAATTGTTTGTCGATATTTAAAGCGGTTTGTTATTGAAAATGAGCAAAATCGGTTGACGGGGTTAAAAGCTATGACTAAAAATGTTAGGTCACATATATGATTTTTCACTTGTTTTTATATACTGTTTTATAAAAAAAATGTTTGTTTGGCAATTTTCAATTCGGTTTAGAAAAGTTTAACTTCGTTCGATTTAAGATTATATTATTATTTTTTATTATTCCTTCTTGTTTTTATTAGATTTTGAACCACAATCCATTACCTGCAGAAAATTTGAAACTTCAAGTAAGTTTGCAAGTCTACATTTTTTTTTTTATTAACACCTTTTTTATTGTTCTAGAAATATTCGATATACAAAAATGTGAAATGCCTAATTGGTGGGGTGGTTCATTTTACTGTAAATATAAATGTGATGTATCAGGAGAACTTAAGTGAGTATTCCATAAAAATAACGAAAACTCCTAAAATAAAAAAAATTCTACTAAATTCTATTTCAAGTTCAAAACACGCTGAGAAGAAGTATGGACATGAATGTGATGATCATATTATGATCCTAATGATCATATACATGATTCTGACTTATCATATTATGATCACGGACAATGATTTTATTATCATTTTGGATCATAGTATGATCATTAACATCACATTATGATTGTTATGGATTTTAATCATCACATAATGCTTCTTTTCTCTACCTGAAAAGAGTTTTTAAATTAATCTTTTTTTTAGATTGAACGATTGTCGTTTAAATTCCAGTAATGTTGACTATCCTTTATGTAATGATTTATATTGTGCTGCTAAAAATCAAGTAGAAGAGAATACTGATGGTAAAGTGATACTAATAAACATTTTAATTTCAAAAATGCTCAATTAAAAATACAATTTTTAACATGTTTTAAAAATTCTTAGCTACGACTGTGGTGAAAGAGAAGATTTCAATAACAGCAAATATAACTTCCAGCCAGGAGTAAAATAAAGTGGCACGATAAATTTGAACAAACTAAATCTTAAAAAAATATTGGCAAGGTGTAAAAAAAATTAAAGTTAAGATTAATTTAATATTTTTTTTTGGAATAAAATATAAAATATAAATAATATAAAATAAAAATTTGAATAAAAAACATAAATTTTTATGAAAAGTACTTTTGAAAGAGAAGATACTTTTTCTAATAAAATGTAGCTTTTCTAATAAAACGTACTTTTCTAATAAAATGTACTTTTTAAAAAAAAAGTTACTTTTTTATAAAAAGTTATCTTTCTAGTAAAATGCAATTTTTGCAATTAAAAGTACATTTTTAATAAAAGGTCTTTTAAAGGCACTTTTTTTAATAAAAGGTGCTTTTTGTAATAAAAAGTGCTTTTTGTAATAAAAGGTGCTTTTTGTAATAAAAGGTACTTTTTGTAATAAAAGGTACTTTTTGTAATAAAAGATACTTTTTGTAATAAAACGTACTTTTTGTAATAAAAGGTACTTTTTGCAATAAAAGGTACTTTTTGTAATAAAAGGTACTTTTTGTAATAAAAGGTACTTTTTCTAATAAAACGCACTTTTTCTAATAAAATATACTTTTTAGAATAACAGTTACTTTTTAGTAAAATACAGTTTTTTGCAATAAAAGGTACATTTTTAATAAAAGTTTTTTTAAAGGCACTTTTGTAATAAAAAGTGCTTTTTGTAATAAAAGGTGCTTTTTGTAATAAAAGGTACTTTTGTAATAAAAGGTATTTTTTGTAATAAAAGATACTTTTTGTAATAAAAGGTACTTTTTGTAATAAAAGGTACTTTTTGCAATAAAAGGTACTTTTTGTAATAAAAGGTACTTTTGTAATAAAAGGTACTTTTTCTAATAAAACGTACTTTTTCTAATAAAATATACTTTTTAGAATAACAGTTATTTTTTTATAAAAGGTTATCTTTTAGTAAAATACAGTTTTTGCAATAAAGGTACATTTTTAATAAAAGTTTTTTTAAAGGCACTTTTTGTAATAAAAGGTTCTTTTTGTAATAAAAGGTGCTTTTTGTAATAAAAGGTACTTTTTGTAATAAAAGGTACTTTTTGTAATAAAAGATACTTTTTGTAATAAAAGGTACTTTTTGCAATAAAAGGTACTTGTTGCAATAAAAGGTACTTTTTGTAATAAAAGGTACTTTTTGTAATAAAAGGTACTTTTTGTAATAAAAGGTACTTTTTGTAATAAAAGGTACTTTTTGTAATAAAAGGACCTTTTGTAATAAAACGTACTTTATGTAATAAAAGGTACTTTTTGTAATAACAGGTACTTTTTGTAATAAAAGGTACTTTTTGTAATAAAAGGTACTTTTTGTAATAAAAGGTATTTTTTGTAATAAAAGGTATTTTTTGTAATAAAGGGTACTTTTTGTAATAAAAGGTATTTTTTGTAATAAAAGGTACTTTTTGTAATAAAGGTACTTTTTGTAATAAAAGGTACTTTTTGTAATAAAAGGTACTTTTTGTAATAAAATTTACTTTTTGTAATAAAAGGTACTTTTTGTAATAAAAGGTATTTTTTGTAATAAAAGGTATTTTTGTAATAAAAGGTACTTTTTGTAATAAAAGGTAATAAAAGTATTTTTTTAATAAAAAGTTCTTTTTAAATAAAAGAAACTTTAAGGTTATTTTTTGTAATAAAAGGTACTTTTTGTAATAAAATTTACTTTTTCAATAAAATGCACTTTTTATTTAAGGTGCTTTTTGATTAAATAAAAACTTGTTTTACATAAAAACCTTTTAAATTAAAATGTACCTACTTTTTTATTATAAGGTACTTTTTGCATTAAAGTAAAATAGGAAAATTGAAAAAGATTTAAATTTTCCAAATGTTTGTTGAAACTTTCTTTCGCTATAATTCGACTAGTAGAAATTTTACAAATTCCTGAACTATTTAAATTTAAAGCCCAGTTCATTCATATGACCTTTGAAAATTTAAACGTTATTTATATTTATATAATTTTGTATAATCAAATTTAACACCCATATATTTTAATGAAATTTTTTCTGATACGTAGTATAGTGTTGGGCTCAACTAAAGTGATAAATTTACTTTACATTTCGTTGATGTACATCAAACTCGTAAATTGTTTGCATGTATACGAGGGCTAACCAATAAGTTTAACATTAAATGAAATCAAATTTTCCAAAACTTAAATGTTTCGGCAAAAAATTTTAATATTTATCCAAGCTTGAGGAAATTGTTCATTGCGAGAGGTTGTCAAGTTCCAAAAAAAGAATTAAAGAAAATTCCTAATGGCGAATCGAATACAGGGGCGAATTTTTTAAAAATTTTAAAATACAAGAGAAAATTTTTATGAGGAGCCACTTAAAGTCACTTTACTTAAATATCCAGTGTAGAAAAACATTAGCATATACAGCCATGGACAGTAAATTAGCACAAATCTTTATATAAACAACAATTAATTTTTTTATTGAATTATAGTTTAGAAACAAAAAACTGTAAACATAAAAACTTAAGATGAATATTCTTTAAAAAAAAAAAAAGAAACAAAAAACTTTGATGAAAAATCCAATTGTCCGATCATTAATGCTAGAAATATCTCATCCGCCAACTTATAACTGGACATTAAAATAGCACATATTGAAATTTCTGAAATAACAAGGATATATTTTAATAAATAATAAAATATGAATGGTTTTAGTTGACCTGATTAATATCTAGTACTGTAATCTTTATTTGCAAGTTCCGCTTGGCATCTACGGGACATGCTTTGGAAACGCTCTTGGGGAATTGAGTACCAAGCATTCTGTATTCCAGTCCAAAGATCATCCAAGTTTTTGTACTTTTGTTTAGCAATCGCACATTTCACATCGTTCCAGAGGTTTTCGATCAGGTTCAAGTCAGGACTTTGGGCCGGCAAACTTAAAACTGGTACATTTTCTGTAGAAAACCTCTACTTCACAAGCTTCGACGTGTGCTTGGGGTCATTGTTGTGCATGAAAGTGAATGAAACTGGCATGTGTTCAAAAGCTTAAGGTTCCATTTGGTTCTTAAGAATGTCCAGATACTGGTACCGGTCCATTTTTCCATTTACTTTTACAATAGGGCCCACACCGTTTGCTTTATATTCAAAATAATGATAAAAATAAGTACTTATGGGTAACGCATTATTTTTTTTTTATTAAAATAATGGAAAAATTAAATAGTTATTAGTAACTCCTTATTATTTGTGTTAAAATAATGCAGACAGTAAGCTGGTGTCAATATTGGCGGTGAAAAAAGTAATTACATGTCATTACCGTTTATACACTTGGTATCCGATATAAATTTAATTTACTAAAAAAGCAACATGAAGTGAGATAGCTTAGCTTTAAATACATTTGTATCTAATAAGCGAAATGGAGCAAAATAAACAAAAATTCGCCTCGGAGTCCATATCTAATTTGAACGGCCTATAATGCCAATGACAATTATAGATCACTACCCGATTAAATCTGAAGATTTTTTTTAAACTCCATATTTTAAGCGACATTTAAGCGAAATTAGAAACTTTTCATATTGATTGTATTAGAAATTGATTCTCATACGATCGTTGAAGTCTAAATCCGCTAGCCCTCGTATTAATGTGGTTAAATACAACGACACTGGAGCTTTGCGAGTACTATAAGTAAAGCTTTTATTTTATTTTGTAATTTACCTTAATCAGTGGTGAGAACAAAACAATAATACATACTATGATTATACAAACATTTTAAAATTGTACATACACTAAAGGTAAAATGTTAGTAAAAATTAAAAAACCTGAATTTAATGTATAGATTACATATATATTTTTTTTGAATCCCTTTTTAAAAAGATGCATTTAAAAAAAGTACTTTTTAAAATATTACCATAAAATAAAATAATAACTTTTAAAAAGAGTGTCTTTTGAATCTTAACTTTTAAAGAAAGTTCCATATAAAATATTAATATTTTCTTTAAAAATGTACCATTTATTGAAAAAGTGCCTCTTATGAAAAAGGAAATTGAAAAAATTACAGTTTAAAAATGTACTTTAAAAAAATGCCTACTACAATACCTTCTACATTTTAAAAACAAGCTCCTTTTAAAAAAATGTACGATTTAAATCAAGTACCTTTTGATAAAAGTACCTTTTAAAAAAAAGTATCTTGTTAAAAACAATGCTCTTTTGCAAAGTATCTTTTTAAAAATATTACATTCCAGGTAAAAATAGACATAAAGGTTCAAAGTGCATACACATGCATGTCCTTTAAGATGTCCCTTAAAAGACGATTTGTCGATTTTCGTTCATTACAACGAACAGTTTTATTTTAAATGTTTCCTAATGAAAAAAATGGATTTTTTTAAACATTAACTCGTGCCGAATTTCTTTGCCGAAAATGTCCAATTTTTCAAAAAAGTATATTTTTTATTAAAAATTCGTAATTTTTATTTCATTTATTATTTTAATTTAGTTAAAATTATTAAACCGCTTAAGCCTGGAATCAAAAAGGTCCCACGAATTTGATATTAGCGGAAAATGCATTTTTTTAAATTAATGTGAAAGATTTTTTAAATGAGAGAAGTCGATTGCAATTGCTTTTATAATCAAATAGTTGTTATTACAAAAATTATAAATTGAAAGAATGATAATTCGCGTTTGTGTGTAGATGGACTCCTTTACAGGACATTTTATAAAAATTGATTATTTTGTCAAAAGTCGAACAAAATTTTGCAGGCTTTTATCAAAGTTTGCGTAATTTTAATTGCAACCTCTTCAATGCAGCAAAGTCTTATTTAGTACATTCTTTTGTACTAGATCTAACTTGTCCATTTGCCACAATTCTAGGCCTTCTCACTTTGATGTGCAATATCAATCTACGTCATTGATTGATTTTATGTTAGTGAGTGATCGCTCTTTGGTTAATATTTCTGGACAGGTGCAGTGTCCATCTATTTCCCATCATGCTCTTATTTTTCCATCTTTTAAAATGAATTTAGAACATGTTGATTCATCTGTTGAGTTCCTTGACTTCAATAACATTGATTGGAATGGCTTTGATATTTCACAAATTTTTGAGGCGGTTGATGTTAATAATAAATGCTTTTTATTTGATTCTCTTATTGAGAATCTTTATACTTTTGTGCCTGTTAGGCGGATTTTTCGTTCATCCGGTGATGATGTTTGGATGAAGGCTAGAACTATTGTGCTTGCAAGATCTCTTCGAGATTTGGCTTTTTCTGCATATCAAACTGATCCTACAAATCACAAATGGAGTGTATTTTGTAAATTTCGAAACAGAGTGAAATCTACTAGGGAAGAGAGAAAGCATTACGCTAAACTGTTTGGGGGGTTGGATACTTCTGGAATGTGGAAGGTATTAAAGAGAGCTTGATGCGTAAATTCTAGTGATATCGTTTGTGATGGTGATGTGAATGTAATGAATGAGTACTTTGTTCGTGGCATAGGCTCTGCTCGGGACTTTGAAGTAGATTTTGATCATTTTGACGATATGGATGGTGCATTTTCTTTTCATTGTGTTACTGAATATGAAGTTTTTGAAGCCTTAAATAAGGTAAAGTCCAAGTCAATTGGTGTTGATAATGTTTCCATTCAGTTTTTGAAACTTATTTAACCTCATATTTCTGGTCTTATTTTGCATTTAGTTAATGACATTTTGACCACTTCCGTGTTTCTTCAACTTTTCAAAGTCGGCTTGTAAGCTCATATTGTCTTATTTGTGTGATAGATCACAGTTTGTAGATTTAGATGGTAGGCTTTCTAGTATTCTTTCACATACATCTGGAGTTCCTCAGGGGTCGGTTTTGGGCCCCCTCTTATTTATACTTTACATTAGTGATTTACCTGCAGTTCTAAGTTCTAGTAGGTGTAAGCCGTTTTTATTTGCAGATGATATTTTGCTTTTGTTTAGTACTGGTCGAGATTTTGCCGATGTATTAGAGGCTAATATTAACTACTGCCTTAATGGGATCTACCTGTGGTCTTCTAGTAATTCGCTGGTTGTTAACCCTTCTAAATCTAAGGCTATATTGTTTGGATCGTCAGAGAACTTTGTGAATGGTTTTGAGATTTTTATTCGGAACTCTAAGTTCGATTTTGAAAGCCAACATAGATGTTTGGGTATTATCATTAATAACAGGCTTAGTTATGAGTCTCATTTTGAATCTGTACATCGTAGGGTTTCTTGTACTTTACGTAGAATATATTTCACGAATATTTTTCTGCCTTTTCGGGTTAAATGTAGACTAGCTCATGCACTTCTTATGCCGCAGATCTTATATGGACTTGAGCTGGTATCAAGGACCATTGCCTCGAACTTAAAGATATTGGAGCGAGTTGTTAATGCTGTGGTTCGGTATGCGTTTATTATCCGTAGACGTGAACATATTTCTGAATTTGTGAAGAAATTCTTAGGGTGCCACTTTGATAAATTCGTTAAGTACCGTAATATTCTCCTTTTTCATCGCATTATTAAAAGTGGCATACCTGTCCTGTTATGTAAAGTATTTACTTTTTCGCGGTCTACTAGGAATAAGCAAATTATAATACCTAGAATCAGGTGTTCTGTGTTTGAGAGGTCTTTTATTGTAATGGTTGCTCGCTGCTGGAATCGTTTACCGCATGAATTGCGTATCTTTTCGCAATCCAATAATGTGTTTCGCCTTAAGCTTATGAAGCACTTCTCAAGTTTATTGCGATAGATTTTTATGTTTTCTGTACAGTAGCTGTTAAATTATCTTGGGACTTGCTTCTATGATTCTTATTGCTTGATATGAGTTGTGAAAATTACCGGATTATAATTACTTAACTGAATCTCTTTTTAATAGTACTTTTTATATTTTGTTACAGCTGGGGAGCCAATAAGTTAAATTGATGGGTGCAGTTATTTATGCATGATTTATATTTACATAAGTTATTTGTATAGATTAGGTTAAGTACTATACTCAGGATTGTATTGATATGTAATACGTTTTTTGGCTTTAATGGCTTTGTATTACAATATGGATTAATAAATAAATAAAATAAATAATTTTCGGAATAATATCACTTAAATTTGATAAGACCATAAAAATCTTTACTTTTATATAAAAAATCTTTTTAGAAGTTCGTTTTATAAAAAAAATATTTCTTTTATCACAAAGTTTTTATTACCTCAAGAAATTTCAAAATTAAATAAGTTCTTTTGTGTTGGGCGCCATTTGAAAATATCGAAAACCAATCAACATTTTTCCTTGGGTGTTATCTACAAATTTATGCATATGTCTAAAGTAATTGTCAGTAAAAATCTGTTGAACATGTTGTTTGGAAACTTTTAAGTTAGTTTTAAATGAACACTTTTTAAAGAATCAAAGTCGGATAAACGATAATATTAAAAAACAAAATGTTAAAATATTTAATTATATTATTTATAACAATAGGATGTTGTTGGGGTTTTGGACAATTTCATATGAAAAAATATACACCACGCATGGATTCTAGTGAAGAAGATAATAGTGTGTTAAGTAAGTAACGCTAATAGTGCACGATCGAAGACATTAGCCAGAAAACTATATTTGGTCAGCTTTTTGGTATTTGGAGACCATGTGGACAAATTTTAATACTAAAAACATATTTGTTGAGCCGTTTTAAGTCGATTTTGAGTAAAAAATTTGATGAAAAAGCCTTAAATTAGTTGTAAAGTGAAATAATCGGCCGCAGAAGTTTTTCCAAAAAAGTTCAGCAGGCGAATACTGCATTAATTGTTTAACTGCCGACTTTTCTTAAAATTTGACACTCAATATATTTTGACCATACAAAAGCATTTTCTGGCCGAAGTCATCGGTCGTACACTAATCGCTTATAACAAAAAACAATTTTTTTTAAATCTAAATTTCGTTTAATTTTTTTTTTTTTAATTCTTTGCTAGGAACCTATCGCCGCTGCTTGTGGGAACAATCAAAATCTTTACCTAGACGTCTGGTGCTTTTGAGTTTATGTTCAAATTTATTTTGTGAAAATAATCAAGTCATGTCGCGTTCCAGGTCTATTTTTGTAGTGGAAAAAATGTCTAGACCAAATGAGTACTTAGTGAATTTTTTTGTTTTCTAGTCTTTTAATTTTTTTTTAAACAAATAATTTGAAATATTCTACAAGATTATTAATATTTTTTTTTTATTGTTCTGTTTTTTTTTCATTTTTTTTTTTTTTGTATTTAAATTGCCACAATTTTTAGCTGCTTGGATATTTTACCCGATCAATGCAAACAAGGTGATGAAGAGGAACTTATGTATAAACCATTTCCGGATTGCTGCCCCGTTTATTGTAATTTAAAGCGCCGCATGAATCGTTTGAAAACAATGCATTTTCGTCATCGTATGCTGCTTAATATGCAACGTCAGCAGGCTGCTGGTGCCACTAATTTATTGCTTAGTGAATATGGTTTGGATAGTATTTAGATTGTTAGGAAGAAAAAAAGAAACAATATTTAGGTTTACTAAACTTTTATTCGTAAGTTAAATTATTGACTAACTATTTAATAAAAAAAAGCTGTTAATTAAGCTGTGCTAAGTTATGACTGAAATGTATTTTAAATGCGTTAGAAGCAACATGTTTTGCCAAATTTCTATTGATATAATTAGACTTCTTTTTAAACGTCTTTTGTTTTTATCTGATGCCAGTAAAAAAGGGATCTTATATGTATATATGAGAGCATATATGTTCATATCTGATCTTATATGGCTATAAATGCTCAAATTTCGGCTCCAAACGTATATTGTCAAGTATAAAACCATGTATGGTCATATATTGCACCATATATGGAACTTATATGCTTATAAATGATCATGTATGCCCAGGTAAAAATGGGATCGTATATGAACATATATGATCATATATGAGCCTGTTTATGATTATATATAGACTATAGACCATATATGAACATATGTGGTTCAATATATGACCATATATGATCTCATATATGACCATATATGTGGAAAAAATCCAGAAAACTTAATTTTATTTATGACTACACTCAAAAAAAAAAGTTTGTAAAGTCAGCAAAAAATTTTGCTGAGTCAGCAAAATTTTAGTCAGGAGGGTGCTTGCAAAAAAATTGCTTATGTAAGCAAAAGCAATTTCGCTGATTTTTAGCAACAAAATTAGTAGATTCAGCAAAAGTTTTGCTAACACTTAGTGGATTAGAAATAAAAAAGCCTTGCTAAAAATTAATAAATTTTTTGCTGAATTTTAGTGGACTGAAAAAAAACGCAAAAAATTTGTAGAAAAATTGTAATTCAGTTAATTTATTTGCTGAACATCATAAAACATATTTTTGTGATTCTTTTAAAAATAATTTACAATAATTACGAAATATAAAAATTTTCATTTTCCCACATTGACGACATGAATTTATTTAATATCTGAAAATATATAGAAATAAATATATATAACATAACAAAAATTTTCTTTCAACTACTTACATCAATGGTTGTCTAAATGATGCTATCTTTTAAAGGACGCAACTGCCGCAGATAATTATAGAAACGAAACGAAAAAATAAACAAAAACAAACGAAACGAAAAAACAACCCTTTTTTGCAATAAGAAAAAGGATCCATAAAAATCTACCTAGGATGTGTGTCTTAGTCTTTCGCTTTACTCTGTCTTTTTGTCTGTATATGTTTGTTTGTTTGCAATTTGACCACACTAGATTATTAATCTATAAACATTTAGTTTAGAAATACATATTAAATTTAAATATTTTATTTTGTCTTTTATTTAATTAATAGACAATTATTTTCACAAGCAGGTGACAACGCAAAATCTAAGTTGTTTTAATCCTCAATTTTGTTTTATGTATGAAAAACAGATACAAAAATCTTCCATGGTTGATTTTTTTATATGTCTTATTAGAGTTGTACTTTTTAGTATCATTTTCCTGTTCTCGACTACATCTTGACATGCCGCGCATGTCTAAAAAAAATTGTGCTTATCAGCACAATTTTTTTTAGTAAAATAAATTAGTAAAACATTAGTATATTAGTAAAACATTAGTTCAAAACAGTTGCTGAATAAGTAAAACAAAAATTTTAGCATAAAACAGAATTTTAGAAAAAAATTTGCTAACAAATAGTATACCTGATTTACAAGACGTTTTACTAACTTTTCTACTAACTTATTTTTTTGAGTGTACTTGATTTCGTTGTCATTACATTCCAGCTGTCAAAAAATCAAAACTAAGTAGTTATATATGTACTTACTACTAGAAGTGAACAAAAAATTAATCTAAAAATAGATTTTCAAAAAAGTATTAGATCCCCTGTTAAAAATCGACATATATGCATCCACACATGGAAACACATGCTTCATACATGTCCCAAACCTTTCTTATATGTTCATATGAGGAATTATATATGTTCATCTGTGTGGACTAACGAAAATTGAGGTAATATTTACATACATATATATAATCATACATGTCTATACATTTCCATACATGGTCATATGTGTACATTAACTAAAATTGAGGCAATACTTATATATATGATAACATATGAACTCTTATGAAGACATATGAATTCTATATGGTGGCATATGGACATGTATGATCTCGAGTCACTTCATACATGAGCATGACTGAGTTCATACATGTTCATAAATGAATGCATATTTGTTGATTTTTAACCGGGCATTACTTTATATTTAAAAAATTATTAAAAAAAAGTCGTATGTGTAACGCATTATTTTTTGTATTAAAATAATGGAAAAATTAACTAACTAGTGATTAGTAATTCCTTATTATTTATGTTAAAGTAATGCAGTGAGTAAGCTGGTGTCACCTTTTCCACACTGGTTATTTTATAAAAATAACAATCGACATCTATAAATTAGCCATTGTAAAAAATCTTTAAAATTAGTTTAAACAAAAATACGATTTTGGATTTTTTTTATTAATTTCGTGGTTTATTTTTGATGGCAGTCTAAAGTGGTTTAATGATGAAGTCAGAACGGCATATCTGAATCGCTTTGAGTATATTAAATGAATAAATGAAATGAGAAATAAATCCTTTTGTAAACATCGAATTTTGGGAATTCTGAATAATACAGAATACACTTTTTTCCAAAATATGTAATTTTCGGCCGACTTGCGGCACTTGTTAACGTTTTCCTAAACAAAATTGAGTTCTTTCACTTGGAACCACTTCTAATAAAACTAGGGATCTAAGGGACACTCTAATCAGCATATATGTATCACAAACGAGCACATATGAATATATACGAACATATATATTTTACCATACAAATAACATAAATGATCAGCTATACCCAGATATGATCATATACAATGCCATATATAATCATATATTCATCTACGATCCCATTATTACCTGGGTGGTTATATTTAATTATTATCAGCAAGGGTGAGTTTAAAATCGAACATAAAGACAGATTTCAAAATGGCGGATCCTCAACTGATATAAAATCGTTAACACTTGGCGCACGGGATTCAATACGGCGAAGTTTGAGTTGTTTTATTTTATTTAGTTTGGATATAAATGTTTATTTATTTGATAACTATAAAAATTACTAATAGCTTAAGAATTAATTCATAGTTTGGATCGTATCATCATTTCCACAAATTTTAATAAATAATGTCCACCTCCCCGAGAATTCCAGTTTATGCCTAAGTAGTTTGTGCTTGACCTGTAGGGTCCATTTAAATGACTTGAAATGCATAAGCAAAAAACAAATTAATTAATACCTATAAGGCAAATACATAAAAATAAATCTTACCACTGAAAGCAATTACTAAACCACCAAGCTCCATTCCAACGTTCAGCACAATTTGTTTTAATATTATCATTATCTTGATCATACGTTGTAAATTTTTGTCCTTTGTGATAAAGTAATGAATCTCCGGCATCACCTTTAAAATTTCCTAACTCCTTTATGGCATACTTTTCCACCTCGCTGCCGATAACGAATTTATCATATTTCGCATAACGAGTTTGATTATCAAAATCTTCCAATATAATTAATAGTTCTTGGGGTGCACCAAACGTAGTCATGGCATGTAGTTTTCTAAACCAATGAAAAATTCACCATTTGGATTACCAAAACCTCTCTTATATTCGGTCCAGTTTCTATAAAAATTTACCGAACCATCTTGTCTTCTTTGAATGACAGTCCACTCACGATTCTGATTTAATGATTTATAGTCTAGAGATTCATTAAATGATTTTATTAAATTTTTCATTAAATTTTCTTGCTGTTCTAGCCTGCAAGGAAAGAAACGGTAATTTATTTTAAATAATCATATGTACGCTATCCGTTTAGTTTTACCTTTTACTAATATCCATTAAGCTTTGACTATTTTTTTCATTTTCATCTACTAAATTTTCCAACAATTTCTGTTTAAAAAAATATTAAAAGATTAAGTCGCGGATTACAGTCAAATTTTGTATCAAAACCGAATTCGGCTACAGTTTAATCATTCAGACACAGTAATCGAACATTTGGTTCCTTGCCAAAATTCGACGGGGCCAACAAAAATTTGGTGAAGTTATGTTGAAAATAAAAGTTTGTTTAAATTAAATGTTTAATTGATTTAGTTAAGTGTTTATTTGATATAATGAAATGTTTAATTGGTTCAATTATATTTTAACTAATACAATTATGTGTTTAATTGGTTAAATTAAGTGTTTCACAAATTCAATTAACATTGAACTCTTATTTTAACCAATTAAACATTTAATTGAATCAATTAAACATTTAATTGAATCCATTAGACATTTAATTGAATCAATTAAAGATTTAATTGAATCAATTAAACATTTAAATGAATCAATGGAATATTTAAGTGAATCAATTGAACATTTAATTGAATCAATTAAACATTTAATTGAATAAATTAAACATTGATTTAACTAAATGTTTAATTGAATCAATTAGATGTTTAATTGATTCAATTAAATGTTTAAATATTTAAAAAAAATTCTCAATAAAAAATTTATTCAAAAATGTGAACTTATTTAAATTATTATTTTTTAATTTTGAGAATTTTTTTCTTAATAATTCAATGGCTTTTTATAATCCTTATAATTAAAAGTTTAATTGAACTTTTGGAAAAAAAGTTTTAAAATGTTTAATTGATGTTATTAAAACATTAATTAGACAAAATTCAATTAAAATTGTACTTGTATTTAAAAATATTATAATTGAAACTCAATTTTGTACCTGATTTGCTTGTTTCATAGTTGAACCTATAATCAACTCCACATATTGTATGGTTTCATTGTCCAGCCAATTATTCCAAAATATATTAACTCCATAAGGACCTGTTAAAAAACTGAAATAAAGATACAAAATATATTTAATTTTAAGTAAAACTTAAATTTTAAGGTACACCATACCAATCCTGCTTCTCCACAAACCACCAACCACCATTTAAAACTTGAGATTGCTTAACCTTATTCCATTCGCAATTATCTTCATCCTTAGTCGAAAATGTTGCTCCCTTATGTAGACTTAAAGAATCTCCAGCATTTCCGGTATAGTTACCCAATTCTTTTAATTTATATTTTTCCAATTCACTGCCCACAGCAAATTTATCATATTGAGCATAACGTGTCTGATTATTTAGATCTTTTAAGACAATAAATAACTCCTGGGGATCACCATATGTAGTCATAGTATAAAGATTTTCTAAACCTATGAAAAATTCTCCATTTGGATTACCAAAACCAGTTTTATAATCGATCCAGTTACGATTAAAATCTACAGAACCATCTTGTCTTCTAAGTATTACCGACCAATCGGATTTTGAATTTTGTAATTGATGTTGCCAGCTTGAAAATAATAAATTTTATATTCAAACATCATTTTTGCCATTTTTAAACTCTACTAATGATCACTCGGCAGAGCGTGAAATCGTAATATAGAGTAAGGGGAAGATAATTTCCTATGTATAGCTTACATTATTTGAAAATATTATGCAAAAATCATTTTTGCTATTTTTAAATTCTACTAATGATCACTCGGCAGAGCGTGAAATCGTAATATAGAATAAGGGAAAGATAATTTCCTATGTATAGCTTACATTATTTGAAAACATTATGCAAAAATCATTTTTGCCATTTTTAAATTCTACTAATGATCACTCGGCAGAGCGGTGAAATCGTAATATAGAGTAAGGGGAAGATAATTTCCTATGTATAGCTTACATTATTTGAAAATATTATGCAAAAATCATTTTTGCCATTTTTAAATTCTACTAATGATCACTCGGCAGAGCGTGAAATCGTAATATAGAATAAGGGGAAGATAATTTCCTATGTATAGCTTACATTATTTGAAAATATTATGCAAAAATCATTTTTGCTATTTTTAAATTCTACTAATGATTACTCGGCAGAGCGTGAAATCGTAATATAGAGTAAGGGGAAGATAATTTCCTATGTATAGCTTACATTATTTGAAAATATTATGCAAAAATCATTTTTGCCATTTTTAAATTCTACTAATGATCACTCGGCAGAGCGTGAAATCGTAATATAGAATAAGGGGAAGATAATTTCCTATGTATAGCTTACATTATTTGAAAATA
Source organism: Delia radicum (assembly GCA_021234595.1). NCBI lineage: Eukaryota > Metazoa > Arthropoda > Insecta > Diptera > Anthomyiidae > Delia > Delia radicum. The sequence continues at coordinate 18,922,286 of CM037852.1, read as the reverse complement.
TTATGCAAAAATCATTTTTGCCATTTTTAAATTCTACTAATGATTACTCGGCAGAGCGTGAAATCGTAATATAGAGTAAGGGGAAGATAATTTCCTATGTATAGCTTACATTATTTGAAAATATTATGCAAAAATCATTTTAGCCATTTTTAAATTCTACTAATGATCACTCGGCAGAGCGTGAAATCGTAATATAGAATAAGGGAAAGATAATTTCCTATGTATAGCTTACATTATTTGAAAACATTATGCAAAAATCATTTTTGCCATTTTTAAATTCTAGTAATGATCACTCGGCAGAGCGTGAAATCGTAATATAGAGTAAGGGAAAGATCATTATTTATGTAAAGCTTACATTATTTATTAACTTACATTTTATTTTGTTCCTGTACCAAATTGCTGTATTCATTTTTAAAATTATTTTCTGTATCCATAAAATCTTGAAAATGTTTATCAGAAATATCCAGTCTAAGAAATAAATAAAATAATAAAAATTATCAAATTAATATAATTATAAATATCTTTTTGAAATTCCATTAACATACCTTTTATTAATTTCAGAATTTTCTTTTAAAATTGTATTCAATTTTGTTAAAATAGTTTTCATCATAAAATCAGCATTTACGTCATTGTTATCCTGGATTACAAAAACAAAAAAATTGTTAAATAAAATTTATAATATAATTTAATTAATTATCATTTTAAAAATTACTTTTTTAAAGTTGTTATTAGCTTTTATAAATTGGACAATATTAACAATTATAAAAATCAATTTAATATTCATTTCGCTTATATGTTGCTCAGTCCGTTATTCCGCTACTACTGAATCATAAAAGTGTTTCTTGTTTGTACTTCTTATCATTTACAATTGTTTTCTTATGAAATAATTAAAACTTAAACTGAAACTTATCAAATCATTAAAATTTACATTAAATTCATTTTTTATTAATCTTTTACTGCACTTGCTTCTGATTGAGATGAAATTTTAACAAATTTTGCAGACAAAAAAAAATCGCGGAAAATTAAAAAAATTTATTAAACAAGTAAAGTATTAAATTTGGTTATTCCGAATTTTTGATATTCTCCATCCAATAGGAAAACAAAAAAATAGTAATAAAACATTTTACCAAACAAAATTTTGCGTTAAAAATTTTTGAGAAAAAAACTCTCTGCAAAAATGTTCAAAGGAAAAAGCTCCTCAAAAAATTTCGGTAACCAATAATTCGCGAAAATAAAAATATATATAAAATAAAGTTGAACATTGTGATAAAGAAAATTTTTTTATACACGTTTCGAGAAAAATATTTTGCGATAAAATAACGTAGCCAAATAAAATTTCACATTGTAAAAAATTTGAGAAAAAAAAATTCTTAACAAAAATTTCGATGAAAACTGCATAAAAAATTCGTCGAACAAAATACACGAAAATATAGTAGTTTAACTAGATTATAATCTGCTAAGTCAAATTTGAACACTAATTCCGCAAACGAAAATTCAGCGAATAAAGTTAAGCCATATTAAAAATTCTGTTAAAAAAAAATTCCAGAAAAAACTTCCTCGAAAAAAATTGGCGGAGCTCAAAAAAATAAACTTTAAAACCATTAAGGTATGCTATGCCAAATTTTGTAGATAGAGAAACATGTTTTCGACACAAATTTCGCTATAAGAAAAATAATTTGGCGAAAAAAAATTTCAGAAAAAAAATTTTCCCAAATAAAATTTTACATTATAAAAATTTTAGAAATAAAATTAAGAGGAAAAAAATTCATCAAAAAATCGCTGGAACAAAAATAAAATAGTGTTAAAGAGCAGAGCATTTCCATTAAATTTTAACGACAAATTATTCGATGGTTTCCGGTTTTGTAAATTTAGTAAATCAATTTTTTTATTTTTAAATAAACCCTGAAGCTTTGAAATATCACAAAATTAGCGGCTGGAACATAAAAATCAAAATAATTTTTGAAAAAAAAAATTCTTTTCAATTTTTTTTTATATTTATTCCAAAAATTAGCGGTTGGAACATAAAAATCCAAATTATTTTTTGAAAAAATCTGTTCAAATTTCTTTACATTTGTTATACATCCAGAAATTTGCAAAGAGGAATTTCTACTACTTTTTAAGAAATCTGCAAAAATGTGTAGTGTGGCTTTGGAAAAAGTCTTATACATTTTTATTTACCAAAATCCGTTAAATTTTTCGTTATAACAAAATACATTTGAAATTTGTTTTTTATAAAATTTCTGAACTCCAAAATTTTTACTATTCCAATGCAAAAAAAAATAGTTTGATATCTTTCACACAACAAAAGTTATGGCTTTTCGAATGATGTCCCAATCCCTCATTTTTAGATACTGCATAGCTTCAAGGCTGCCAAAGTTTTTAAAATACAGAAATAGTTTTAAAAATATGCGCTTACTTCCAAAAGTACTCACCAAAATTTAACAAAAAAATTTGACAAATAAAATTTCACGCTAAAAAAATTTTGAAAAACATAAAAAACTCGCAGAAACAAAATTCGCGGAAAAATACTTTGCGAAAAAAATGTTCGTAAAAAAATACAGTTAAACAAGTGGAATCAGTCAGCTATGTCGAATTTTGTGTACCATCCTTCAATTGAAATGAAAAAAAGTTATTTTATGAACACAACATTATTCAGAAAAAATTGGAAAAAACTGTTAGGTAAAACAATGTTGCCAATAAAAGTCGAGACACAAAATTTTCGAAGAAAAAAAAATTGGCGAAAACTTAATTCGACTTTGAGATGGAAAAATAAATATTTCTTTGCACATAAATTTCGCGAAAAAAAAAATTTATCGGAAAAAAAATGTCAGGGAAATAAGTTTTAAAGAATAAAATTTCACATTAACAAAATTTTGAGAGAAAAAATTTCTAAGAAAACGTTTTGAAGAAAAAATCAAGCGGAAACAAATTTCGCGGAAAAAAATAAAGCGTCTTGATCGATATATTTTTCAGCTTGAATTTTAAATAGTATAATATCATTAATCGTACAATCACGTCATGGTTTAAATAACAGTGATTTAAAAACTGCAGCAAACGCCATTAGTTTTAAGTTTGCATTTTTAGCATTGGTTTACTTTTATTTCGCGTTGATGGCCCAAAACTTGTGGCACAGTGTTATTAAAGCTTTCAAATATTTCTAAACTTTCACTGAAATAGTTTTTTAACTCAAGAAATTTTTTTTGCTTTTAAGTAAAGTTCTCAGAAAAGTCTTACATTGCAACTACTGATAATCGCTGATAATCTAAACGGTATTACAAACCTAGTGCCTAGGTACTCGCGTATGTGTAATTTTTTATTTTTTATAATTATGGCTAAGTTTTTAGTAGCAAAATTAATTTTGAATCAGTTTGAAAAAACATTTGACTCAATCAAATGCACAACAAAATCTTAATAGTGCTAATTTCTGGCGTATGCCAAATTTTGGCTACGAAAATTTTAAGTGAGAAATACTATGTAAGTGCATTTAGCTGTTTAATTGATAACAGTAGTCTAAAAGGTTTTCCACAGTCTTCTGTTCAAAACTTTTGCAATAATATTGGCCTCTTAAAAACGAATGTGAAAAAGCATGGAACGGGGGAAAATTCAAAAAACCGCCGAAATATAAAAAAAACCTCAAATTATAAAAAATCGCAACAAATTTAAAAAAATTGGCAAAATTTAAAAAGACATCCATAAAATAAGAAAAGGTGCAAATAATTAAAAACAATTAAATAAAATCACTCGAAGTTAGAGAAAAAATTAAACTGAGCGTTAAAATTAAAAAAAAATGCAAAAAACGCTGAAATATAAAAAATAACAAATTGAATATAAACTGTGAACTAGAAAAGAAAAGCGCTTAAATTAAAGAAGTAAAATTATCGCAATTACTAAATTCAAAAAAAAATGTCAATGTAAAAAAAACACGCTGAAATAAAATAAATAAATCGCAAAAATTAAAATTGCCACAAATAAATATAATCGCCAAAAATAGCTAACATTGAAAAAAAAATCGGCAAAATGGGAAAACAATAAAAAAAATATGTAATTGAATATAAATGCTAAAATTTAAAAAATCGCTTAAAAATGTTAAACAAATTTAATATAATTGATAAAACGATTAAATTTAAACAAACTGGTCTAAATTTTAAAAAACTCCCTAAGATTTGGAAAATAACTAAATTAAATAAAAAAAGCTTTCTAAATTAAAAAAAAATTAATAAAATAAATAGAATCGCAAAAAACTTTAAAAATCGCCACTATTGAATAAAATCGCTAAAATTGAAAAACTCGTCGAAAATAAATTAAATCATTAAAATTTAAATCAAAAAAAATCGCTAAAATTAAAAAAAAAAAAATAATCTACAATTGTAAATAAATGCTAAAATTGAAAAAAATCACTTATGGCCTGTTTCTCGATTTCGAAAGAATCCTTTCTTTCGCTTTCTAAGCGAAAGAAAATTGATTTGTGTTTCTCTAACTAAATTTCTATGCGAATGATGACTTGAAGTACAAGTCGAATGAAAACGTAACAGTTTTCCTACAAAATTTGGTTTCTCTATTTCGAACGAGTTGTCAACAGTGCGAACGTAAATGTCAAAACCAGTCACTAGCTTTTTTGATTTCGAGTAACAAAATATTTTCAAAAAAATATATCATTCATTCCATAAGAAAACGCAAAAAATCTGAACACGGGTCCTCTGATTTTGTTTATTTTTTGTACATGAATACTCTATGGTCCCATTTATACATTTCCCTTTTCAGATCTCCAAATTTGTAAAAACTCGTGATTTTATGCACGTTTTTAGTTCTCATAAATATCAAAAAAAATGCTAAAAGCACTTCAGTTTGAAGGGCCATAACTTTTTAATTGTATATCGCATGTTATTAATTTAAACGATATTTGGAAGATGCACTTGTCTACTTTATAACTGGATTTTTTAAACAAAATGATTGCTAAAAAACATGCATACTTAATGCAAATGCAGTTTTCTAATGGATTTGTTAAAAAAAATTATAGAATAAAAAAAATAATTATTTTTTTTTTTTAAATCATTAAAATCATTAAAAATAAAAAATTTTTTTTATATAAATAGAACATTTTTGGTCTTCAAAGTTTAGTAACGTCATGATGCTTGTTAGGAAAAGACCTAAATTGTAATAGAAGTTTAAAATATCCGGTCTGGCACCACTATCATTTATAAATACGTAAAACACAAAAATAGACACACGTAAGTATAGGCGAACGATAACTTTCGAAATAGAGAAACCCAAATTGTTTCGAATTCGAGTGACTAGCTTGCGTTCGCTTAGGATTTCGTTCAAAATCGTGGAACAGGTCATTAAATTGAAAAAAGTTGTTTAAATTTGAACTATGCTTAAAAAACTTACAAAATTTAAAACCAAAAAAATTTGCCAACCGAGATCTTAAAATCTAGCCAAGTAAGTAAAAATTTTGTTTTCGGCAAAAACGGCTCGGTATCGGGGTGTGTATTTTTACCACTAAAGCAAAAATGTTTATACAATCTCATTAAAAACTTGAATGAAACTTGTTTGTTTAAATATATAACCCTACAGTGCACGAATAAATAACCCTACAGTGCCCGAATAAAAACATTGAATATAATTTTTGTTAAAATTTAAATATGCAATATTGAAAAATAATAAATTTTTACCTTTATCAAGTGTTATAAAATGAAAATCCGGAAAGACTATCAACTACACTGAAAGAATTCTCTGCATGACATCAATTAATTTTTGCATTACATCTATGAAGTGTCACTAGAACTCGTCAATTGAAACTTTTTATTAAATTAATGCATTTCTCCATAAAATTTAGTGAAAAATTTAATTTTATTTATTAAAAACTTCAATAAAAATTATTTCATTAAGATTATTAAGCTTTTGCATAAAGTTAAAAAATGTTCATTCAAATTGTGAAGAAAATTCATCAGTTTAGTGAAAAAATTTCTTTAAAACTCGTCCAAGAAATTCTCTCCTCGTAGCATTTTGGAGCCCAAAATATAAAACTTTTACAAAAAGTCTGTATAAGAAAACTAGAAAACTAATATTAAAAATTTCATTATGTACTACAAAGTTTGTATTATTTTCTATATTAAAATTTTGTATTTCTTCTTAAGAATCCCTTAGATGATTTTGGAGCGCTGGCTATTGAATATACATTTACAAAATTAAATACAATTGTGATTGAAAATCGACAACTAAAAGAATATGTAATAAATTTAAATAAAAGGTAATGTATGTCAATCATATTATAGAAAGAAAATTATATAAAGAAAAAATATGGTCCACTTAATTGGGGAAAATTGTACTCCGTTTAATTAAAATTTCACAAGAAATTCGAGATATAAAACTAGAATAAGCGTTTTTGTACTAGTTGCCTTTAAAAATTTCACAACTACTCACACATACGCTGAACAAACTAAAATCGAGTTTCAATTAAAAAATTTGTAAATACAATTAAAAGTTTAATTGAATTTAGTCCTATTGTAATATCAATTAAAATAGTTTTAGTTTCAATTAAAATTTTAATCATATCCAATAAAAATTTATTTGAATATTAATTTTAATTTCAAACAGATTAATTTTTAGTCAAAATTTTTTTGAAAAATTCGTAATTATTGAAAGCGATCGCCAAATTTAAATCGCCAAGTTAAAAAAAAAAATCTCCAAAATTTAATGAAAAACTCCCAAATTGAAAAAATCAAAATTTAAAAAAAGCAAAAAACCCAAAACAAATCAGCCAAAACTTAACAACATTGCAAAACTGAAACAAACCGCTAAAGGTAAATAATAACCAAAATTAAAAATAAATTGTGAAACTATTAGGTGATTTTTTTGGCGATTTTTTTCCATCTTTATAAGTTTTAACGATTTATTTCCATTTCGACAATATTTGTAATTTATGGGGTTTTTTCAATTTTGACTATTTTTTTGTTGAGATTTTTTCAATTTTGTAGCTTTTTGAAATTTTGGATATTTTTTTTAATTACGGCGATTTTTTTCTTCGTCTTTCCATGTCAATTTTTTCATTTCTTTTTTAATTTATTTTTTTTTCAATTTTGACGATTTTTTTTTTAATTTGTATTTTTTTTTTAATATGGCGTTTTGCCATTTGAACGATTTTTTTTAAATTTTGAAAATTTATTACGTTTTAGAGATTTTTTAAATTTTTGCACTTTTTCAATTTTGCAAATTTAAAAAAAAAATTAAATTTTAAAAACATGGTTAAAATTTAATGAAATCACCGAAAGTGCAATAATTCGTCAAAACTGAGAAATAAACGCCAAAATAAAAAAACAACCCAAATTTAACATAATCATCAAATTTTAAAAATTCCTAAAGTTGAAATAAAACGCAAAACTAAAAAAAAGTCTTAAATATACTAGTGATTTTTGTTAAGTATAATTTTGGCTATTTTTTTATTTATAGCTGCTTTTAGCATTTTTTCGAATTTTCAATTTCGGTGATTTTTGAATTTAAAAAAAAAATCTCCAAAGTTTAAAAAAAAAATCTGCAAAATTTAAAAATTAGCCGCAAGAGAAATAAATCGCCAAAATTGAAAAAAATCCCTAAAATTGACATATAACACAAAATTAAAAAAAAAATTTCAAACTTCTTGCTGATTTTTTTTTTTAAGTTTCCACGATTAATTTAAATTTTGACATTTCTTTTAATTTTTTAGTTTTTTTTTTAAATTTTGACGATTTTTTGAATTTTGACCATTTATTTCATTTTGTAGATTATGTAAATTTTGACGCTTTTTGCAATTTTAACTATTTTTTAACAATATTTTTTTCCAATTTTTTTTTTTTATTTTTGGTAACTTTTTTTCAATATTGGCGTTTTTTTGTTTTAATTTTAGCGATTGTTTCTGTTAAAATTTTTGATGTTTCTGTCATTAAAGGTTATAAAAAAGGTTAAAAATGTTGTGTGCATAAAATTTATTTTCAATTACACATTTAATAGATATTATTAAATTTTTAATTGAAAGTTCGTTTGAAATCAAACAAGTGTTTAATTTTTCTATGTACTATATTGATCTTAGATCTGAAATTAACAAAAATTATACTTTTACTTTTGTTTTATTTGCAGGCTTGATGACAAATTTGAAAAAAACGACAATATTAATGATAATATTAATTCAAAACTCCAGAATATTAATGAAAGGTATTTTTAATTTTATAAAATAATTTTCTGTAAAAAATTACTAAATTTGCAAATTCCATATTTTACAAAGGCAAAATGAAGTTTGTAACTACGAAATATTAAAAAACTAAAATCGACCTTCAATTAAAACATTTGTTGTTTCAATTAAAAGTTTAATTGAACTTTGTAGTATCAATTAAAATATTTAAGTGATACTAATTAATTGATTTGGTTTCATTAAGATTTTAATCATATCTATTAAAACTTTAATTGAACACTGTTTTTAATTTCAAACAAATTTTTCGTCGATACTAATAACACTTTAATTAAAAATTTATTAGATAAATCTCCAAAAATTGCCAAAATCAACAAAATTACAAAATTTAAAAGTATCACCAAAATTATAAAAAAAAACTCCATAATTTAAAACAGCCGTAAAAATAAAAACAAAATGCCATTATTGAAAAAAGTCATCAAAAGATGAAAAAAAGAGCCAAAAATGAAACAAAAAAATCGGTAAAAATAGCAAAAAAAAAAAATTTTTCAAAATTTAAAAAGTGTTCCAAAATCAAAAATCTCCAATTTTACAAAAAATCGCAATAATAAAATTGTCGAAATTTAAACAAAATTTACAAAATTAACAAACTCCAAACTGGGAAAAATTATAAAACATTTGTCAAAAAAAAACGCGGAAATTGGAAAACATCGCTAATATTTAAAAAAAATCGACAATATTGAAAAATTCGCTAATATTTAAATAATAAAACTTAATGCGTCTATATCTCAAAAAAAAACTTTTTTTTTTTCGTTAATTTTTTTCATTTCGGCCTTTTATTTATATTCTTTAATTTTAGAAATGTTTAAATTTTAGGTATTTTTTAATTTTTTTTAATTTTAGCGAATTTTTTAAATATTAGCGAATTTTTTTAATTTAACCGAGTTTTTTCTCAATTTTGGTGATTTTTTTAAATATTGTGTATTTTTTCTTCCTGTTTTTCATTAAGTTTTACGAAAACTGGAAATTTAGTATGTACTAAATTCATTTTCAATTAAACATTTAATAGATATTATTAAACTTTTAACTGAAAGTCAGTTTAAAACAGGGACCGTAATCATTATGAGTTTTATAATAAAAATTACACAATAATGATTATATTATGAGTTTTTAAGGAGTTTCTTCAATGGTAATAATTATTTTTGAGTAATATTAATAAAAATCAGCCATAATCATATGTTTGAGCAAAAAAAATACAACTCAAAAATAATCATTAAGTATGAATTTATTTTTCGCTCAAAATAAAACTCACTTTCAATTTATGACTTTTTTGTGAGGTTTTTTACCAACATATCCTCATAAAACAAATAAATTGAAAGTGAGTTTTATTTTGAGCGAAACAAAATAAAAATCATAAATAATGATTATTTTTGAGTTTTATTTTTTTTTGCTCAAAAATAATGATTATGGCTGATTTTTTTTATTATTATTCAAGAATAATCATTACCATTGAAGAAAACTTTACAAATCAAAAATTTAAAAATCATGACGGATATGCAAAGATTGTCAAAAATAATAATAATGGTACAATAATTTTTTTTTTAATGTCTATTCTAAGTGATTGATTTTTTGATTTAAAAAAACGAACAATAATCATTATTTACGGTCCCTGGTTTAAAATCAAACAAAAGCTTTATTGAAATTTTGTTTACAATGATTTCTTCTGTGTAGAATTTATGAATAATACGAGGGCGGATCAATAAATCCGTGACTTTTTGAATAAACAGAGTTTTTTTTTGCAAAAAAAAATATTTATTTTTCAACATTATCTCCTTTTAGCTCAATACACTTAGTCCAACGTTTCTCCAATTTTTGTATCCCTTCCAAAAAATAGAATTTTTCGAGGTCCATTAAATAGGCATTTGTTTAATCAATAATTTCATCGTTGGAGCTAAATCTCTTTCCACCGAGCTATTTCTTTAGGTTTGGAAATAGGAAATAGTTACTAGGTGCTAAATCCGGAGAATATGTCGGATGAGGTACCAATTCGTAGCCGCATTTATCGAATTTTGACATTGAAATTGCAGACGTGTGCACCCGTGCATTACCTTGATCAAAAATAACTTTTTTCTTGGCTATACGGGGTCGTTTTTTTTTAAATCCTCGTTAAATCTGTCCAATAAGTTGGCATAATATTCGCCGTTTATTGTTTTTCCCTTTTGAAGGTAATCGATGTGGTCATTAATGATTTTTCTAATTTTCAATTTGCAGACTTCAAGTTTTACAAAAACAAAATGAAGATGAAAAAAATAACTTCGACGATAAATATAAAAAATTTGACAGTATGAATGATAATGTTAATTTAAAGTTTAAGACTTTTGATGGAAGGTATTATTTCTTAGCATCATAAAATAATTAAATAACAAAACTTTATATTTTTTAACAATATTTATTTCTAGGTTCCAGATTTTACAAAAGCAAAATGAGAATATTGCATCCAATTTTAGAAATCTCAGTGAGAAATATAATTCTGACGAAAGATTTAAGAAATTGGACGTTATAAATGATAAAATTGACAATAAATTTAAAAATATTGACATAATGAATAGTAATATTAATATAAAGTTTATGGCTGTTTATGAAAGGTATAGATAGTCTTTTAGCATCCTAAAATAATTAAATATCAAGAGTTCATATATTTTCAAAATATTTATTACAGATTCCAGATTTTACAAACGCAAAGTGAAGATATTGCATCCAATTTTAGAAATCTCAGTGAGAAATATAATTCTGACGAAAGATTTAAAAAATTAGACGTTATAAATGATAAAATTGACAATAAATTTAAAAATATTGACAATATGAATGATAATATTAAGTCAAAGTTTACGAATGTTGATGACAGGTACAGTTTTTTAGAATCATAAAATAATTAAATATCAAAACTTTATATTTTTTCAAAATATTTCTTTCTAGGTTCCAGATGTTACAAAAGCAAAATGAGAATATTGCATCTAACTTTAGAAATCTCAGTGAGAAATATAATTCTGACGAAAGATTTAAAAAATTAGACGTTATAAATGATAAAATTGACAATAAATTTAAAAATATTGACAATATGAATGATAATATTAAGTCAAAGATTAAGAATGTTGATGACAGGTACAGATTTTTAGCATCATAAAATAATTAAATATCAAAACTTTATATTTTTTTCAAAATATTTCTTTCCAGGTTCCAAATTTTACAAAAGGAAAGTGAAGATATTGCATCCAATTTTAGAAATCTCAGTGAGAAATATAATTCTGATGAAAGATTTAAGAAATTAGACGTAATAGATGATAAAATTGACAATAAATTTAAAAATATTGACAATATGAATGACAATATTAAGTCAAAGTTTAAGAATGTTGATGACAGGTACAGTTTTTGTAGCATCATAAAATGTTTAAATATCAAAACTTTATATTTTTTCAAAATATTTATTTCTAGGTTCCAAATTTTACAAAAGGAAAGTGAAGATATTGCATCCAATTTTAGAAATCTCAGTGAGAAATATAATTCTGATGAAAGATTTAAGAAATTAGACGTAATAAATGATAAAATTGACAATAAATTTAAAAATATTGACAATATGAATGATAATATTAAGTCAAAGTTTAAGAATGTTGATGACAGGTACAGATTTTTAGCATCATAAAATGTTTAAATATCAAAACTTTATATTTTTTCAAAATATTTATTTCTAGGCTTCAGATTTTGCAAAAGCAAAGTCAAGATATTGTATCCAATTTTAGAAATCTCTGTGGGAAATATAATTCTGACGAAAGATTTAAGAAGTTAGACATTATAAATAATAAAATTGACGACAAATTTAAAAAAATTGACATAATGAATAGTAATATTAATATAAAATTTATGGCTGTTTATGAAAGGTATAGTTTTTTAGCATCCTAAAATAATTTGATATCGAAACTTTATATTTTTACAAAATATTTCTTTCTAGATTTCAGATTTTACAAAAGCAAAGTGAAGATATTACATCTAATTATAGAAATCTCAGTGGAAAATATAATTCTGACGAAAGATTTAAGAAATTAGACGTAATAAATGATAAAATTGACAATAAATTTAAAAATATTGACAATATGAATGATAATATTAAGTCAAAGTTTAAGAATGTTGATGACAGGTACAGATTTTTAGCATCATAAAATAATTAAATATCAAAACTTTTTATTTTTTAACAACATTTATTTCTAGGTTCCAGATTTTACAAAAGCAAAATGAGAATATTGCATCCAATCTTAGAAATCTCAGTGAGAAATATAATTCTGACGAAAGATTTAAGAAATTAGACGTTATAAATGATAAAATTGACAATAAATTTAAAAATATTGACCATATGAATGATAATATTAAGTCAACGATTAAGAATGCTGATGACAAGTACAGTATTTTAGCATCATAAAATAATTAAATATCAAAACTTTATATTTTTTCAAAATATTTCTTTCTAGGTTCCAGATTTTACAAAAGTCAAGTGACAATATTGCATCTCATCTCTCGGGCGATCAATCTAACAAAATTACCGCTATAAATACTAATATTATTGTACTTTATAGTAAATTTTTGGATTTTAATAAAAGGTATTTTTTTGGGGTGTTATAAAACAATTGAATTCAACAATTTAATGTTTAAAAAAAATCACAAAATGGAAAATTCCAAGTTTCACAAAAGTTTAATAAAAAAAAAAATTTTTTATTGGTTACAACATATTTTCCTATTTTTTAGTAATAATATGTCACTATTTTGCGCGACATACACATATAAGCAGATTTGTAATGGCAATTGTAAGTACTTGCCATTACCAAATATTTACTTTTATAACCACTTATATGGTAATGCTTTTCCAAACTGGGTAAAAGAAAATCATTACCATATAAGTGTTATTGCAATTACATATTTGGTAATAGCAAGTACTTACAATTGACATTACAAAACTCATCACATATCATTAATAACCACCTGACAAAAAATAAAAAATATGTGGTTACCTATATGACTACCAGTATGGACAAATATAATGAGTTTAAAATTAAATTTAAAGACAAAATTAAATTTAATAAAGAAATATTATTTTTTTTGAAAAAATTTTTTTTTTAATAAAATGTGCCCACACGGGATTTAAAATGGCTATCCGAAAGTAAAGGTGAATATTTGATGCAATAATAACTTTTCTTTTAATCAGCGTTGCAACATTTGTTGTAATTTTAATCCGCATACGTTAAACATAACTACGCAAGTGAAACTGGGATATATTCATATATGCACTTAGAATACTATATAGGTAAAGACCACTGCAAATGTAGTTGAAAACAAATGAAATTTCACTTAAAGAAGGGACGACTTACATTACAGTAAATTCAACTAACATTGTCATTTGTTTTTCAATGTTCACAAAATGACTAACAATTGTGGTAAAAATGAACCACATGGTAGTAAAAAAGAAACAAACATTTGTTTTTTTTTTATTATTTTAAATAACAAAAATCAACTGTAAAAAATTAATGTAAAATCATAAAACAGTCATTTGATGTTAGTTGTTTTTTTAAATCACAACAAGGCTAGTAAATATTTTAATTTGTTCTACAAATGACTGACATTTACATTAAAAATAAAGAAACTGTATTACAACCCAAACAACTACATATTTTTAAAGCAGAAGTTCCCTGAGTGTGGGCATATGTAATTTAATATATGAACATATACGTACATTTATTATTAGTATGTGATCATTTACGGACATGTAGCCTAAAATTACTGATCCAAATATATATGATTATACTACATATCGCTCATTTACTTCAAGAGCGCCACAACTCAAAAAACATGATTTTTGAGTTAATGACGCAGAATTATTCGTTATATCACGCATCATATTGTGTAAAAAATTCGTATTGATATCTTGGTATTTATTCATTACAGACAAGAAAATTTATTGAAAAAATTTACTGGAGAAATTGGAGCTTTGAAAAATTCAATAAATGAAACATTCGACTATAAATTATTAAAACAACATCGCGGTTGGACTGTCATTCAAAGAAGACAAGATGGTTCGGAAGATTTCTATCGAAACTGGACTGAATATAAGAGGGGTTTTGGTAATCCAAATGGCGAATTCTTTATTGGTTTAGAAAAGTTACATGCAATGACCACATATGGAGAACCCCAGGAATTATTAATTATATTGGAAGATTTTGAGAATCAAACCCGTTATGCTAAATATGATAAATTTGTTATTGGCAGCGAGGCGGAAAAGTATGCCATAAAGGAGTTAGGACATTTTACAGGTGATGCCGGAGATTCATTATATTATCACAGGGGACAAAAATTTACAACATCTGATCAAGATAATGATAATGCCACAACAAATTGTGCTGAAAGTTTCAATGGAGCTTGGTGGTTTGGTAGTTGCTATCTGTGGTAATTGTTATTTTTATGTAAATATTTGCATTGCAAGTATTAATTGAATTTTTTTATTTTTTGCTTTTGCATGTCAAGTCATTTAAATGGACTCTACACTTCAAAATCAAAAATTTTAGGCATACACTGGAATACTTGGCGAGGTGGAGAATATTCATTAAAGTTTACGGAAATGATGATACGTCCAAAATTATGAATTAATTTTTCATATAATTGAGTGAATATGTCAACATTTATATCCAAATCCAATAGTATTGTAATTGTTGTAATTTTATTCCGCATACGTTAAACATAACTACCCAAGTTAAAATGGGATATATTCATATATGGGCATATGTAATTTAATATATGAACATATACGTACATTTATTATTAGTATTTGATCATTTACGGACATGTAGCCTAAAATTACTGATCCAAATATATATGATGATAAATTATACTACATATCGCTCATTTACTTCAAGAACGTCACAACTCAAAAACATGATTTTTGAGTTAATGGCGCAGAATTATTCGTTATATCACGTATCATATTGTGTAAAAAATTCGTATTGATATCTTGTATACTCACCTCTTGAGAGAAATTATGTCGTTTTTTTTCTTCAAGGTGGCAGTAAATTGAAAACTTTAAACTCTTTTTCTACAAAATCAAAATTTTTGAGTTATGACGTTATTGAAGTAAATGAGCGATATGTACTTTATACCGACTCACGAAAAACGTTTCTTGTGTCCAACGTACATTTTAAAGAGTAGACAAAAAGCACTTTTCTCCATATAAGGCGATTCGGTGTGTACATTGTGCATTACATATATGATAAGCTCTTCTCATATATGATTATATACGTTCATATACGAACCATTCTTTACTTGGGTATTCAAAACGATTTAAAAACATTTTATTATTTATTCATTACAGACAAGAAAATTTATTGAAAAAATTTACTGGAGAAATTGGATCTTTGAAAAATTCAATAAATGAAACATTCGACTATAAATTATTAAAACAAAATCGCTGTTGGACTGTCATTCAAAGAAGACAAGATGGTTCGGAAGATTTCTATCGAAACTGGACTGAATATAAGAGGGGTTTTGGTAATCCAAATGGCGAATTCTTTATTGGTTTAGAAAAGTTACATGCAATGACCACATATGGAGAACCCCAGGAATTATTAATTATATTGGAAGATTTTGAGAATCAAACCCGTTATGCTATTTTTGAATAAAAATTCAATTGAAGTAGCCTATTATATCTGTCAAAATTATGCATCCACTAAAAAGACCACGCTGGGTTAACTGATTTTTTTTTGTATTTTAAGTTTTTAAAAAAATTCCTGTATTCAGTAACATGTATGTATATAGAATTATAATAGCTGTATTTTTTAATAAACACAATATTTTTGGAAAAAAAACTAAAAAAGCTATTTTATATACGAGAATATAGGAAAAGTAATAATATATGACAATATATGAACATTCATATTGTCCATATATGAGCATATATGTCCATATACCCTCAAATTTCGGATCCGAACATATATGGATTCATATATGAACTCATATATGTGGCCATATATGACCATATATGAACTTTTTCACCTGGGAACTTAATTTTAATTATGACTACCCAGGTGAAAAAGTTCATATAGTGTAATATATGGCCACATATATGAGTTCATATATGAATGCATATATGTTCGGATCCGAAATTTGAGTGTATATAGCCATATATGAATGTTCATATATTATCATATATTATTACTTTTCCTATATTCTCGTATATAAAAAAGCTTTTTTTAATTTTTTTTCCAAATTTTTTCAAATTTCAAGTTTTGTTTTGCGATTTTATACAAAAGTTATGAATGAATCTGTATCATTTAGGCATCATCGGAAAGGTGTTTTAAATATCTTTCCAAAGAGTAATATATCCCCATTCATTAACCCATTACGAGTCAGTTTATCATTTGGTATTTTTTTTTAATTTTCCTGTCTTTTTTTATTTATTTTAAAAATGATCTGTATTATAGGTATGTTTTGAGGCCAGTAATGTATAAACAAAATATTGAGCTTTCATTTAAGGTATTATACGACCCTGTGAATCTAGAAACTTGGTTAAACTTAAACTTGGACGTTTTATTAGATTTTTAGTCGCGAATTTTTAATAAAAAAAAGATGAAAAAATACAAAATTTTAAGATAGCTTGTAATGAGTTAATGAATGGCGACATATTATACCTTTCCGATGGTGCATAAATCGTTTTGACCCGTTCACAACGTTTGGATAACATCGCAAAACAAAATTCGAAATTTGAACCCCTCCCCCGGAAAGAGGGTGCGTTCGCTAACAAATTTTACCAATGGTATATTTAGCGTGATAATATCAGCTGATGGACCAATTTTCACTAATTTTCAACTGAAATTTCAATTCAAAACTCATTCCCTGCAATCGTCTTTACAAATCATTAAAACATTAATTTATATATTTTGTCAAGAATTCGTAGACCGGCAGAATAAGGGTTAAAAATAAAAAAATTTCATCCTCATATATGGTCATATCAAAATATCAAATATCTGATCAAAAATTATTAACCATATATGGAATAATATATATATATATATATATGTATGACATATATGAACCAATATATGCAATATATTATCATATATGGTGTCATTCATATCCATATATGAACTTTTCATTTGTATGTATTTACCCACATATGCTGCCATACATTACATATATTTTCATATATGCCCATATATGGAACCATATATGCTCATACATGTAACCATATATGGCAATATATGATCATATATAACTACTTGATTTCATTGTTATTACATTCCAGCTTTCAAAAAATCAAGACTAAGTAGTTATATATGTACTTACTACTAGAAGTGAACAAATAATGGATCCAAAAATAGTTTTTCAAAAAAGTTTTAGATCCCCTGTTAAAAATCGACATATATGCATCCATACATGGAAACACATGCTTCATACATGTCCCAAACCATTCTTATATGTTCATATGAGGAATGATATATATTCATCTGTGTGGACTAACAAAAATTCATTTAATATTTACATATATAATCATACATGTCTATATATTTCCATACATGGTCATATGTGTACATTAACGAAAATTGAGGTAATATTTATATATATGATAATATATGAACTCTTATGAAGACATATGAATTCTATATGGAGGCATATGGACATGTATGACCTCGAATCACTTCATGTATGAGCATGAATGAGTTCATACATGTTCATAAATGGATGCATATATGTTGATTTTTAACCAGGGCATTACTTTATATTTAAAAAAATATTAAACTAAGTACTTATGTGCAACGCATTATTTTTTGTATTAAAATAGTGGGAAAATTGACGAACTAGTTATTAGTAAGTCCTTATTAGTTATGTTAAAGTAATGCAGAGAGTAAGCTGCTGTCACCTTTTCTACACTGGTTATTTTATAAAAATAACAATCCACATCTATAAATTAGCCATTGTAAAAAATCTTTAAAATTAGTTTAAACAAAATTACGATATTTTTCTAATAAAATTGGGGATGTAAGGGACATCCTACTCAGCATATATGTATCACATATGAGCACATATGAATATATCCGAACATATACATTAAAATTTCAAATCCGAACATATATGATAATAAAAAAACTGAGCACATTCATTTATGGTCAAATATTTTACCATACAAATAAAATAAATGATCAGCTATACCCAGATATGATCATATACAATCCCATATATAATCATATATTCATCTACGATCCCATTATTACCTGGGTGGTTATACTTAATTATAATCAGCAAGGGAGAGCTTAAATTCGAACATAAAGACAGATTTCAAAATGGCGGATCCTCAACTGATATAAAAATTTTAAGACTTGACGCACGAGATTCAATACGGCGAAGTTTGAATTGTTTTATTTTATTTAGTTTGGATATAAATGTTTATTTATTTGATAATTATAAAAATTACTAATAGCTTAAGAATTAATTCATAGTTTGGATCGTACCATCATTTCCACAAATTTTAATGAATATTTTCCACCGCGCCAAGAATTCCAGTGTATGCCAAAATTTTCTGAGCTTGAACCGTAGAGTCCGTTTAAATGACTTGAAATGCATAAGCAGCAAACAAATTAATTATTACCTGTAAGACATATACATAAAAATAAATCTTACCTCTGATAGCAATTACTAAACCACCAAGCTCCATTCCAATTTTTAGCACAATTTGCTTTGGCATTATCATTATCTTGATCATATGTTGTAAATTTTTGTCCCCTGTGATAAAGTAATGACTCTCCGGCATCACCTTTAAAATATCCTAACTCCTTTATGGCATACTTTTCCACCTCGCTGCCAATAACGAATTTATCATATTTAGCATAACGAGTTTGATTATCAAAATCTTCCAATATAATTAATAGTTCTTGGGGTGCACCAAACGTAGTCATGGCATGTAGTTTTTCTAAACCAATGAAAAATTCTCCATTTGGATTACCAAAACCTCTCTTATATTCGGTCCAGTTTCGATAAAAATTTACCGAACCATCTTGTCTTCTTTGAATGACAGTCCACTCACGATTCTGATTTAATGATTTATAGTCTAGAGATTCATTAAATGATTTTATTAAATTTTTCATTAAATTGTCTTGCTGTTCTAGCCTGCAAGGAAAGACACGGTAATTTATTTTAAATAATCATATGTACGCTTTCCGTTTAGTTTCACCTCTTACTAATATCCATTAAGCTTTGACTATTTTTTTCATTTTCATCTACTAAATTTTCCAACAATTTCTGTTTAAAAAAAATATTAAAAGATTAAGTCGAGGACTACAGTCAAATTTTGTATCCCAACCGAATTCGGCTACAGTTTAATCATTCAGACACTGTAATCGAACATTTGGTTCCTTGCCAAAATTCGACGGGGTGAAGTTATGTTGAAAATAAAAGTTTGTTTAAATTAAATGTTTAATTGATTTAAGTGTTAAGTGTTTATTTGATATAATGAAATGTTTAATTGCTTCAATTATATTTTAACTAATACAATTATGTGTTTAATTGGTTAAATTAAGTGTTTCACAAATTCAATTAACATTGAACATTTATTTCAACCAATTAAACATTTAATTGAATCAATTAAACATTGATTAAACTATATTTTTAATTGAATTAATTAGATGTTTAATTGATTCAATTAAATGTTTAAATGTTTAAAAAAAAATCTCAATAAAAAATTTATTCAAAAATGTGAACTTATTTAAATTATTATTTTTTAATTTTGAGAATTTTTTTCTTAATAATTCAATTACATTTTATAATCCTTATAACTAAAAGTTTAATTGAACTTTTGGAAAAAAAGTTTTAAAATGTTTAATTGATGTTATTAAAACATTAATTAGACAAAATTCAATTAAAATTGTACTTGTATTTAAAAATATTTTAATTGAAACTCAATTTTGTACCTGATTTGCTTGTTTCATAGTTGAACCTATAATCAACTCCACATATTGTATGGTTTCATTGTCCAGCCATTTATTCCAAAATATATTAACTCCATAAGGACCTGTTAAAAAACTGAAATAAAGACACAAAACATATTTAATTTTAAGTAAAACTTAAAAATTTAGGTACACCATACCAATCCTGCTTCTCAACAAACCACCAACCACCATTAAAAACTTGAGAGTTTTTAACCTTATTACATTCGCAATTATCTTCATCCTTAGTCGAAAATGTTGCTCCCTTATGTAGACTTAAAGAATCTCCAGCATTTCCGGTATAGTTACCCAATTCTTTTAATCCATATTTTTCCAATTCACTGCCCACAGCAAATTTATCATATTGAGCATAACTTGTCTGATTATTTAGATCTTTTAAGACAATAAATAACTCCTGGGGATCACCATATGTAGTCATAGTATAAAGATTTTCTAAACCTATGAAAAATTCTGCATTTGGATTACCAAAACCAGTTTTATAATCGATCCAGTTACGATTAAAATCTACAGAACCATCTTGCCTTCTAAGTATTACAGACCAATCGGATTTTGAATTTTCTACTTGATGTTGCCAGCTTGAAAATAATAAATTTTATATTCAAACATCATTTTTGCCATTTTTAAATTCTACTAATGATCACTCGGCAGAGCGTGAAATCGTAATATAGAGTAAGGGGAACATCATTATTTATGTATAGCTTACATTATTTCTTAACTTACATTTTATTTTGTTCCTGTACCAAATTGCTGTATTCGTTTTTAAAATTATTTTCTGTATCCATAAAATCTTGAAAATGTTTATCAGAAATATCCAGTCTAAGAAATAAATAAAATAATAAAAATTATCAAATTAATATAATTATAAATATCTTTTTGAAATTCCATTAACATACCT
The DNA here is from genome assembly GCA_021234595.1 of Delia radicum. NCBI lineage: Eukaryota > Metazoa > Arthropoda > Insecta > Diptera > Anthomyiidae > Delia > Delia radicum. The sequence goes on along the minus strand of CM037852.1, from coordinate 18,901,201 downwards.
TTTATTAATTTCAGAATTTTCTTTTAAAATTGTATTCAATTTTGTTAAAATAGTTTTCATCATAAAATCAGCATTTACGTCATTGTTATCCTGGATTACAAAAACAAAAAAATGTTTAAATAAAATTTATAATATAATTTAATTAATTATCATTTTAAAAATTACTGTTTTAAAGTTTTTATTAGCTTTTATAAATTGGACAATATTAACAATTATAAAAATCAATTTAATATTCATTTCGTCTATATGTTGCTCAGTCCGTTTTTCCGCTACTACTGAATCTTAAAAGTGTTTCTTGTTTTGTACTTCTTATCATTTACAATTATTTTCTTATGAAATAATTAAAACTTACACTGAAACTTATCAAATCATTAAAATTTACAGTAAATGCATTTTTTATTAATCTTTTACTGCACTTGCTTCTGATTGAGATGAAATTTTATTTCGAATTCCATCCAATTTCCGATTTTGAGAAAATATGGTTAGTATGTTTGGCAGCGAACTCATATTAGTAAATCGATTTTTTTATTTTAAAAACTGTGGCAACCCTGAAGCTTGGAAATATCGCAAAATTAGCAGCTGGAACATAAAAATCAAAATAATTTTTTAAAAAAAAAATCCTGTTGAAATTTTTTTATATTTATATCGCAAAACTAGCGGTTGAACATAAAAATCAAAATTATTTTTTAAAAAAAATTTCTTTTCAAATTGTTTTATATTTGTTATACAAATAGCGAAACATCCAGAAAAGTTCAAAGATTAATCCTACTACTTTTTTAGAAATCTACAAAAATTTGTAGTAGGGCTCTGGAAAAAGTCTTTCTATTTTTACATTTTTATTAACCAAAATCCGTTAAATTTTTTTTTATAAAAAAACATTTGAAAAAAATAGTTTGATATCTTTCACAACACAAAAGTTATGGCTTTTTGAATGATGTCCCAATCCCTAATTTTTCGGTACTTCATAGCTTCAAGGTTGCCACAGTTTTTAAAATAAAAAAATCGTTTTAAAAATATGCGTTTACTTCCAAAAGTACTCACCAAAATTTAACAAAAAAATTTGACAAATAAAATTTCACGCTAAAAAAATTTTGAAAAAAATAAAAAACTCGCAGAAACAAAATTCGGGGAAAAAGACTTTGCGAAAAAATGTTTTAAAAAGAAATAAAGTTAAACAAGTGGAATCAGTCGGCTATGTCGAATTTTGTGTACCATCCATCAATTGAAATGAAAAAAAGTTATTTTATGAACACAAATTTCCTGGCAAAAACAATATCGAGAAAAAAAAATTGGAAAAAACAGTTGGTAAAAAAATATTGCAAATAAAAGTTAAGAAACAAAACTTTCGCAAAAAAAAATTGGCGAAAACAAAATTCAACTTTGATGTGGAAAAATAAATAGTTATTTGCACATAAATTTCGCGAAAAAAATGTCAGGGAAATAAGTTTTGAAGAATAAAATTTCACATTAACAAAATTTTGAGAGTAAAATTTCCAAGAAAAAAGTTTTGAAGAAAAAATTAACGGAAAAATATTTCGCGGAAAAAAGGATAGCGTTTTGATCGATACATTTCTCAGCATAAATTTTAAATGGTATATTGTCATTAATCGTACAATGACGTCATGGTTTAAATAACAGTGAATTAATAACTGCAGCAAACGCCATTAGAAAAGAGAGAAAGCCCATAAAGTTTGCGTTTTTAGCATTGGTTTACTTTTATTTCGCGTTAAATCCATTTAGCAAGACGGCGATGGCCCAAAACTTGTGGCACAGTGTTATTAAAGCTTTCAAATATTTCTAAACTTTCTCTGAAATAGTTTTTTAACTCAAGGATTTTTTTTGTTTTTCAGTAAAATTGCAACTACTGATAATCGCTGATAATCTAAACGGTATTACAAACCTAGTGCCTAGGTACTCGCGTATGTGTAATTTTTTTATTTTCTATAATTATGGCTAAGTTTTTAGTAGCTAATTTAATTTTGAATCAGTTTGAAAAAACATTTGACTCAATCAAATGCACAACAAAATCTTAGTAGTGCTAATTTCTGGCGTATGTCAAATTTTGGCTACGAAAATTTCAAGTGAAAAATACTATGTAAGTGCATTTCGCTGTTCAATTGATAACAGTAGTCTAAAAGGTTTTCCACAGTCTTCTGTTCAAAAATTTTGCAATAATATTGGAACGGGGAAAAAACTCAAAAAAACGCCGAAATATAAAAAACCTCAAATTATAAAAAATCGCAACAAATTTAAAAAAATGGCAAAACTTAAAAAGACATCCATAAAACAAGAAAAGGTGCAAATAATTAAAAAATAATTAAATAAAATCACTCGAAGTTAGAGAAAAAATTAAACTGAGCGTTAAAATTAAAAAAAAAAATGCAAAAAACGCTGAAATATAAAAAAATAACAAATTGGATATAAACTGTGAACTAGAAAAGAAAAGCGCTTTAAATTAAAGAAGTAAAATTATCGCAATTAATAAATTCAAGGAAAAAATGTCAAGTTTAAAAAATATAAAATCGCAAAAATTAAAATTGCCACAAATAAATATAATCGCCAACAAAAAAACGGCAAAATTGGGGGAAAATAGCTAAAATTGACAAAAAAAAAATCGGCAAAATTATAAAACAATAAAAAAAAAATATGTAATTGAATATAAATGTTAAAATTTAAAAAAAATCGCTTAAATATTTTAAACAAATTTAATATAATTGATAAAACTATTAAATTTAAAACAAATGGTCAAAACTTTAAAACACTCCCTAAGATTTGGAAAATCACTAATTAAGTAAAAAAAACCTTCTGAATTAAAAAAATTAATAAAATAAAATAATCGCAAAAACTTTAAAAATCGCCACTGTTGAATAATATCGCTAAAAATGAAAAAAATGTATCAAAATCAATACAAGAAAAATTATTTGAAAGAAAAAACATGTCACAATTTTATTAATTTTATTGATTATTTTAAATTTTGAAGAGTTTTTTTTGCGATTTTATTTTTTTTTTATTAAATTTAAGCATTTTTTAATTTAGTTTTTTTTTGCAAATCTGGTATTTGTTTTAAATTTAATAGATTTTCAAAATGTTTTAATTTTTGTATTAAAAAACTTGTTTTTTCGAACCATCTATATTTTTATATATTTAGTTAGAATATTGTTCTACGTCAAGCCCAAAATCTTATATGATATTGTCATATTAGATTTTATTGAATAGATTTTTTAAAATAAGTTTGTTATAATTTTTATTAAAAATAAAAATTATGTTTTTCTACCTTTAATTGTGCAATGAAAATGAAAATTATTCAAGTTCGAGGCCATACTCTATATTTCTTCATTAGGATATTGTCCTAACAAATAATCTATAGAGTTTTTTGTTTTCAAATTTATTATTTGACCCTTTCAGGAATGTGTTGATAGATCTATTTCGGGAATTTTCTAGGTTCCCATCATCAGAACACGTTTTTAAAGCGGTAACAATCCCATGCCAAACATCAAACATTCATATGAACTAGACTACTACATGAGAACTAATATACATATGAGTTTAAAGTTAGAGATTATAACCATTGATCAAAAAATAAATTGAAAACTTGTTTGATGTGCAAGATCCACCTCTGTACCGCCTAGTTTACTTCCCCTGTTTTGTTTACAAACTAAACAAAATATAAAAAGGAGAGAAAAACAAAAAACGTGTTTTGAATATCCACCAGAGGTGGACCTTGCACATGAAACAAGTTTTCAATTTATTTTTTGATCAATCTTTAACTTCAAACTCATATGTATATTAGTTCTCATGTAGTGAGTAAACTAGTTCATATGAATGTTTGATGTTTGGCATGGGATTGTTACCGCTTTCCAAACGTGTTCTGATGATGGGAACCTAGATTTTTTAAAATTTTAAAAAAGGGCCAAATTTAAAAAAAAAAAAAAAAAAAAATAAAAAAAACTCTAATATTAAAAAAATACAATCCCAAACAAAATCGTCAAAATTTAAAATAATCACTATAAATAAAATAAATACAACCACAAAATTTAAACAACACTAAAATTGTAAAAGAAAAAAAAACATCAAAATCAAACAACACGCTAAAGTCTAAAATTTTAAAAATATCTCCAAAATCGTCAAATCATCAAAATTGGATAAAAAAAAAACTTCAAAATTGAATATAAATGCAACAATTCTAAAATATCACTAAAATTTGAAAATATTCAGAAATGGCTAAATTAAACCAAAAAAAAAAAAGAAAAAACAAGACAATTTAATAAAATGCACTATATTAGAAAAAATCGCTTATTTGACTTCGCTAAAATCGAAAATACTGCCACAAATAAAAAAAAAACGCTTAAAGTTAAAATAAAAAATATCCAAAATTTGTAAAAAAAAATCTCTTAAATTGAAAAAAGTCGTTTTAATTTGAACTATGCTTAAAAAAACTTATAAAATTTAAAACAAAAAAAAACTTGCCAACCGAGATCTTAAAATCTAGCCAAGTAAGTAAAAATGTTGTTTTCGGCAAAAACGAATCGGTATCGGGGTGTGTATTTTTACCACTAAAGCAAAAATGTTTATACTATCTCATTAAAAACTTGAATGAAACTTGTTTGTTTAAATTTATAACCCTACAGTGCCCGAATAAATAACCCTACAGTGCCCGAATAAAAACATTGAATATAATTTTTGTTAAAATTTAAATATGCAATATTGAAAAATAATAAATTTTTACCTTTATCAAGTGTTACAAAATGAAAATCCGGAAAGACTAGTATATCAACTACACTGAGAGAATTCTCTGAATGACATCAATGAATTTTTGCATTACATCTATGAAGTGTCACTAGAACACGTCAATTGAAACTTTTCATTAAATTAATGCAGTTTTCTCTAAAATTTAATGAAAAATTTCATTTTATTTATTAAAAACTTTAATAAAGATTGTTTCATTAAGATAATTAAGCTTTTGCATAAAGTTTAAAAAATGTTAATTCAAATTGTGAAGGAAATTCATCAGTTTCGGGAAAAAATCTCTTTGAAACTCGTCCAAGAAATTCTCTCTTCGTAATATTGTGGAGCCCAAAATATTAAAAACAAAAACTTTTAATAAAAGTCTGTATAAGAAAACTAGAAAACTAATATTAAAAATTGCATTATGTACTACAAAGTTTGTATTATTTTCTACATTAAAATTTTGTATTTCTTCTTAAGAATCCCTTAGATGATTTTGGAGCGCTGGCTATTGAATATACATTTACAAAATTAAATACAATTGTGATTGAAAATCGACAACTAAAAGAATATGTAATAAATTTAAATAAAAGGTAATGTATGTCAATCATATAATAGAAAGAAAATTATATAAAGAAAAAATATGGTCCACTTAATTGGGGAAAATTTTACTCCGTTAAATTAAAATTTCACAAGAAATTCGAGATATAAAACTAGAATAAGCGTTTTTGTACTAGTTGCCTTTAAAAATTTCACAACTACTCACACATACGCTGAACAAACTAAAATCGAGTTTCAATTAAAACATTTGTAAATACCATTAAAAGTTTAATTGAATTTAGTCCTATTGTAATATCAATTCAAATAGTTTTCAACTATTTAATTGATTTAGTTTCAATTAAAATTTTAATCATATCAAATAAAAATTTATTTGAATATTAATTTTAATTTCAAACAGATTAATTTTTAGTCAAAATTTTTTTGAAAAATTCGTAATTATTGAAAGCGATTGCCAAATTTAAAGCGCCAAGTTAAAAAAAAAATTCAAAATTTAATGAAAAACTCCAAAATTGAACAAATCGCCACGAGTGAAATAATTCGTCAAAATTTAAAGAAAGCAAAAAACGTAAAACAAAACAAATCAGTTAAAACTTAACAACATTGCAAACCTGAAAAAACCCGCTAAAGTAAAACTAAAACCAAAATTAAAAAAAAAAATCGTGAAACTATTTGGCGACAATATTTACAATTTATGGGTTTTTTTTTAAATTTTGGCTATTTTTTTGTTGAGTTTTTTTAATTTCGTTGCTTTTTCAAATTTTGGATAATTTTTTTTAATTTATTTTTTTAATTATTTACTTTTTAGAGATTTTTTAAATTTTGGCGCTTTTGCAATTTTGGCGTTTTTCAATTTCGGCGATTTTTAAATTTAACAAAAAACAGAAAATTTAAAAAAAAAAAAATTTTAATTTTAAAAACATCGTTAAAATTAAATAAAATCGCCGAAAGTGAAATAACTCGCCAAAACTGAAAATTAAACGCAAAAAAAAAACAGCCTAAATTTAACATAATCGCCAAAATTTAAAAAAATTTCTAAAGTTGAAATAATAAAAAAAGTCTTTAAATATATTGGTGATTTTGTTAAGTTTAATTTTGGCAATTTTTTTATTTTTAGCTGCTTTTTGCACTTTAACGATTTTTAAATTTTGTCGAGTTTTCCATTTCGGTGATTTTTGAATTTAAAAAAAAATCTCCAAAGTTTAAAAAAAAAAACTCTGCAAAATTTAAAAAAGTCGCCGCAAGAGAAATAAATCATCAAAATTAAAAAAAAGTCATAATAAAAATAAAACCTCCAAAATGTATCATAATCGCGAAATTAAAAAAAAACCCTTAAATTGATATAAAACGCAAAATTAAAAAAAAATTCAAACTTTTTGGTGATTTTTTTTTAAGTTTCCACGATTGATTTAAATTTTGACAATTTTTTAGTTTTTTTAAATTTTGACGATTTTTTAAATTTTGGCGATTTATTTCATTTTAAAGATTATGTAAATTTTGACGCTTTCTGCAATTTTAACTGTTCTTTAACAATATTTTTTTCAATTTTCTCAATTTTGATAACTTTTTTTCAATATTGGCGTTTTTTGTTTTAATTTTAGCGATTGTTTTTGTTGAAATTTTTGGCGATCTTTTTCTAATTTTCTTTGATGTTTTTGTCATTAAAGGTTATAAAAACTGGAAATGTTGTGTGCACAAAATTTATTTTCAATTACACATTTAATAGATGCTATTAAATTTTTAATTGAAAGTTCGTTTAAAATCAAACAAGTGTTTAATTTTTCTGTGTACTATATTGATCTTAGATCTGAAATTAACAAAAATTATACTTTATACTCTATATATTTTACTTTTGTTTTATTTGCAGGCTTGATGACAAATTTGAAAAAAATGACAATATTAATGATAATATTAATTCAAAACTCCAGAATATTAATGAAAGGTATTTTTAATTTTTTAAAATAATTTTCTGTAAAAAATTACTAAATTTGCAAACTTCATATTTTACAAAGGCAAAATGAAGATGCAACTGCGAAATATTATTTTAATGAAAAATTTCACAACAAACACAGAAAAAACTAAATCGACCTTCAATTAAAACATTTGTTGTTGCAATTAAAAGTTTAATTGAACTTTGTAGTATCAATTAAAATAATGTGTAACTATTTAATTGATTTGGCTTCATTAAGATTTTATTCATATCTATTAAAACTTTAATTGAACACTGTTTTTAATTTCAAACAAATTTTTAGTCGATACTAATAACACTTTAATTAAAAAATTATTAGAAAAATCTCCAAAACTTGCCAAAATCTTAAAAAATTACAAAATTTAAAAGTATCACCAAAATTATAAAAAAGGCATAATTTAAAACAGCCGTAAAAATTAAAAAAAAAACGCCATTATTGAAAAAAGTCATCAAAAGATGAAAAAAAGAGCCAAAAATAGAATAAAAAAAACGGAGAAAAATAGAAAAAAAAATCAAAATTTACAAAATCTTCTAAAATCAAAAATCTCTAATTTTAGAAAAAATCGCAATCGTTTCAAAAAACAAACATATTTTAAAAAAAACTGTCGAAACTTAAAAAAATTTACAAAATTAACAAACGCCAAACTGAAAAAAATTAGAAAACATTTGTCAAAAAAAAACGCGGAAATTGGAAAACATCGCTAATATTTAAAAAAATCGACAATATTGAAAAATTCGCTAATATTTAAATAATAAAACTTAATGCGTCTATATCTCAAAAAAAAACTTTTTTTTTTTTTTTACTTCGGTAATTTTTTTCATTTCGGCCATTTATTTATATTTTTTTAATTTTAGAGATGTTTAAATTTTAGGAGTTTTTTAAATTTTTTTTAATTTTGGCGAATTTTTTAAATATTAGAATTTTTTAATTTAACCGAGTTTTTCTCAATTTTGGTGATTTTTTTAAATTTTGTGTTTTTTTTCTTCTTGGTTGTCATTAATTTTTACCACATTCATTTTCAATTAAACATTTAATAGATATTATAAAACTTTTAACTAAAAGTCAGTTTGAAATCAAACAAAAGTTTTATTAAAATTTTGTTGACAATGATTTCTTCTGTGTAGAATTTATGAATAATACGAGGGCGGATCAATAAGTCCGTGACTTTTTGAATGAAACACAGTTTTTTTTGCAAAAAAAAAACATTTATTTTTCAACATAATCTCCTTTTAGCTCAATACACTTAGTCCAACGTTTCTCCAATTTTTTTAAATCCTCGTTAAATCAGTCCAATAAGTTGGCATAATATTCGCCTTTTATTGTTTTTCCCTTTTGAAGGTAATCGATGTGGATTATCCCGCGTGCATCCCAAAAAACTGTTGGCCGATAAAATTACTTTGGCCTTCAGCCGGAGAAACCCATAGTTTAGACTGCTGTTTGGTCTCCGAAGTGTTGTAATGGATCCATGTTTCATCCACAGTTACAAATCGCCGAAAAAACTCATTCGAATTGCGGTTAAACAACTGCAAACAATCCTTTGAACTTGTCACACGATTACGTTCATGGTGAATTGAGAGCAATCGCGGCACCCATCTTGCAGACAGCTTTCTTAAACCCAACTGATCATTTAAAATCAAAACCACACTGCCATATGAAATGCCTATTCCATCAACAATCTCACGCACTTTTACACTTCGATCAGCCAATACCAATTCTGTGTATTGACCTCAATTGGCCGTCCAGAACGTTCAGCGTCATATGTACTTGTGCGAACACAACGAAAGTCAGTAAGCCACTTGTTTACCATTGAAATCGATATTGTAGAGTCCCCATAGTATTTATCCAGCTTTTCTTTGGTTTGATTGTCGGTTTTTATTCGCAAAAAATAATGTTTAATGAGCATTCGAAATTCACTTTTTTTCCATTTTTAAAAAAATCCACGAAGTTGTATGCTTTGAACAGCTGTTAAACGCTGAGTAAATGACGGACCTTGCTCAAAATTTGACAGTAGTCTATTAACAGGTGGTACTTGATGAGAGCAGTGTTGCATTTCATATAACTACGAGGGAAGTTCGAAAAGTCACGGACTTATTGATCCGCCCTCGTATTATCAATTTAAAATTTGAAGATGTCAATGAGAGGTTTTTTAGCATCCCAAAATAAGTTCATTAATGATTTTTCTAATTTTAAATTTGCAGACTTCAAGTTTTACAAAAACAAAATGAAGATGAAAAAAATAACTTCGACGATAAATATAAAAAATTTGACAGTATGAACGATAATGTTAATTTAAAGTTTAAGACTTTTGATGGAAGGTATTATTTCTTAGCATCATAAAATAACTAAATAACAAAACTTTATATTTTTTAACAATATTTATTTCTAGGTTCCAGATTTTACAAAAGCAAAATGAAAATATTGCATCCAATTTTAGAAATCTCAGTGAGAAATATAATTCTGATGAAAGATTTAAGAAATTAGACATTATAAATAATAAAATTGACGATAAATTTAAAAAACTTGACATAATGAATAGTAATATTAATATAAAGTTTATGGCAGTTTATGAAAGGTATAGATAGTCTTTTGGCATCCTAAAATAATTAAATATCAAGAGTTCATATATTTTAAAAATATTTATTGCAGATTCAAGATTTTACAAACGCAAAATGACGATAAACTTAAAAACATTGACAATATGAATAGTAATATTAATTTAAAGTTTAAGAATGTGGTTGACAGGTATAGTTTTTTAGTGCCATAAAATAATTAAATATCAAAACTTTTTATTTTTTCAAAATATTTGTTTCTAGGTTCCAGATTTTACAAAAGCAAAGTGAAGATATTGCATCCAATTTTAGAAATCTCAGTGAGAAATATAATTCTGACGAAAGATTTAAGAAATTAGACGTTATAAATGATAAAATTGACAATAAATTTAAAAATATTGACAATATGAATGATAATATTAAGTCAAAGTTTAAGAATATTGATGACAGGTACAGTTTTTTAGCATCATAAAATAATTAAATATCAAAACTTTATATTTTTTCAAAATATTTGTTTCTAGGTTCCAAATTTTACAAAAGCAAAATGAGAATATTGCATTCAATTTTAGATATCTCAGTGAGAAATATAATTCTGACGAAAGATTTAAGAAATTAGACGTAATAAATGATAAAATTGACGATAAATTTAAAAATATTGACAATATGAATGATAATATTAAGTCAAAGTTTAAGAATGTTGATGACAGGTACAGTTTTTTAGCATCATAAAATAATTAAATATCAAAACTTTATATTTTTTCAAAATATTTGTTTCTAGGTTCCAAATTTTACAAAAGCAAAATGAGAATATTGCATTCAATTTTAGATATCTCAGTGAGAAATATAATTCTGACGAAAGATTTAAGAAATTAGACGTTATAAATGATAAAATTGACAATAAATTTAAAAATATTGACAATATGAATGATAATATGAAGTCAAAGTTTAAGAATGTTGATGACAGGTACAGTTTTTTAGCATCATTAAATAATTAAATATCAAAACTTTATATTTTTTCAAAATATTTCTTTCTAGGTTCCAGATGTTACAAAAGCAAAATGAGAATATTGCATCTAACTTTAGAAATCTGAGTGAGAAGTATAATTCTGACGAGAGATTTAAAAAATTAGACGTTATAAGTGATAAAATGGACAATAAATTTAAAAATATTGACAATATGAATGACAATATTAATTCAAAATTTCAGAATGTGGAAGACAGGTACAAATTTTTTAGCATCACAAAATAATTAAATCGGTTAAAAAACATTTTGCAAATATTAAGAACTGTCCATAATGCACCCAAATACCGAAAAACTAACCAAATGTAATTTTTGACCGATTTGTCCGGTCGGACACTATTCTTTATTAGGATTATTTCAATTACAACATTGAAACTCATTAGCTCGACACCTTCCGATTACCATAAAGTTTGGTTTTACTAATTTTTATGACTTTTAAAAGTTCTTTTTAAATTTAAAAGTTTTAAATTAGGGAATATTTTGCAATGTATCCATTTTTTTCTGTCCACATTATCGGATAATATTCCATCTATAATGTATAAAAAATAAAAGTGGGATCTTAATGGGTTCGTTAAAAAAATCGATCATTTTTCTTATAATCATCGATCAAAAATATTTTTTTTTTAAACATTTTTATACTATTATTATATTCCTTACAGACAAGAAAATTTAATGAAAAAATTTTCAGAAGAAATTGGATCTTTAAAAAAATCATTTAACGAATCCTTAGATTTTAAATCATTAAATCAGAATCGTGACTGGACTGTTATACAAAGAAGACAAGATGGTTCGGAAGATTTTTATCGAAACTGGACTGACTACAAGAGGGGTTTTGGTAATCCAAATGGCGAATTCTTTATGGGCTTAGAAAAGTTACATGCGATGACCACATATGGGGAACCCCAGGAATTGTTAATTATATTGGAAGATTTTGAGAATGAAACCCGTTATGCTAAATATGATAAATTCGTTATTGGCAGCGAGGTGGAAAAGTATGCCATTAAAGAACTGGGAAAGTATCATGGTGATGCCGGGGATTCGTTAAGGCCTCAAAGTGGACAAAAATTTTCAACATTTGATCAAGATAATGATATTGGCGAAGGTAATTGTGCTGAAGTATGTTATGGAGGTTGGTGGTTTGCTAAATGCTATGTGAGGTAATTGTTATTTTTGTGTAAATATTTGCATTGCAAGTAGTAATTGAATTTTTTTTTTTTTGCTTTTGCATTTGCATTTCAAGTCATTTAAATGGACTCTACACTTCAAGAACAACCTTTTTAGGCATACACTGGAATACTTGGCGAGGTGGAGAATATTCATTAAAATTTACGGAAATGATGATACGTCCAAAATTATGAATTAATTTTTCATATAATTGAGTGAATATGTTAGCATTTATATCCAAATCAAATAATATCACGCCTTGCCCGAAAAGGATTTAACCCAAATGTGCAAACACCAAAAAAAAAAAACAAATTTCTCTAATTTTCTCGAAAACTATGAGTGATGCAAAAAAACACTAATTTTGAATAAAAATTCAATTGAAATAGCCTATTATATCTGTCAAAATTGTGCATCCACTAAAAAGACCACGCTGAGTTAACTGATTTTTTTTTTTGTTGTTGGCGGAGTGGCGGAAGTTGGCTGGGCTGATCTTCAAAGTTGAAAAGGTTTTTAGGTTTTTTTTAGCATACAGATGAATATGGTATTGTTGGATGGTCTGTTCAAGTACCTTTAAAATGAATTTTATATATTATGCAGAGATGGAAGTATTTTAAAAATATTTTATTATATTACTAGGAGAAATGCATGCAAGCATTTTTTATAACCAATATATGATTTTAAATATTTTTATATTTTTTTTTTTTCATAATTTTATTAAAACTTAAGCTTGAACAACAGGGTGTCCCGTTAGAAAAAATGTTTGAATAGTAGCTCTCAAATGATACATGTAGAATACGGGGTATATAACCATTTTTTTTTGTGTACTTTTAGGTTCCCACACGCGATTTAAGATGTAAAAAATTGTATGTTTTGTTCAAAAAATTTGTCTTACTTTTTATCGAAATAGGGCTCACAAGTATTGTTATGTACATTAGAGCGACTCACCAAAAAAAGTGCTCGATGTACCCTCCTAAAAATCAACCTTGGACTTTTTTAAGACGACATTTAAAATATTTCAGCTCCAGCTTTAACCTCTCGTGAGCTGGACCATTTTGCAAATGGGTCTATTTTTGCATGTTTTGTTAATTTGAGAATCTGTTTCCTTACCAACATATACAATATGGGTATCATAAGAAAGGTTTTTTAAGGCGCGTCCAACTGTATATACAATTTGTCCAAAGACGATCACCCATGTCCTTTTTTTAAGGATATTCTGTAAAAAAAAAAACGGTTTTTGAATTTTTTGTTCGGGGTTGTTTGTAATAAAAATGCCAAATTAACATATTTTAATCTTTAGTCAATTTAATTAAATACGGGTCTCAGCTTTTTTTGAAATTCGTGCTAGTTCGCGTTTTGACAAAAATGCAATGGGGTGGTAACTCTTCGTTTTAAATAGGGCAATATGGGTATCACATTTTTTCTTTTGCCAGGTACATCTTCTTTGTATGTAAATAATTTAGATTTTTGCAAATTAGATGCATTTTATACGGTGCTCTGGAAAATATATAAATGCAATTTTGTGGTAACTCTAATATGATAGCGGATTTAGTTTCTAGATCATGTATGGATGAAAATAGGACTAAAGAAAGAAAAAAAAAAATGATCCACGACTTTTTGGCGGCATATTTTTTTTGCAAATTAAAAAAAGAAATTTGATACCCATATTGATACCCAGAGTTACCACCCATTGCATTTTTGTCAAAACGCGAACTAGCACGAATTTCAAAAAAAGCTGAGACCAGTATTTAATTAAATCGACTAAAGATTAAAATATGGTAATTTGGCATTTTTATTTCAAATAACCCGAAACAAAAAATTCAAAAACCGTTTTTTTTACAGACTATCCTTTAAAAAAGGACATGGATGATCGTCTGTGGACAAATTGTATACACAGTTGGACGCGCCTAAAAAAGCCTTTCTTACGATACCCATATTGTATATGTTGGTAAGGAAACAGATTCTTAAATTAGCAAAACATGCTAAAATGGACCCTTTTTCAAAATGGTCCAGCTCACGAGAGGTCAAAGCTAGAGCCGAAATATTTTACATGTCATCATAAAAAATACCGATGTTCATTTTGAGGGGGGTACACCTTGCACAAATTTCGCTTCCATACAACTTGAGTCGCTCTAATGTACATATATATTTTGAGAATTTTATTTTTTTAGAACAGTTTTGGTCCACCGCAGCATTTTTCAGTTTTCAGCATATATATGATAATTATAATTATTTAGACTTTTTTCACAAAAAGTCTTAAATGGCACTTAACTAAGGTCAACAAAACAAAAAAAGTAAGTAAGTGAGTAAGTGTTATTTGAGTGTTTTTATACGAAATCTAAGATAATATTTAGTTAATATGTACTAAATGAAAACTTAAAAATGCTGCGGTGGACCCAAACTGTTCTAAAAAAAATTTATAAATATTTTTCTCATAACATGCCCTACATAACGAAACATTTGAGCCCTTTTCGATAAAAGCTAAGACAACTTTTTTGAACAAAACATTACGTACTTTTGAAAAAGAAATAACAATGGTATTAAAAACAGGAAGCGTACCCCAGCCAGAAATTCATGGTGGTTCAAAAAACTAAGTACTATCAAAGCATACAATATACCAAATCCAAAACGTTCTGAGAACGTTTGAAAAAAAACATATTTAAATTAATTTAATAGCACTTTTTAAACAAACTTTACTGATGTTTATTGAAATAAAAATGATATCTGTGGAATTTTGATAAAATAGTGTAGTCAATAAAACTTTTAAATATGGATACACTCAAAAAAGTTTTACAGTTACTACATGACAGTTGTTTGTGTAGTAATCAGTAGTAGTTGTTTTTAACTGTAATTACAGTTGTTTTTGTATGAAATAATGCAAAACAACTATTTTGACAGTTGTTTTCAAAAACAACTAACGAAAACTACTAAAATTTTTAACAGTTGTTTTGGAATGTTGACTTGAGACTTTAAGTAAGATGCTGGAAATACTAAATTTTGTTGTAATTGAATGAAGAAAAAAAAATTGAAATTTTTTTTAAAATACCAAAAAAAAAATAACCTTCAAAAACAGTAGTTTTTACTAATTTCTACAGTTGTTTCAAAATGTTTGTATTAAAAAATTGTCAGTTGTTTTTACGACATTGGTAGTTGTTTTTACCACATTTGTTAGATGTTTTTTAACAGTTAAAACAGTTTAACAGTTATGAAGCCATTGGAGGGGTTTTAACCGCTTTGATGTCACACGAACTCCAGCTTTTATTTAGTGGTTGTGGCAAACCAAATAAAGGGGTGGCCAAACAAAATTTTAGTGCAACGCAAATGTATAAAGAATTAAATTGTAATTTGTATTAAAATACTTATTTTTCTAAATTAAAATCGTTTTTATTTTTGCAGACCATCTCCTAAAGCAGTTTCCAAATGAAAACCAGAGTTCCATTTTGTCGAAAACTTGCCGCTGGTTGGCTGCAGCAAAAGGTCGTCAGAACCCTACACCATGAAAATTCAACGTATTTGTCAATTACGTTTTCAACGTATTTGTCATCAACGTATTTGTCAATTACGTTTTAATGTAATAAATCTGGGTTATCATTTGAGTGCCCTGAGAACACTATAATAATTAAAAACATGTTGCTTTGGTAACGTTTCAACTACCATACGTAGTGCTTTCAGAATACTACTATGTTTGTTAATTTCTGACTGGGATTCTAGTTGAAAAATAAATTGTTCAGCGGTATTAGTTAACATCTGTCTCTTCTGATTAAAACAATACATTGTGAATGCTGTGATTGACAAAACTCCACTTAGCCACATTCATCGCTGTGTCGACCGTGGCTTAACTGGCTAAGAGGTGATGGCTGTGGGTTTGAAACTCACTACGACACAAATTTAAAAGTTTTTCATTTGGAGCAATTTAACGATATAAAATACTTTTTTCATTTGACACATAAATTAACCACTGACGAGTTATTGGATTGGTCAAAACTGCTGCATATCCATTGTTAGTGTCCGTTCAACTTTTCAATAAAAATGTTTTATTCTTCTTCGTGTAAAAATCTAACTAAAAACATACCACTTTTGGTATCTTAACACGCTTGTCGGAGCCTAAAAGTAGCTTCTAACATAATGTTCGTTATATTTTTCATATTCAGTTCTTCAAATACGTATCGCTTGAGTACTATTACTTAAGCGAATTCGTAAACATATCCTTTGTCGTAAACATACCTATTGAACAAGCTTTTCAACCAAAGAAATCTATTTTTAATTCTATTTATTTCACTTTTGAGTTTTTTTTTTCGTAAGAAATATTATGCTTTGTGGCTTTATTATGAAAATGTTGGTGTAATTTTAAAAAATAGCAACATATGATATTAGAGGTGTTCAACGTTGTTAGGCCAGTTTTCAAAACGAGTAGTATAGTTTGGTTGCTTTGTATATTAAAACATTTAATATGAGGTTCGGTGCCGACTGCATAAAGAACCATGGGCAAAAAAACCGAGTGGATAAAGAAAATGGGAAAAAATTACTTTTTTTCAGTTTTTGTAAACAAATTTTTAATGTCATAAAAGTTTTTATTCTATAAGTTTGATATAACTTTTATTAAAAATAAAAATAATGTTTTTTTCCGATTAGATTATTTGTTAGGACAATATCCTAATAAAGAAATATAGAGTATGGCCTCGAACTTGAATAATTTTTTCAATTTATAACGAGCTTTCAACCTCCGTATATTTACAAAAATAAAGCAAATCAAACATATTAGCTAGGTTGATACTAGTATTTCAATCTGGCTAAAGATCTCATCAGAACCCGAAGTTTTAGAAAAGCTAGAGCCTCCATAATGGGCAGAACTTTAACAAAAAACCTATTAATCGTCAATTTTGCTCCATTCTTGTCTTCTCAGTACTCAAGCACGTGGTTGGAATCTTTTCCCAACAAGCATCATGACGTCACTAAACTTTGAAGACCAAAAATGTTCTATTTATATAAACAAATTTTAGTGTGTTTTACTGGCTCAAGTAATATTTTTTACAGTTATATTAGTTTTTTGTTTTTATATACATCGCGATTATTTTTATGTTATTTTCAATTTATAACAAGCTTTCAACCTCCGTATATTTACAAAAATAAAGCAAATCAAACTTATTAGCTAGGTTGTATTCTCATTGTATTTATTCTATAAGAAAAATGAATCGATATGTTGAAAAACTAGTGTTTTCAAAAACAAAAAACACATAAAAATCCAAAATCGGTTGCAAACTAGCCCAGTAATAAAAAGTGACCCACACCACTAATGTGCCAAATACCATTTGACCACAAATTTCGAGCACACATCCTAAACGTTTTTGAAATTAAATACCACAACATATTTTTTCATTTTCAATGGACTCATAAACTGTGAGATATGAAATAGTTTTTTTTTTTCAGAAAGTCGTTAACCTCTCCTAAGGTGATGTCAGAAACGTATAATATTTCACATCTCCAATTTCAAATTTTAAACAGTTTTCCTCAAAAAAAAATGGAAAAAAATAATATTTGAACCTCATGATATTATTAAGTACATTTAAGAGGCAAAAATATAAGGTAATAAAAATATCCGCCCGGTAACCTTGAGTAGGGTAGCGATTTGATTTTTGCGGATATCGAGGAAGTTGCGTTTTTGGTAATAACAATTGTCATAAAATATTTAAAATCAAAAATTAGCCACTTTAGTACCTTTTATTGTTTTAATTCATCATAATTACTCAAGGTTGAAAGAAACTTTTCTTTTGGACATCATTAATCCAAGTGGACCTGAGGCCGAAAATGACCCTAGACTTAAAATTTACAAAAAACGTCAAATCTTTACTTAATACTACCAAGTTTTAACCCTTTAACCGGCAAGCCCGCCTCTAGGCGGGGTATTTTAAATTGGCCATAAGTTCGCCAAAAAAGGGCTTTATTATAAAAATGTAAGCTATATCGATAGAGAACGAAATTATCCACATATTTTGCGAAGTAATGTTTTGTGTACATGTCATGGTTTGGAAGCGAGAAAACAGTATAGTTAAAATTTTCAGTAATTTCAAAAAATAAATATTTTGAAACATCCACAATTTTGAAAAGTCCTTAAAACACATTTCTGTTAACATGAAACCATCCATATTCCACACAAAGGAAGATTAAAGCTTGATCTTTTGGAAAATACTCTAAGTTTGTTCCAAGGACATACAGGACTTTAAAGGGATACATATAAAGGACATCATCTTATCTTGAAAACGAGTGGACGGATTGTTATGAAATTTGGCAGAAATACTATATTTAGTAACACTATCAAAGCTTCAAAGTTTCGCCAATATATATTAAAGTTAAGGTGTGTTTTCGCTCGATTTCGCGTTTTTTGAAAAACGAAAATCGCCATATCTTTTTATCTAAAAGCTCAAAACGACTAATTTTTGAACTGTTGTTATATCTTTGTAAGAAGAATAATTTATGCCTTAACTTTTTAAACTTTATAGGTTAGTTTTTGAGATAGCCTCGAAACCTATTTTGACCCTTATCGCCTAAAATAGGCAACAAAAAAAATTTCACTAAAACAAAATATTATTTATTTCTCGTGCCGAACAAGTGGAATAAATTTCAGTCCAAAAAAGCTTATGCCGGTTAGAGGGTTAAGGAACGTGATTTTAAATATTATGACACAATGTGTCTTTTTGACGCCAAGAGCATCTTAGGGTTAATTTAGTTTAGAATATTTTCTTAATGGATTAAAGGAATGTAAAATAAAAAACAGTTTAAATATTTTTTGTTCAAATATATATAAAATTCCGCAGTAATATTATGACTCATTGTGTCATAATATATTATGACACAGTGTGTCACAATATTTCAAATCTCGTATCTTAAAATTCAATAGTATAAAGTAAAGCTTTGACGTTTTTTGTAAACTTAAATAAATCTAGGCTCATTTTGGGTCCCCATGGGTTTATGAGGTCCAAAAAAAATTTTTTCAACCTTGAGTAATTATGATTAACTAAAACCATAGATTTCCGCATTCACTTTTTATCCAATCGGTACCAAACTTCATATTAAATGTTTTCATACACAAAGAAACCAAATTAGCCCATTCGTTGACTTTAGAATTCACTTTAATTTTTTTTTTGAATACCTCTAATACGATATAGTATCATTGGAAAGGTCGAAAGCTTAAGATTTATTTAGTTCAAAAAATTTTACAGCCTTTGAGTGTTACAAAATTTAAAAAAAAACAATTTTTAAGTTTGATATAATTTTTATTAAAAATAAAAATTATGTTTTTTTTTTGTAATAACATTTTATAGTTTTGAAATTAAATGTTTTCTCGTTAAATGATGATATAGTACATATCATTTTAAAGGTACTTAACAAGCTTTTCAACGAAGTCCATTGTAACCGGTAATCATACAAAACCTTTGCGATTTTGAAGACCCGACCTTCTTAAAAGGGATTTTATTGCCCACAAACAAATACCACAACTTAACTCAGCGTGGACTTTTTAGTGGATGCACAATTTTGCTAGCTTTAGTTATGCAAAAAAAATCAAATTTTTTGACATTGACAACCCATGTTTTTTGACTGCTATAATATAGCAATTTTAAAGTATGACATATTTCATTTTTCATATCTCGAATAGTTTTGGAAAAAAATTCAAAATATGAAATTTTTCAAATTTAAAACAGATTTTTGCAAAAAGTGCTCGATCGCACAATTTCATTTAATCGTAAAATTGTTCTGAAACAACTCAAATATATTAACAAGGGAAACATTTTATTGTTCGCACTTTTGAATTAAATACTCTGTCGGCGAAGTGCTATATAATATATATTTATGCATATTAAATGACTAATATCCTAATGAAAATATTTCAATAAATAATTTATTTACATTATCATATTTTTTATATTTATATCCGCCATTCCTTGAAGACCGGTAAAAAAAGTGATTTCAAATTCTATTAAATTTTGCATTCAGAAACTATATTATTATTAAATGCTTTTACGCCAAATTATCGGCGCATGGTGCCATTACAAAGTTTTTCCATTTTTGTCTGTTCTGTGCCATTGTCCTTAGTTGTGGCCATGAGAGCTGTTGGTCATATTGTCTTAGTTCTTCTAACAAGCTGCGTCGCCAACTTCCCCTTGGTCTTCCTCGCCGTCTTTGGCCTTTGGGGTTCCACTCGAGTACTTCTTGCCCTATGTCGTCTATATGGAAACTATATGGAACCACTTAAAGAGTGGCGTTTTTAGTTTTTAAAATTGCAAAAAATCCACGCTTTAATGGCAATTTATTTCTATTGAAAAATTAGAAATATGCAAAAAGTGTATAAGTTTGAATATTCGTATTTTCTTTAAATTGCATTGGAATGACACTTTAGCCTACTTTTTTCTGCAGAATGATTTTTTTCAGTGTCAAAAATAAATAAATTTTTTATGCAATTTTTTTCTTAAATGAACTTTTCAAAAATTTGGCCACTCGATTTGAAAAAATATAAATATTTGCAAAACATGGGACTTTTACTATAAAACAACACTATGTTTTTTTTTTGAATGAATTACTTAAAAAAAGCTTGCATCATGTTTCAAGAGCAACAATATGTATTATTTTATTATTTTGCAAAACTAAAAAGATTAAATTTAAATGTAATGGTTAGCGCGTTGGACTTTTACACAGAAGGTCCCGGGTTCGATCCCCGGTGCCGGCAACATCAAAATAATATGTATGAGTTTTTTGTATCCCTCATACGTATCGCAATGTCCACCTTCGGTGTTCCCATAGCAATTAACCCCACCGAAGTAAAATAATGAATCAGGGCTATGAACCAAAAATCTTCAATAAGTTCGCCAGCTCTCCATCAGGTGGCGAGCAACAACTGTTCTAAGACTTATCATCTAGCGCAATTACAGTGCTGCCATGTCTGAAGCAATTCATCTTTCCTCACTTTTCATCTCTATACTATCCCTTTCCAAAGAAAGCAACACACTAAATATAGGAAGTATTTCCTGAGTGTTGCCTCTCTTTTAAAAAAAAAAAAAAAAAAAAAGCGCGGTTAAAAGTCTCTCTTTAAAAAACTAAACATTTAATTTTTAAGATTTTTTCTGCACTTAAAAGAAAAACAAATTTACTAAAAAAATATATTTTAAAAATATAATTTTTAGCCCTTTCGATCCCATTTTTCTTTCTAAAAAATCTGATATTCGATAGCAAAAGACCCCAGGGCAGATCTTACATGGAATGGCATTTATTTTGTTTTTTTTTTTTTTTACAATAGGAAAATAACTTTTTGCAACTATCAAAAATTTCATGGCATGACCGTGTTGATCTTGAGAAATCATGGTCGTGCTGTTTCGCAGTCGTTAAAACGCAATTAAGTTTAGATTAAAAAATTTTTAAATTTTTTAAAAATGTAACATTATAACTAAAACTATGCAGTTTATGTTACGATAGTATCATTAATAAAAAATAACTCCCGACACTCCAACCCACACATTGACATGTATTATACAATTTAAAAGAAATGTTTAATTAAAAAATCGATTAAAAAAAAACGATATTTATTATCGAGATAAAAAAAAACTGTCGTAAACAATTCCGCTTTGAAAGGAAAAAAAAAAATCAAGAAAAAAGTTCGCCGAAAACAATGTTGAGGGAATAAAAAATTATATTTTTGGTTTTCAAGGTTTGTTAACGTCATGATGCTTGTTAGGAAAAGACCCTAGCCACGTGTTTGATAACTACACTGATAACACAGTGCAACAAGAAAAAAAATAACCCTATACGGACACCACTACGTGATAAAGGACTAAAAAAAAAAAAGACCCGTGTCTCCCAATTTTTCCCAAAGTCATCTCCTTTTTTGTTTATGGGCCGCCAAAGATTTGGGGCCTCGGTATCATTTTCGCAAAAAAGTGATAATTTTCTCAGGCTCATATCTTGCAAACCGTTCAGAATTTCGATTTACTCTCTATGGCAAAGAACAAAAATTGCGAACATATAAAATCAAAAAAACTTCACCTTCCAGATCAAAATCGCAAAAAACTTAAAAAAATTCGATTTGTTTACCTTTTTTCCCGTGTTCAGGTCCATAGGTAGCAAACCGTTCAAAATTCAAGGAAACAATCAAGTACAAAAATTTACCTAAGATCTCAATAAACAAATTTCTAGAACATATAAACTAATATTTAAATACCAAAAAAACTAATTTCGCAAAAAAATTAAATGGCGAAAACAAATTTATTCAAATACGAAAAAAAAATTTACAGAAAAAATTCCGCAGAGAAAAATTTAAGAAAATTGTTTTGACAAACACAACAAAAAATCAATGAAAAAATATTTCAAGGAAAATAATTCCGCGCTTAAAAATTTGAGGAAATAGAAAAAAATTTAAGCATAAGTGCCAAATTTTATATACTGATATGAAAACATCATTTTTTTATACAAAATTTCGGGGAAAACTATTATGCCAAAAAATAGTTCAAGTTTAAAACATTTTGACAAAAAGCATTCACTCAAAAAAAATATGCAAGGAAAAATTCAAAATTTCAAAAGACCATAAAAGTGCAAGCTAACTTTGCAAAACAATTCGGGGGATTTGTTTGTGCCAAAAACGGCGATGACCCAAAATTTGTTGCACAGTGTTCAAATTTTATATTTAAGTAGACCGAAAGAGAAGATAAGCGCATGCACGGTAAACTAGGGTAAAATACGGGATTTTTGAAAAAACTAAATTATTTTCTTATCATTAAGTCTTAATATTTTGTGCTTGTCGTCTTTTATATATCAGAGATTCTAAATCATAAATCACATATTATGCTCAAAGAATAATATAGACGGAAACTGCAAATATGAGTACACTTAAAACAAAAAAAGGTAGTAAAGTCAGCAAAATTTTAGACAGGAGGGTGCGTGCAAAAAAAATTGCTAATGCCAGCAAAATTAGTAGATTCAGCAAAAGTTTTGCTAACACTTAATTAATTAAAAATTAAACACGCCCTGTTAAAAGTTAACAAAATTTTTTGCTAAATGTTAGTAAACTGAAGAAAACACAAAAATTTGTAGAAAAATTATACTTTAGTTAATTTATTTGCTGAAAATTTAAAAAAAAAATCATTAAAAAATAATTTACAATACATTAAAAATATGTAAATGTTCATGCTCCCACATTGACGACATGAATTAATGTAATATCTGAAAATATAAAGAAATAATTAATATATCACATGAACAAAATTATCTTTCAACTACTTACATCAACTGTTGTCTTAATGATGACATATTTTAAAGTAAGACAAATGCTTAGATAATTCTAGAAACGAAGAGAAAAAATATTGCATACACAACCCTTTTTTGCAATAAGAAAATGAACACATAAAAAATTACCTAAGGTGTGTGTCTTTGTCTATTGGTTTACTCTATCTACCTAATATATTTGTTTGCAATTTGACTAACACTACATTAATAATCGCCATAAACATTTAGTTTACGAATCCACATTTAAATAAAGTAATGCATTACCTTGTAATGTGTACTCCTTACCTGTATAACTATTTTCCAACAAGAAGTAGAATTGAAATAACACCTTGGATAAGTAAAAATCTACATGCTTTGATTTTATTTAAAAAAAATATATTAAAACAAAAAAAAAAATGTGATGATGTGGAAGTTAAGGCCTTATTAGTTGTTACTTTCTGTTGCCGTTCTGTGTCGTTCTGTTCTGTAGGTTATATTTTATAATTACTTTTTCTGTGAAAGGAGTCAGCTGTTTTAAAAAGTAAAAGAAACTCCAACCAAAAACATTCAAATTAGGGATGATAAATGCGATTTTAAAATAGTACCAACCTGCATATAAAATAGTACTTTTTCGGCATCGCAAGTATAAAAAAAAATTAAATATAAATTAACAAACAAATCTTTGTACCCTCCAAAATGAACAATTACAAATGAAACAACAAAAATATATTTAAAAGAAAAACATGTTAAGAGGTGAAAAAAAAATTTTGAGGTGAAAAACTTTTTTGGGTGTAAAAAAATAAACTGTGTAGTGAAAAACATTTTTGAGGTAACAAAACTATTTTTGAGGTGAAAAAAAAAATTTTGTGGAGAAAAAAGAATTTGCGGTGAAATTTAAATATTATTCACCTCTTAGCGTCTGGTGGAAAAATATGACGTTATATTTTATACACCAGACACTACAATGAATTCTAATAATATACAGTGCATTATACACCAATTTGTATGGAAAATTTAGAGGTACTTTCACATTGTCACTCATTACTTTTGAACCGCTGGACCGATTTTGCTCATTTTCAATACCAAACTTTTCGGTAAAATGTACATAAAGCTATGTAAAAACGAGCAGTGCGTACTAAGAAAATTAGCCGATATTGATTTAAAAAATTTTTTTAAATTTTGAGATTTTTTCTTAAATTCAGCAAATTTTTAATATTTTTTGAATGTGCTATTAATATCTTGCTGTATTGAATTACGTTTCTCACAGTTTTTTGCGAATTCCATCCTTGTGATTGGTAGCAAACAAATTTGTTCGTGAACCCATTTGATTTTAAAAACACGCAGCTAATAGGCAATTTCACATATTTATAAGATTTTTATTATTTACTTTTATGAAAATCAAAATTAGTTATTAGTAATTATAACCCTTAGTGATTGAATTCAATAATTGGTTTAATCTATTTATCGATATAATCATCTGTAATCAGTCGCACTCAGTCAAATCATGTGATTGAACTCACAGCGTTTGGTTTCAAATTTATTAATTGTTCATATGGGACTGCAAATCGAATTAATAACTATTGAATTTTAAAGGGACCAAGAAATTCATATATAGAAAAATTTGTAAATCGTACTAAATGAGTCATAGGAGTATCATGGTACATCTGAGGTGCAAATAGTACTATGAAAAGTACTATAGTACCAACTTTATCATCCCTGATTCAAATATTGAGAAAAATATTTCACAACAAACCAATACATACGCACTTTAGGCTGTCACTTAACGTTGAATTCTATTTTCAATAGATTTGTCCGCAACAGAACAGAACGAAAAAGTGAAAACTAACCACACATACAGACTTTCAATTGAACAGAAACAAAACAGCTGATTCGTAACAGAACAGAACGTACAAACTAATTCTGCCTTTAGGCTAAAACGAATAAGTAATTTAATTCGAAAAGCTTGTAAAGATTCTATGAATAATTACTACTATAACAACTTAAATACTATTCAGCAAGATCCAAAAAAATGCTGGAAATTTCTAAACGAAAATCTAGGTAGGAAATCAAAAAGTCAAATTAATGTTAAAAGCTTAAATGGAGATTTCATAACAGACAATAAAGACAAATGTGATTTGTTTAATAAATACTTTCTGGAAATTCCAAGGACTCTTAAGCAGCAAATTGAACATTTACCAGGTGATTCTTGCAATGGGCTAAGAACGTTAAGTACACGTCAGCAATCATTTGATTTCTTTTATACAACCGATTCGGAAATTTCTGAGATAACTTCTAAACTAGATTTAACGAAAAGCTGTGGTTATGACGGAATTTCGCCGAAAATGGGCGTTGTGGTGTAATGGTTAGCGCGTTGGACTGTTACACAGATGGTCCCGGGTTCGATTCCCGGTGACGACAACATCAATTTAGAAAAATAATATGTATGAGTTTTCTATCACTTATATGTATCGCTATACCCACCTTCGGTGTTCCCATAGCACTTAACCCCACCGAAGTAAAATAATGAATCAGGGCTATGAAACAAAAAGCTTCAATAAATTCGCCAACTCTACATCAGGTGGCGACCAACAACTGTTCTAAGACTTATCAGCTCGCGCAATTACAGTGTTGCCATGTTTGAAGCTCTTCATCTTTCACCACCTTTCATCTCTCCACTATCCCCTTTCCAAAGAAAGCAACACATTAATTAATAGGAAGAATTTCCTGAGTGTTGCTTCTCTTAAAAAAAAAAAAAAAAAAAAAAAAATGCTTTTTGAATGTAAAGATGATGTTTCTCCCTACTTGTCCAAGATTTTTAACAATATGATTGATTCTTCGGTTTATCCAGATGATTTGAAAATTGCCAAAATCATACCAATACCAAAGCAAAGTCATGTCACTAAAGTTGATAAGTATCGACCAATTGCGTTACTTCCATTGATTGACAAAATTTTTGAAAAAATATTGTACAAACAGCTGACGTCATATTTAGATGAAAATAATTTGCTGTATAGAATGTCAATATGGGTTTAAAAAGGGGTGTGGTACGGAGGAAGCTGTAGTAAATGTTGTAAATAATATTTGCCAAGGATTAGATTAGGTTTTAAAGGTGTGGCTGGTATTTTTTATGATTTTTCGAAGGCTTTTGACCTTGTAGAACACAAGATTTTAATAGATAAACTTCGTTATTATGGATTAAACACATGAGCAGTGAAGTTGTTGAAAAATTATTTAACTTTTCGAAGACAATATGTGGAAATTAATAACTGCAAAAGCTTTATTGGTGTTGTTGAGAATGGTGTCCCACAGGGCAGTGTGTTAGGCCCACTACTTTTTAAGATTTATATTAATGATTTAATGAATCTGGGATTATTTGGGAATCTATTTTTATATGCTGATGATATATGTCTTTTTTACAAGTATAAACACGAAATTGCGTTGAAGGTGCATATGGAACGAGATTCAGCTTTAATAACAGAGTTTGTAAGGTAAAACAAATTGGTTCGAAATGCTGAAAAACCTAAGTTAATAAGATTTAAGCCTTACTCTGATAACTTAAACTTCAGTATTTTTAAAGATGGGAAAGAAGTTTTTGAAACCTTTCAAACGAGATACCTACACTGGTAGAATTTTCCTTCATAGTATTAATGAAACGATTTCATTAAAATCGACTCATTGGTTTTAATGAAAAATTTCATTAACAGAATGAAAATTCATTAATATTGGTATTTTTTTTTTCATTAACATTTTTTATGATTTTTTCATAACTTCATAAAAAAATTCATTAAATCAATGAAAAATTTTCAAATTTTTTTCAATAAAAACTTTAATTTGTAATAAGAAAAAATTTTTTTTTTGTTAGAAAGTGTTTTGCAACCGTCAGATAATGACAATCGTAATTAATTTTTATATTAATTACTGTAGAATATTACTTTAGTTAGTCTCTTTACAGGAAGAAGAAGAAGAAAACATTTTTATTGAAAAATTTTACGGACACAAGGGATACACCAGACTGCCGCAGTTTCGTCCCCCTCCTGGGACTCGTCAGTGGTTAATTTATGTGTCAATTGAACAAAGTATTTTATATTGTTCATTTGCCCTATATGAAAAACTTTTTATTTTTTGATGTCGTACTGTGATTTGAACTCACTGCCTTAGCATCAAGCTTTGCATCGTAATCTCACCTCTTAAGGAGTTGATTTTTTTTTTTTTTTTTTTGTATACTATCATTTTGAAATAAAAAAACTGAAAATTTTCTTTTAAACAGAATTAAACAAAACTTTGATATAAATGTATTTTTTTATTAAATTTGCCTAGAGCTAACAGATTTTGACGAATTTGAATAGTTGGTCACTAAATTCCAGGGAACAGATTCTCTGAGAAAAACGACATAGTTTTGTTCAAAACGAGACACAAATTGTTATCGTTTTGACGATGTTACACAAAAACGTTATGCTAAACGATAATAAATTTTTGTTTTTAACAACATTGTTAACAATATTTAACATTTTTTTCTAATATGGTCGTAAATTAACTACAAAAAGAAGACTATAAATTAGGGTGCCATTCGTACTGTTTTAAACAGTACATGTACTGTTTTTTGAAAAATGTACTGTTTTATTCACAACACCTAAAACAGTACGCAAAAGTACTGTTTTTTTGGATTTGTACTGTTTTTGTACTGTTTTTTTTGTGTATTTTACATATTTTATATAAACAAGTTTTTTTGCGTGTACAAAGAATATAAATTTTTTTTTACTATTTTTTTTTTTGTGTGTACAATAGTTTTTTATATAAATTTTTTGAATAATTCCACTTCGTTTCTTTGTACATATATAAGTTTGGTTTGTTTACTTTTCAAGCAATGGATGTTTGTAAACACAATTTTTTTTCATGACACTGCCCAATGCAGAAAGTAATGGCGTCCAAACTAATAATTTTAGCCAATTTGACGAAATTTAGTCAATTTGATGAAATTTAGTCAATTTTACTTCTTTAGAGGATGTAAACTTGACGAAATTTTGTTGATTTGAATAAAATTTGTTAAATCTTAAAAAAAAAATTGACAAAATTTCGTTGAAGATCTACAAATTTTTTTTTGTTGATTTTACCAACGCTATTTGGTTCGGTGTATTAACTTATTTTAAGTAAATATGTGATGTATTGAAGTAAAAGTTATGTTAACAATAAATACAAAAATGAACTGTTTTTTTTTTTGAAAAGTACTGTTTTTTTTTCATCAATGTACTTTTTTTCACTTTTCAAATATGGCAACCCTAACTATAATCGTCGATCGTTCTACAGAAGTCCAAGCCAGATCGATAAAAAAATTACATATTTTGTACCGACGTATAAGAAAATATGTAAACTTTTGACACAAAGATTGAACAATTTTGTAAAAACAAAACAATAAAAACAGAAAAAACTAAAATTGGACCAGACCAGACCTTATAAATAATATCAACGAATTATAATTTCTCAATAACCACTAAATTAATGCTATGTCAAAATAATCATAAAAAGTGCAAATTATTAAATATCAACGAAAATATTTCATACAAACTATGAATTTTATTCATTAATCACATGAAACTTTCATAACGGTTAGGCTAGGATTAATGAAAAACTTTTCATATACTTTATGAAATTTTCATTGGGTCAATGAAACAAATTCATTAAAATTGATTTAATGAAACACATTTCATTGACTCAATGAAACGTTTCTTTGGGGACTTTATTATGAAAAAATTCATTGGATTAATGAAGGAATTCATTAATGCTACGCGCAAATTTCTATCAGTGTAGGTGTGTATTTGCAAAGTAATTTGTCATGGGATACACATATTAAAAGCCTCAAACCAAAAATTGGGTCAGCTATTGGTTTAATTTATAAATTTAAGAATAAGTTTAACACAAGAACTAAGTTACTTATCTATAATGCATTGATACAAGGTGGCGCAAAAGTAATCCTCCTATCAGAAAATGCTATAAATTTTGCGATTGGCCCCTAATGTCAGTTCTGTTTTGACATTTGTGTAGTAAACACATGCGAAATACACGTTAATAAACAATGTTACGCTACACTGCTCCAGAACGCGGAATATTGGTGACTATTTATTTGACCAATAATCGGTCGGTGACTTTGGCACAACGTGAATTTCTTCGCAGATTTCCTGGCCGTCCAACGCCTACTGGTGAAACACTGCGACGTTTAGCCGCTCGCCTCGAAGAGACTGGCACAACACGAGATGCTGCCAGGCGTGGCAGACCCCGGAGTAGCCGTTCTGCAGAGAATATTGCTGCTGTAGCCGAGGATGTCATGGAAGCGCCGTCGACATCGACCAGACGACGTGCCACGCAAATGGGTATCAGTCGACGGTCTTTACAGCGAATTTTGGTACAAGATTTGAAGATGTTTCCGTACAAAGTCCAGACGGTGCATCAGCTGTTAGCTGCTGACCGCCAATCGCGTGTAACATACGCTCAAGCCATCCTTAATCACCACCAAGAGGAAGATGATTTTTCATCAAAAATAATCATGAGTGATGAGGCCCATTTCCATCTTAGAGGGTACGTAAATAAGCAAAATTTACGATTCTGGGGCACTGAAAATCCGCGTGTAACCCACGAAGAGTCATTACACCCGCTCAAAGTCACTGTATGGTGTGCTGTTTTCGCTGGAGGAGTCATCGGACCTTTTTTCTTCGAAGACGTCGCGGGCCAAACGGATACTGTGAATGGTGAGCGCTACAGAGCAATGATCAACGAGTTCTTTTTGCCGCAACTTGATGAATTGGGATTGGAAAACATGTGGTTCCAACAGGACGGTGCAATGGCACACACTGCACGTGCCACAACCGATATGCTGAAGGATGCATTTCCCGGGCGCCTAATCTCCCGTTTTGGCGATTTGCACTGGCCAGCAAGATCGCCTGATTTGACCGCTCCAGACTTCTTTTTTTTGGGGCTTTTTAAAGTCGCGGGTTTATGTCAACAAGCCTCAGACTCTTGCAGCTCTTAAAGACAATATCCGTCAAGAATGTGACGACCTATCGCCGGAAGTTTTGGCCAAAGTGATGGAAAATGCCATAAAAAGGGCTCAAATGACAATCAACTGTGGCGGCGGGCCATTTACATGACATCATATTCTCGACTTGATGTAAAAAAAATTAAAATACCAAATAAAAATAATCCACAAGAAGAATCAAAGTTTTTCATTTTTTTTTTTAAATTACAGCCAATAAACATCGGAAGGTTATTTTTGCGCCACCTTGTACATAGTCATCTCAATTACCTACCCATTATATATGGTTACAAAAAAAGCAACGAGCTTAGGTCTTTACAAAGAGTTCAAAACAAAGCGCTAAAAACTGTTTTTATTCAACTTTATCTCTTTATAAAAATGTTGCTGAAACAGTGCTGCCTGTACATGGATTGTTTAAAATGCAACTATCAATACATGTCTTTAAACCTCTGCACAATATTGGCCATCATACCATAAATTTTTCTCGAAATCAATCAGTATTAATAGGGTATTCAACCGGTTAACCGTTACTCGATTAATCGATGAAATGATGTCGAACAATTGTTCGAGTAATTCGAAGTGGCCAATTTCGAGTAAAGAATAACTCGAACAATTTTGGTCGATTAATCGAGTAACTCGAGTAATTTAAAAATATGAACTTTTATTTTATATTTTTTTAATATTTTGTATAAAATAATGTGACTGTTATAGTGAATATTTAAATGTTAAGTGTATTTTTATATTAAGTGAGCACTGTTAAAGAAATTATATTACGAATAACGAAGAACTTAATGCGAAAAACTCCGATATCAAAGAAACTTGGATATTTTTTAAAGAAACAAGTTCTAAGACTGGGGTGTTTAAGATTATTGGTGCGATTTTGAGGGTTAAAAGTGGGTACAAACATTATTTTTTTTTTTTTAATTTAGTTTCCATTTGATCTAAAGAAACTACATATATTACATACTATATTTTCAAAAAGGAATTTTTAAATGTCATTTACTAAAAACTTTTTGTTGGTCCCTTTTATGTCGTTGTAACAAGCCAGTTTTAGAAGCCCTATATGTAAATTCGTAGCGGTCCTACGCAAAATTTCCACATATTAAAATTTACATAGAAGTAATGAAGTTTTCATTTATATGATGAAAATCTTTTTAAATATTCATGAAAGTTGTTTCAAAACTTCTTTATAATTGTTTTAGAAAAATTACATATCTCAAAATCCCAAAATGATAGGACAAAATGGACTATTTTTTCGTTTAGTACTAACTCACTAATATAACAAAACTGTGTCCAAGTCTGAGTGAAATTACAAAACGGATCTCCTTACAAATATTTTATAAAACAGTTTAATACATATTTATGAAGCAGTTATATTGAAAGAAAATCAATGAAGATTTCAACATATTTATGAAGAATTTCATTGATATAATAACGCTTTTGTTTTGAGTGTACTGAGACAAAACTGTCGTAATAATAAATGATCTTAGCAAATGTTTTTCTCTTTTAGATCTACTTTTTACTAAAATTTTTAATTAATTTGTTAATTTTTATATATATGTTATATTAGTACTAATAAAATAAAAAAACTTACAAAAATGTGAGTTTTTGGAAAATAAAATTAAAGTATTAAAATTGTTCGAGTTACTCGAGTTATTCGAGCAATTTTGAAATCTTACTCGCCTACTCGAGTAAATTAAAAACCTCAAAATCGAGTTACTCGATTTCTCGAACAAAAGTAACCCGAGTAAATTAATACCCTAGTATTTAATACAAGAATCAATACGAATCTTTGGATAGCAAGATGTAGGCTGGAAACAACAAAGCAACGTGTGGAACATATGGGTAGTTTGGAGTACAATGGATTGCCTCATGACTTAAAGTGTATTGAAAGAATATCTCTTTTTAAGAAAAAGCTAAAAGAATATTTACTTCAAAATTTGGAAATGCTTCTTTTGTAATAATTAATAGAATTTGTTAAATTTAACTTTTCTTTTCAAACTTTTTTTATTTTTATTTTCTTTTTGTATAAAAATTTAAGCTAAGTTTTTTAAAGTATATACCCAGCCAGAAATTGCCAATGGTCTGAAAAATCAAGCACTAGCAGAGCACTGTTTGCCAATGGTCCAACAAATAAAGTGCTGGCAAAGCACTGATTTACAACGCTCTGCCAACGTTAGTAAAAAGTGCTTTGCCAGTACTTAATTAACAAAATTTACAACAGTAAAAATAATAAAAGCACTGGCACAGCCCTGTCTTAAAACGCTCAGCCAACGTTCGTAAAAAGTGCTTTGCCAGTACTTGATTTACAAAATTTAAAACCGTAACAATAAAAAAGCACTGGCACAGCACTGGCTTGGAACGCTTTCCCAACATTGTCAAAAAGTGCATTGCCAGTACTTATTTACAAAATTAACAAACGTTAGCATAATAAAAGCTCGATTTACTAAATTTACAATCGTTTGTAAAAACGAAATTTAATGCATGTACTTGTTATTAAATAAGTTAGCAGGTTTTAATAAAAATAACAATTAAATAGTATTTTTGAAATTTATTTTACATACTTTATTGCTATTATTTATGTAAAAGAGTTATGGCAAATGTTTCATTATTTACAGTAGTAAGAATACACTTAATTCTACCATATTTATATTTATTTCAATATTATGTTCAATCATCTTCTGATGATACTGGATAATTAAACGAATCTTTATTAGGATATTGTCCTAACAAATAATCTATAGAGTTTTTTGTTTTCAAATTTATTATCATTTTTTATTATTTTATCATTTTATCATTAAAAAAGCACTTTATTTGTTGTTATATCAATGCTTTGCCAACGTTTTAAAATTATGGTTTTGGTACTGGCAAAGCGCAAAAAATTTATTTATTTATTCAGCAAAAAATTTATTAATTTTTACCAACGCTTTTTTATTTGTAATCTACTAAGTGTTAGCAAAACTTTTGCTGAATCTACTTATTTTGTTGCTAAAAATCAGCTCGCTGATTTTCAGCAAAAGATTTTGCTGACATTAGCAATTTTTTTGCTAGCATCCTCCTGACTAAAATTTTGCTGACTCAGCAAAATTTTTTGCTGACTTTACAAACTTTTTTTTTTTTGAGTGTATATGTAATTATATCCGAAAAATATGTGTATCTAGTTATATCTAATTATATAAAATTTTATATATATTTATATTAATGGACCCCTATATAATTTTGCTCGGATTTAGTTTTTTCTCAATAAATGATAAATTGTAAAAATATTTTCTTCAATTACAAGTATTTCTTATTTTTATTAAATGAAACTTAAAATAGTTATACGAAAAATTTGAAAGGAATACAATAATTAAGAAACATGTTTTTTTGTAAATAGCCCCGTATTTTTCTTGCATCCAGAGTTTCTCCGTATAGTATTTGTGTCATTTGAAAAATAATCGCTTAAGTTGAAATTTGTAGTATTGAGAAAAAATTCCACAGAAAAAATTTAAGAAAATTAATTTTACTAAATACAAAAAAAAAAATCAATTGAGGAAATAAAAAAAAATAAGTTCAACAGCATAAATGCCGAATTTGAAAAACCCATTTATTTTTAGTTTTAGGGAAAACTATTATGCCAAACAAAAGTTCAAGTTTAAAACAGTTTGAGAAAGAGCACTTCCTTAAAAAAATGTTCGAGGGAAAAAGTTTCCGCGAAAAAAATTCAAAAAAAGGCCATAAAAGTCCAAGCGAACTTTGCAAAACATTGCGGGGGATTTATTTGCGCAAAACAGGCGATGACCCTAATTTTATTGCACAGTGTTCAAATTTTCTTTTTTTAAGTAGACCGAAGCCCATAATAATATATAAACGCATGCAGTGCTCAAAATTACGGTAAACTAGTGTAAAATACGGGATTTTCCAAAAAACTAAATTATTTTCTTATCATTAAGTCTTAATATTTTGTGCTTGTCGTCTTTTATATATCAGAGATTCCAAATCATAAATCACAAATTTTGTTCAGAGAATTATATAGGCGGAAACCATTAAAATGAGTGCACTCAAATCAAAAAAGATAGTAAGTCAGCAAAAACTTTAGCAAAGAAATTGCTAATGTCAGAAAAAGTTTTGCTAACACTTAGTTAATTAATATTTAAAAACTCCTTGCTAAAAGTTAACAAATTTTTTGATGAATTACTAAAAAAAACTCCAAAAATTTGTAAAAAATTATACTTCAGTTAATTTATTTGCTGAAAATCTTAAAACATTTTTTTGTGATTCTTTTAAAAATAATTTGCAATACGTTAAAAATATGTAAATGTTCTTGCTCCCACATTGACGACATGAATTAATGTAATATATTTTTTTTTTTTTTAAAGAGAGGCAACACTCAGGAAATACTTCCTATATTTGGTGTGTTGGGTTTCTTTGGAAAGGGATAGTATAGAGATGAAAGGTGGGGAAAGATGAAGGGCTTCAGACATGTCAACACTGTAATTGCGCGAGATGATAAGTCTTAGAACAGTTGTTGCTCGCCACCTGATGGAGAGTTGGCGAACTTATTGAAGCTTTTTGGTTCATAGCCCTGATTCAATTTTTTACTTCGGTGGGGTTAATTGCTATGGGAACACTGAAGATGGACATTGCGATACGTATGAGGGATAGAAAAAACTCATACATATTAATTTGATGTTGCCGGCACCGGGGATCGAACCCGGCACCTTCTGTGTAAAAGTCCAACGCGCTAATCATTACACCACAACGCCCACAAAAAAGAAAAAAACAAAAATACATAGATAATTCTAGAAACGAAGAGAAAAAATATTGCAATAAGAAAATGGACACATAAAAATTACCTAAGTTGTGTGTCCTTGTCTATTGGTTTGCTCTATCTACCTAATATATTTGTTTGACTAACACTAAATTAATAATCGCCATAAACATTTAGTTTACAAATCCTCATTTAATCTTTATTAAATATAAATATTTTATTTTGTCTTTAATTTAATTAATAGACAATTACTTTGACAAGCCGGTGACAACACAAAATTGTGGATTAAAACAATTTGTTTTATGATAAAAAACAGATACGTACATCTTTCATGGTTGATTTTTGCATGTCTTACTAGAGTTGCCCTTTTTAGTAAAATTATTCTCACTACATCTTGACATGCCGCGACATATACTTCATTCTGCGTATATCTTTCAATCAGGTTGTCGCCCACCTTATTAATGTGCTTATCAGCACAACTTTTTTTTCGAAAAATAAATTAGTAAAATATTAGTAAAACATAAGTTCAAAACAGTTAAGTGCTGAATAAGTTTAAATAAACTTGATTTACAAGACGTTTAACTAACTTTCTACTAACTTATTTTGAGTGTAGTTAAAAAACTACGCTGAGTTTCATTTACGTATTAAAGAAGTTTCATTAAAAAAACATTCACAAAAAATATGAATCTGTTTAACAAAATTTTTCATTCCCATTATGATGGAAAGGTTTAATAGTTTACTGAAATTTTTTTAATATTTTTCGTCCACTATAATTCTCTCTGTGTAGTGTTTAATTATATGTGAAAATATGTATGTGTGTAAATAATAAAATCAATTTTCCAAATTGAAACCGATTGGGAACCACTGATAATTTTTTTATTATTAATATGTTTTAATTATGCTTATGTTTTAAGAAAAAACTTATCTTTGAATCAGTTTCAAAAAAACCTTTGACTCAATCAAATGTCCGACAAAATCTTAATATTGTTAATTTTTGCCGTGTGCAAAATTTTAGCAACACCAATTTCAAGTGATGAATACTATGTAAGTTTTTTTTCAAATACTAAATTAATAACACAATCCTACATGGGTTATTAATGGTTTTTTGGGAAGAACTTTCACGAATGTGAAATAAGAAAAAGTGGAAGCATTAAAAGCCGGCTCTGACAAATTTTGAATACTAACCTCCATCTATTGAGATGAAAATTTTTTTTTTTTGAAAACTCAATTAAGAAACACAAAACGTATAAAGAAATTTTACAAAACAGTGGCGTTAAAAAAAAATTTCGGAGAAAACATTTGTTTAAAAAAAGCTTCCTAAAAAAGTTAACCTTTAAAATTTTGCACAAAAAAATTGCCAGAAAAAAGTTACGCAAAAAAATTACTCGAAGAAAAGCTGTCACAGAAAAAAACTGGCGATAAAAGTATTAAGCGCTTGTTTTTGCAATCGAAATATTTTTCAAGGTTTTATAAATGTTAAATTGCGTCATATTTAAAATATTTACAAAAAAAGATTTTTTTGAATTAACATAAGTAAAAGCAAGTCTGCTGCTCCGAGTTTACCTTCCATCCATTTTAACAAAAAAAAAAAAACGTTATTTTTAAACAATTTCAAGAAAAAAATTATTTAAAATATTTAGCTTAAAAAACGCTTGTCTAAAAAATTTACCCAATTTTGTGATAAAGAAAAGTCGCGGACAATAAGTTGGTGAAATAAAATTTTGCGGAAAAAAAATTTGGAGAAATAAAATTACGCAGACAAAAATTAAAATAATTAATTAATTAAAAAAATTAATTAAGATATTTGGAGGTATTAAATTCAGTTGTGCCTTCATATAATAAATTGAAAAAATACTTTTTTTGGAAACATATTTATGCAAAAACACTTTTTTGGAAGCAAATTTAAGTAAAATTTTTAGAAAAAAAAATATTGCGAAAAAATATGGTCAGGAAAATTTTCCCGAAAATAATATTTATCGTTTTTGTTTTCAATTGATATTTTTCAGCGTTTTTTAGTAGTAAATTTTATTTCTTTTAATTGACGTCAAAATTTAAATAACTGTGAATTTTAAAATTTCAGGTGACTTTAGATTTGCACTCATAAGTTTTTAACACCCCAGGGCAGAAACGATAATGACATGTCATTACATTTCTCACTACCAGTAATGACACCAGCTTACTATCTGCATTACTTTAACACACATGATAAGGACTTACTAATAACTAGTTAATTTTCTAAAAATTGTTTGAAAATCAATTTTCAGGCTCATTGTTTTTTCACTTCCAGTATGTACATTTATCACTACTTATTTTTGATTATTTGTAAGCTGGAAAGTAATGACATTTTGTGCAAACAAGTCGTTTATATTTCTATCTATCAAGCATAACATTTCGAGAAAGCTCAGATGCTGGAGCTATTAACTTACAACCTTAAGGCCCGGGTTCGAATCCCAACATTTTATTAAAAAAAATGTTTTCAAAAAAAAAAATATTTTTTTTTTTATTCAATTTAGTTTTTTTTAAATTATTTTTACACTCTTTATTTTTACCACATATTTTTCTATTTTTTGTAAGGTGTTTAGTAATAATATCAAAGTAATGACAATTGTAAGTAATTGTCATTACCAACTATGTACTTCTATAACCACTTATATGGTAATGCTTTTCCACACTGGGACGTTCACCGATTTTGCTCATTTTTCATTACCAAACTTTTTATAATATCAATAAATAATTTGAACAAATAAGTCTGCTGCTCCGAATTTACCCTCCATCCATTTTAATAAAAAAACGTTATTTTTAAACAAATTCAAGGAAAAAACCAATTAAAATATTAAGCTTAAAACTCATTGTTTTTTCACTTCCAGTATGTACATTTATCACTACTTATTTTTGATTATTTGTGCAAGCAAGTCATTTATATTTCTATCTATCAAGTATAACATTTCGAGAAAGCTCAGATGGTAGAGCTGTTGACTAACAACCTTAAGGCCCGGGTTCAAATCCCGACATTTTATTAAAAAAAATGTTTTAAAAAAGAAATATTTTTTTTATCAAATTTAGTTTGTTTTTTAATTTATTTTTGAACCCACTATTTTAGCACATATTTTTATATTTTTTGTAAGGTGTTTAGTAATGATATGCCATTATTTTACGCAACAGCACCGTATCAAAGTAATGACAATTGTAAGGACTTGCCACTTCCAATTATGTACTGCTATAACCACTTATATGGTAATGCTTTTCCAGACTGGAACTTTCACCGATTTTGCTCATTTTTCATTACCAAACTATTTATAATATCAATAAATAATTTGAACAAATACTAACAACCATATTTTTACTTTGGTGGCTTATTTCGCATTTCAACAGACAGACTGTTATCCCCAAATCGACTTCGCTATTCATGCTGATCAAAAACTAAGTATTTAGTTTAAGGGTTCTTAGAAGTGTTTCCATGGGTGGTCTCAAAATAAGATACATCTGGCATCTGTAATTTTTGTTACTATGATTGCAATCTATATGTATTTAATAACTCTTTCGAAAAACAATATATCAATATGTTAAAATTAGAAATATTTGGAAAAAAATATAGGTATGGCATTCCGAGTAAAAAGTTAATAAATAATTAAATATGATTATATATAATTATATATGATTATATATGGTACTATACACAGCTATATATGCTTATATCTGATGCTAATTATTTAAAAAATAATATCATATACATTTATATGTGACTATAAACTATCCAATATATAATTTTATCTGTGCCTTATATAATTGGATATAATTTTATATAAAATTTCCTATATAAATTAATACACCTATTTATCGGATATAATTATCTGTAATTATATCAGATTTAATGAAATTATAAATAATTGTCTCCACCAATTTCCGTATATAATTATATATAAATTTATATGGCATATTATTTCAATCTGTATATACCGAAAAAAACTGTTATACACAGAAATAATTTTCTTGGAGGAGTTTATGCAATAATAATATGCAATATTTTTTCTTGTTAGGGAGTTTAAAAATAAAAATTCCTAAAGCGGATTTGCTCTGAAATCTATGTAACAGCTTTCAGAACAACTTATACTGTATTATAATATGTTCTAGTTTATGTTATGCAACCGATTCTTTTTGTATGGAGTTTGTCTTATTTACAAAAGGTTATTTACCTTCAAACAAGAGCAGGTTCTAGAACCAGTTATAGACCTGGTTCTGGAACAGTGAAACCTTACATTTTGACTCCCAGTAACCTGTTCTGGTACCGGTTCTATGCAACCGGTGGTAAAAGAAGTTGTTCTGGAATAGATTCAGAGGTAACCAGTTCTCAACAATTTTGCTGGTGTTTAGGAGACCAACATATTTTAAAAATTCTTTTGTTGAAGTCTATTTAAGAAAATCAGATTTTTGTAGAGTGGTGTAACTGCACTAGTTGACACTTAACTCAACAATTTTATTTAAAAATTTTTATGTTTCTTTTGACTCACTTTGTTTTATTTTTTTTCTACAAAAGTATCCCCACGAAGATAATGGAGCGCTTGCAATTAAATTCGCCTTTGAAAAGTTAAATATGATTGTGACTGGAAATAGAGAAATAAAACAATATTTAATAAATTTAAATAAAAGGTAATATATAACAATAACACAATTCAAATT
The DNA here is from genome assembly GCA_021234595.1 of Delia radicum. Lineage (NCBI taxonomy): Eukaryota > Metazoa > Arthropoda > Insecta > Diptera > Anthomyiidae > Delia > Delia radicum. The sequence continues at coordinate 18,861,522 of CM037852.1, read as the reverse complement.
ATTTGACAAATACAAATCGAATCCACTAAGGGCAAACTGCATTTCGCGAAATTAAAATGCTGCTAGAAATTCGGGATATAAATTAGAAGGATAAGACTCGATTCAAAATTAACATGTTCTGAAAATACTAAAATTTAAATTTCGATTTTGTATTACTTGCAGGCTTGATGAAAATTTTGAAAAAATCAACAATATGAATGATAATATTAATTTAAAATTTCAAAATGTTAATGAAAGGTACGGCTTTTTAAATTCATAAAAAAATTCATAATCAAAAGTTTATATTTTTTCACAATGTTTATTTCCAGATTCCAGCAATTACATAAGCAAAATGAGGATATGGCATCTAGTTATGGAAATCTCATTGAAATGTATAATTTTAACGAGAAATTTAAAAAAATAGACGTTATAAATGATAATATCAATTTTAAATTTCAGACTGTTGATGAAAGGTATTTTTTTGGCATTATAAAGAAAATATCTTTAAAAATTATGTTTTTTTTTTCTTATTTTACAATCCTAGTCTAAAGATTTTACAAAATCAGAATAAAGTAATCGTATCCGTTAATAGAAATCTCAGCGAAATTTGTAATTTTGGAGACCAATTCAAAAAGTTAGACAATATCACTGATAATATCAATGTTAACTATCAGGATGTTAGTAAAAGGTATTTTCTAAATCAAATAATAATACAATATTAAAAATTTTATATTTCTCTTATTGTCCAGTTTAAAGGTTTTACAAATTCAAAAAGAAGATATCGCTTTAAATTTTGGGAATCTGAGTGAAAAGTGTGACCTGAATGGCAAATTGACACAATTAGACAAGATTAATGAAAACATCAATTTTAAATTTCAGGAGGTCGACAAAAAGTATTTTATGCGTCACAAAATAATTAATTTTATAAATGTTAATGATTATTTTAAAATGTCCATTTTCAGATTCCAGATTTTACAAAAGCGAAACGAAGATGTTATATTGAAATATGAAAATTTTGATGGAAGGTAACATTTCTTTCTTTTTAACAAAAATTGGTCTTTACAGGTCTTTAATACTTTGACATATAATTTTGGAACCCCTTCATAGATCTTGCTCATTTTCAGTACAACTAACAAGTGGGGTATCCCAAACCGCACCGGCAGACCTTAAAGAACTTCGGATATGAGAATACAAATTTAAGGGACCCGTGTTTTTTTCAGCTGCCCAAACTCATTTTTTTTTTTTGGTTTATTTCGTTATATTTAAAGTAACTATAAACAAATTTGGTATCAAATGAAAGGGTTTTTGGAATATACATTAACTGGAGCAAGAATTGTGTCTAAAGACTTTTAAGTATTTTTGTTATGCAAAAAAAATTGTGTTTTGAGTAACACTAAAACCTGGCGTTTGATTAAGGAAATGAAGTTGTCTTCAGCTTAAAATAATGAATCGAATTGCCTTTTCCCCCTATATTTCAAATAATTCGAATATTTGGCAACTCTGGGTCCATTATATAGGCACTATAGGTATTAAAATTAGAGTTTTTGTTATTTTGAGCACATTAACCCTGCACTCAGGAAATTAAGAAGGTAGAAATGACTAAAAATGACAAATGACAATGAAAAACGACAGCGGTCAAAAACAACTTACTTTAAATTAATGCATACACCATAAAAACGAGCAACAAAACAAGCAGAAAAAGTATTTAGTCGTTATTTCCCCAATTGGCCAAATTGAGCAAGTTTGTAATGTCGAACATTTGACTGTTTTCTTAAAGTTGACACACAAGATCGCTTTAAATCGGTTAAAATCAGTTTAAATCGACTGTCCATAATGCCCCCAAATACCTACCAAATGTAATTTTTGGCCGATTTGTCCTGTCGGACACTATTCTTTATAAGGATTATTTCAAGCGCCACTACGACAGTCATCAGCTCGACAACTTCCGATACCCATTAACTTTTGTTTTACTAATATCTATGAACTTTGTTCATATTACGATTATTTCAAGGGCTACAACGAACGTCATCAGCTCGACTACAGAGAACGAAGACGACATTAAATTGTCGCCGGCGGCGGCTAATCAAAAATATACTCGGCTGCGGTTGAAAGTCGACTAAGGCCGAACAATTTTCGGCGGCGGCGGCTAAACGAAAAAAAACTCGGCGGCGACTAAAAATCGACTAAGCCGATGGTTAAAAAATTTATTATAATTTAATTCACTTATTTATTTGTAATCTAAACAAATTTTACAAAATTTCATGTTTTCCAATATATGTCTATCTTTTATGTATAGACTACCAAAATGCTTCCAACATTCCGATAAACCCCTTAGGTTTACTTGAACCTTTGCCACTTTTTTATATCATCTTTTCTTTTAAACACGTCTTCATAATGTGCTATATCGGCAGATTTTGAAATAAATGTATTTACATTAGTAGAAGCATCTCAGTTAGAATCAGAATCAGATGAAATTGTGTAGTATGAAAAAAGTTTTTTATATTTTTTTGAGCCATTGTAAGATTTGGAAAATTTACCTTTTCTTTTTCTAGTGACGCGCAATATAACGGCACATTTTGCAAACGCTAGAGAATTCATAATGAAAACCTATGGCTGGCAGATTGCTGGGTACTAAAAGCCGGATGACGGCGAAGGATTCTTAAAATAATATGATTATTTAGTTAAAATGAATTTAGATAAAAAAAATATTGGCTCAGCTGATATAGTCGGCTCAGCTGATATAGTCGGCTCAGCTGATATTCGGCTAATATTTTGTAGCCGATATTAGCCGCTTAGGTCGGCGGCGGCTTGAGTACCTGAAAAGTGATCGGCGGCGGCTTAGGCGCGACTATTAGCCGATCGGCTTCGTTCTCTGCTCGACTCCTTCCGAATACCATAAAGTTTGGTTTTACCAATTTTAAGGAATTTTCTTTTTTTTAATCCGTAGTTCTAAGTAGATTTTTTAAATAAAATAATTAAACGGAATAGTAGTTCAATAATTTAAAATTATACATCATTTTAAAGCCTATTAATTCTATAATATGTCCTTGTCTTTAAGGACTACAAAATCCAAAAAATGTTCTTGATTAGCGAATATTTCAAAATGCATCCATTTTTTTTTCAATTCACTTCATGGGATAATATGTCCTCTATAATATATAAAAAAAATTAAAGTGTGCTCTTAATGGGCTCGTTAACAAAAAATCGATCATTTTTCTTCTAATCATCGATCAACAATAATTTTTTTAAAAACATTTTTATACTATTATTAAATTCTTTACAGACAAGAAAATTTAATGAAAAAATTTAGCGAGGAAATTGGATATTTAAAAAAATCATTTAATGAATCTTTAGATTTTAAATCATTAAATCAGAATCGTGACTGGACTGTTATACAAAGAAGACAAGATGGCTCGGTAAATTTTTATCGTAACTGGACGGAATACAAAAGGGGGTTTGGTAATCCAAATGGTGAATTCTTTTTGGGTTTAGAAAAGTTACATGCCATGACCACATATGGTAAACCTCAGGAATTGTTAATTATATTGGAAGATTTTGATAATCAAACACGTTATGCTAAATATGATAAATTTGTTATTGGCAGCGAGGCCGAAAAGTATGCCATTACAGAGTTGGGAAATTATTATGGTGATGCCGGGGATTCATTAAGGGATCAAAGTGGAAAACCATTTTCAACATTTGATCGAGATAATGACAATGGTGGCGGAAATTGCGCTAAAGAGTGGAAAGGAGCTTGGTGGTTTAATAAATGCTATTCAAGGTATTTATTAACTTCGTTTGTGTAATTAATATTAATTAAAAAAAAAAACTTTTTATTAATTTATTTCAGTCATTTAAATGGACCTTATGTGGAAAGTTCAAAAGTAGTTGGTATAAAATGGCTTAACTTTCATGATATTAACTATTCTTTAAAATTTTCGGAAATGATGATACGTTCCATATCATGAGTTATATACAAGAATTAATAAAGATCAATTATACTTAATAAATACTATGAAATTTATTTTAATTTATAAGAGCATTATAGTTCATTTAGTTCACGAACTAGTTCAATTTTAACATTTTTTTTCAATATTCTTATAAACTATAAAATGAGCTTATTCTTCTTTATTTCCCTTATAAAAATGAAAATGTTTTTTTTTTTTTTTGTTGCAAATATGTTTTCTTTAATTTTTTCTATATTTTTTTTCCTTGAAATTTTTTTTCGCGATATTTTTTCCGCTATAAATAATAATATAATTGTTTTTAATATAAGTTGACTAATTTAGGTCTATAAACTAAAAGTCAAATTCGACTTACTTGATCTTACTGGATACTGGATTTTAAGATAATTTAACTAAATTTAAAATCAAATAATTTAAAATGAGAAAGAGCCTGAATAAAAACTTGAGCCAGAGTAAAAACGAATTTTTTTTATATAAATAAAACATTTTTGGTTTACAAAGTTTAGTAACGTCATGATGCTTGTTGGGAAAAGAACCCATCCACGTGCTTGATTACTGAGAAGACAAGAATGAAGCAAAATTGACGATTAATACGTTTTTTGTTAAAGTTCTACCTATTATGGAGGCTCTAGCTTTTCTAAAACTTCGGGTTCTGATGAGATCTTTAGCCAGATCGAAATACTAGTATCAACCTAGCTAATATGTTTGATTTGCTTTATTTTTGTAAATATGCGGAGGTTGAAAGCTCGTTATAAACTGAAAAAAGAGAAAAAACATTATTTTATTTAGTTTTAGTTTAATTCTACTTATTTTTAGAAATAAATCATTTCTTAAGTAATAAATCATTTCTGTAATTTTAGTAAAATGAACTTAAATTCAGTTAACTTCTGAGCTAAATTAAGCTAATTAATTTTTTTTTTAAGTAAAAATTTAACTAGAAGAAAAAGTTTCACTTATTAATTAAATTTAATATAAATTTTTGAAGAAAACTATAGAGACATTCCAAAAACTTTTGATTGGGTTTTAATCGTTTTAAGAATGGGTGTGTTTGAAATAGGGGTGCCAATCGGGATTGATATTTAAAAATCCCAGGATTCGGAATACCGGAATCCCAGGATTTTTCGGGTTTCTCGTATTTGTTTATGTTAACAACACAATTCGGCAACCACAAAAAAATCATTCAATTGGCAACAAATTCGATTGTCAGCACGTATTGTTTTCTCTGTGCACCTTTCGCAGAGTAATTTTGGTAATTTTAATGGCAGAAATGTTCTGAAAACAATACTTTTTATGTTCGGTAGTCTAACATCTAAAATTTGTGTTTATCGATTTTTGAAAAACTATTTTTTGTGTGCACATTTTTGAACTACTGATACAATTTTTCACCGGTTACCTAATTTGCTTAATTAACAAAACGTCGAGTGCCACCGAAAAAGTTAGATTTTTTGTCCTTAAATATACCTCTCCCAACGATAACGTTTTTTTTTTATAAAATTATTGGCGGTGTTCTGCATTTCGAAGTGATATTAAATGGCAGTGAAATTTAAATTAATGTCACTTTAATGCTGCCCAAGAAACATTTTTACGGACTCTCCGGCATGTACGGATTCTTGAATCCGGGGTTTACGGTACGTTTTCGGACCGTTTAATCGGATTTTCGAAAACACTTTTTTAGTCCGTTTGGGGATATCAGTTTTCGTGCCGTTTAATACGGACTTCACCGATTTTCATCCGTTTCAAGTCAGTCACAATCGGTAACAATTTTTTTCAATTTGTTTTATTAAAATAAAATTAAGTAAATAATATAAAAGATCGGAGCGCCAAATAAATTCAGATAGCATGCATAATATGCATTGCATACGTTAGATGGTAAGTATTTATATAATATAAAACGCTCAAATGAGATTGCAAACAAAAATATATTTGTTCATAGAATCCATCGTTTTTAAACCCCACTTAATATTTTTTACATGTAGATATCTGATTCAATAATGGGCCATAAACTAACAATGATGCTCTTGGTGGAAACAAAAAACTGCATCGAAAAAGTAAGTATCAATTTTTTTTAAATAAAAAAAATATATTCCAAGAAAACTCTTACTATCTCTTGAAACTAAAATAAATTCTTTTTTCCTTTTAGATTTTGAATATTATCGACCACAAATGTTCCGTGATGCTGCTAAGCTGGATACAAAAAGTAGCTATGGCGAATTTCGTATTTAATTAAAGTTAAATGAAGTATATTTTAATATTTTTTCAAATAAATTAATAAATGTATAAAAAAAAAATAAAATCCATTGAGTTTTTTGTAAAAAAATGGTTAGAATACGGACCAAATAAGTATTTTCAACGATCCGTTTATTGTCCGTTTTATATCCGTAAAAAACGGAATCATCCGTTTTCAGCACGACAAAACGGTCCGGAAACGGTCCGTATTTGACGGACTTTAAACGGATTTGAGTCAGTTTTTAACACGACCCAACGGTCCGTAAACGGTCCGTCATTGACGGACTTGCAACGGATTCGAATCCGTATTCGATGTTCCTTTTAATCCGTTTTCTGGTCCGTATACTGATCAGGAAAACGGTACGGAAACGGACTCCGGATCCGACTATGCTGTACCGAAAACGGCACATAAACGGACCGGATTGTTTGCTGGGTGGGTTCTAAAATTTTAGTTCGTTCCATATTAACTTTATTCCATAAAATGATCAATATACAATTATAGTTCACATTAATTTCAAATGAAAATGTATTAAGTTGAGAAAAAAAAAATGCAAAAGTGAAATTTAGAACATGACCGTATGATACCGTTTTCACTATAACATTATGACACTTTTCGAGTGCCATAACGTCCATGGACATTATGTCATTGGACGTTATGACATGCCACCTCTGATTATGCTCAATAAAATCAGTGGCTTTACGACACTTCCCGTTTTACAGAACCACTCGCGACTTGCAGTTTTCTTCGTAACTCGTATAATATTTTCTTCCTCTAGCTTCCGAATTTTTTTAAATAATTTTTTTTTTTTTTTTAATTTTATTTATCCATAATATTTACATTTACATTTCAATTTTAATTACATATTAAGTGTTCAAGATCTTTCTTTTTCAGCTTAATAATAGTTCTATATATTTAAAAAAAAAAATCTATATACATATATATAATATATTATTGGAGGAGAAATAATATAGTTCTTCTGGGTGGCGGCCTACGGCCGCTCTTATGGGTTTTTTTCCTCCGTAAAACGCGGCAGGCGGCTTCGCGAAATAAAGTTTTTTCTGCGTGCGACACAAAAGAAACTTCAAAATTACTGATATGTTTCCACACTGGAGTATAATGTCCATGGACCTTATGTCGTAACACGTTTTCTTCGTAACACGTATAATATTTTCTTCCTCTAGCTTCTGAATTTTTTAAATAAATTTGATTTTCGACTTTTACGTATAACACTTTACTAGTTCTTCTTTTGCCACTCATTATTTTAAATTCAAAATTTGCCATTATTTTTAATCACTTTAATACCGATCTTTACTTACCAAAATTCTAGCAAGAACTGCGTTCCTTTTGGTAAATTAACACGTTGTATTGCTATTATTTACTTTACGATAATTTTAAGAACCGTTACAAATGCATAAAATGTACCAAAATGTAATTTTAATAGAAATGAAACAACTCCCAACAAAAATGAAATAACTCCCAACGATAAAATCACATTTAAAAATGAAAATGAAATAAGTCCCAACAAAAGTGAAATAACTCCCAATGCCAAAAAGGAGTGAAATAACTCCCAACTAAACCTGGTTGGGAATTATTTCATTTGGGAGTTATTTCATAACGAAATAATTTCTAACAGAAAGTTGTGAAATAAGTCCTATCGCATGGGGAGTTATTTCATAGTGAAATAAGTGGCGCTACGAAATAACCCCCAATGAAATAACACCCAAACGACAAAATGAAATAACCCCCAATGAAATAAATCCCAAAAAAAATGAAATAAGTCCCAACAAAAAAAAAAATGAAATAATACCCAAAAGAAATGAAATATTCCCCAAAGGTGAAAATGAAATAACACCCAAAATTTGGGGGTTGTTTCGTAATGAAATAACTCCCAAAGGAAGAAATGAAATAACCCCCAATGAAATAAGCTCCAAAGAAATGAAATATGTCCAAATTTTTTTTATATTTTGTTTTTATATTTTTGATTCTTTTGTTACACTGTTCAGTTTTTCTGCGTGGCGGCCTGCGGCCGATCTTAGGGGTTTTCTCCTCCATAGGACGCGGCAGGTGGCTTCGCTGGATACAGTTTTCCTGCGCGCGTCTCATTATCTTCCCTAGTGTGACGCGCGCAGGGAAACTTTATTCAGCGAAGCCACCTGCCGCGTCCCATGGAGGAGAAAACCCCTAAGAGCGGCCGCAGGCCGCCACGCAGAAAAACTAACAAATATTAAAAAAATTTCACTTTTAGCAAAATGAAATATCCCCCAAAAAATATGAAATAACCCCCAAAATAATTGCATATGAAATAATCTCCAAAGAATTTAAATTTTGGGCTTTATTTCATTGGGGGTTGCTTCATAATGAAATAATCTCCAAACCGTAAGATGAAATAATCCCCAAAAAAAATGAAAAAACCCCCAAACAATTTTACACAATTTTTTTGGCGGTTATTTCATTTTTGGCCGTTGGGGGTTATTTCATTGGGGGTTATTTCGTAGCGCCGAAATAAGTCCCAATTTATATGGAAAATTTTTGGGAGTTATTTCATTTTTTTTTTTTTTTTTTACTTATTTCATTTGGGAGTTATTTCACGGTACCTATTTTAAGTTTAAAATTACTACATTTACGTAAACACTTACTTTATTTAAGAAAAGGTTTTATATTATTTAAACAATAAAATTTATATGTTCATGATTTTAGTTAGAGTTTCTTTAAAACTAAATTATTAGAGAAATTTCTTTAATTTAGTAAAAATTAACTAAAATTCAATTAAATTGTTTTTTATTCTTATACAATCATTGATGTCTACTATGTACATATCTATGGGTTTTGCAATATTACAATTTAAAATTTTTCACACATAAATTTATGTAATATTAATTTTTATTACAGAGCTCTGAACCAAAACATCTATATTTATGTAATAATTGCGTGTATATCAGAATAATTTAAATTTTCTAGAGCAATTTAATTATTGTCTTTATAAATAAAATTCAACATGTTTGTGCTGATTGCACAATATGTTTAAATGATACAAATTAATTGAGAGTTTTACTTTAAAACAAATGTTTATTATTTTTTATACAGAGGAATCAAATTAAGTGATAACCCATAAAGAGACCCATTCATGAATATAATAATGCAATATAAGAAAAAGTAAGTAATAACGACAATATTGCAGGCTACCATATATGGACTTTTAAAATATATGTCCAAAAAATATTTTTGTTAAATTTAACTAGCAATTGGGTCTTTTTTGTTCATCGGCCACTAAGGGTTAAAGACTTTTTTAACTTAAACTAAAGATAATAATAGTCTAATGAAGTTTAAATGTTATTTTCCGAAAATTTCGAAGGGTTAATTTTCTAGGTGGTCTTTTTTAGCCGAAAATAATTATTTTTATCAAGTGGATATTTTTTTTATCAATTTAAAGGCTTTACAATCTTGTAGTTATAATTAAAATTAAGTTTCATTTTCTTTTTTGTTCCCAGGCCACCAAGGGTTAAGGGTTTTTAAAATAAACGTAAAGACAATTATAGTCTCATTAAATTTGAGATAATTTTCCGAAAATTATGCAAACTTTAATGAAAGCATTAAAATTTGCTCGATTTTTGAAAAAATAAGCAAGTATTATAAAATGTCCTGGAAAGGAGTAACTCCAAACACAAATTCGAATTATAATTTTTCCAATTTCTTTTTTCTTTTTCTTTATACTATAGAAATAGCAATCGACATCTGTAAATTACGGATTTTAAAAAATCTTTAAAATTAGATTTAAAAAAGACGTTTTTGTATTTTTATCAATTTCTTGGGTCATTTTGGGTTCTAGGCTAAAGTATGTTAATGATATCCGATAGAGTTAAAATTACATATCTGAATAATTGTGAGTAAATTAAATGAAAAAATGAATTGAAAAATATTTTTTTTCGAAATTTTTAATAATAGTACACTTTTTTCGTTAAAAAAGGTTACGCACCAAACGCGTTAAAGTTTTGAATCAAACAAAGTTAAAAAAAAAACTTTTTTTGATGCCTCAATGTCTGACCATCACATCTATACCTCTTTCGAGTCAATAGAATAGTTTTCTTCCAAATTTGCTTACTTACATATGTATACCATATTTTAAAAAAATTGTTATTAAAAAAAATATATTAAAGGATTTTAGAAATCGCTCTCGGTGCGTAAGGTTTTTTTACCAAATTGAACTGAAATATTTTTTTTATCATTAATACAATATTTGCCATTAGAAAACCCCTGGGGAGAATGTTGTCCAAAAAAAGTTATCACCCTAATGTACATATTGCACTTGTTCAAGAAAAGAGTCATAACTCAAAATAAATTCTTTGCAAGAAAACGACATAAAGTGGTATCTCTACCCACTTAGATCGGCTTTTCTGTTGCTCAAGAGTACAGAGATATATCTAAAAAGTTAACAGTGGCTAGAGATGTATGTCGTTTTCTTGCAAACTAAATGGATTTTGTAAAACTTTGAGATATGACCCTTTCGTTGAACAAGTGCAATATATGATCATATATGGTCTTTCATATGAACATATATGATTTAGCTAATCATATATATTTACATATGTATGATACAATATCTGACCATATACTGTCTCATATGTGACCATGCGATGAGCCTAAAAGTAATGGGTGGACTCATTACCTTGTAGGGGGTAAAGTAACTGGTAACTTATATGGTTACATGTTGGGAAAAAGTATTGCGTATATAAATAGATTTTCATAAAAAAAATGCATAAAATTAGTTTTTAACGATATTTTTTTTTAATTAAATAAATAACTTTTCTTTTTTTTTACTAAATAAATTACGTGGTCATGCTGGGATTCAAACCTGGGGTCTCTGATATTTAGCAATTAGTTAGGCGAGAACTCTAGCAACTGAGCTATCGATAAATATAATATTTTATTGCTTAAAATGTAAATGAGTTGTTGTGCTTCGTGTTTTTGTTCGTGATATCAAAAATATACAACTTTCCCCTTCACAAATAAATGTGTCTATAAATACATTTTCAAAAACATATATTAATAATTACTTTGCGTTTATAATTCATGCATTATGTAATTGATGATAGGTAAGTCAATACTTAATGTTTTGAAGTTATGTAAGATGTAATGAGGTATCATTACAAGGTAATGTATGAGTGTTCAATTATCGGTAACTCATTACTTCTTGTTGGGAAATAATAATACAGGTAAGGAGTGCACATTACGAGGTAATGCATTTCTTGATCGCACACATTACCAAAGTTTTGCTGGGATATGAACATACATAATTATAAATGTGTATTTATGCATCATATATGAGCCTCAAATTTTCGATCCGAACATATATGTAGAAATATGAGATCATATATCGTCATATATTGAACAATATATGTATATATATGATCAGCTATAGCCATATATGATCATATATAATATCCTATATGACCATATATGTTCATATACGATCCCATTTCTGCTGGGATTGTTTAAAGTTTATCAATACCACCAAATTTCATATTTTTTCTACAAATAGTGACTTTCACTTCACCTATTCTCGTTTTAAATATCAAGGACTTTAAACGAGTTTAACAAAGTTTTTTTTTTTAAAACTATTGAATAATTGTTTTCTAAACAAAATATGTTTTAAAAATTTACCGAAATATCAGCAATAAATTTACTAAAACTGTAGTTAAGAAAATTATACAAATTATACAAATTTGAAATTATTAAAATTATAATTAATCACTTTCATAGATTTAATATTCTTTTTAACCCTTACGAAATAAAACAAATAGCTTACAAATAGGTTTAGCATTGAACTTCAATAAAATTTGTAAATAAATTAATTAGTTAGACATTAAGTTGTTTAAAAATATCAAAACAAAATTTCCTTATCAGTCTATAGGTCAAAAGATCTTTTTCGCTCGTTCTCTTTGTGTCTGCCTCAGAAAATTATTTAGCGCTACAGGAAAAAAAAAAATAACTAAAATTTTGATAAAAAATTAATAAAGTTGTCATTTTTAATAAAGGTATATTTAATTTTAGCGAAAAATGATAAAAAACTATAAAAAAAATAATAAACTAAAAATTAGAAAAAAAAAAAAATAATTAACAAATAAATTTAAAAAAAATTACAAAATTATAACAAAAAATAGCATAAACAATTAAAAAAAAAGAAATTACTAAAAAAAATAATATAAAATATTTTACAATTTCTGCTGACAATGTTTTTGAATGTTCCGTCAAAACTTAACCTACACTCAAATAAAAAGGTTAGTAACGTCAGCAAAAAATTTTGCTGAGTCAGCAAAATTTTAGTCAAGAAGGTGCTTGCAAAAAAATGCTTATGTCAGCAAAATCATTTGCTGAAATTCTGCGAGCAACAAAACAAAATTAGTAGATTCAGCAAAAGTTTTGCTAAAACTTAGTGGATTAAAAATTAAAAACTCTTGCTAAACATTAGTAAAACTTTTGCTGAACATTAGTAGAAAAAAATTTGTAGAAAATGTTTACTTTAGTTAAAACATATTGTTGTGATTCTTTTTAAAATAATTTACAATACGTTACAAAAAATAAAAATTTTTGTACTCCCACATTGGCGACATGAATTAATGTAATATCTAAAACCATATAAATAAGTATATATTTATAACATAAGCAAAATTATCTTTCAACTACTTACATCAATGGTTGTCTTAAAGATGCTATATTTTAAAGGAACGCTAATGCCGCAGAGAATTATAGAAACGAAACGAAACGAAAACATAACAAAATGTAGCATATACAACCCTTTTTGCAATAAGAAATGAATGGAAAACAGATACAAAATCTTCCATGGTTGATTTTTTTATGTGTTTTACTACAGTTGTACTTTTTAGTATAATTTTCCTCTTCACTACTACATCTTGATATCTAATTCATTTTGAGTATAACTTTTAATCTGGTTGTTGTTCACACTATTGATGTGCTAATCAGCACATTTTTTTTAGCAAAATAAATTAGTAAAACATTAGTAAAATATTAGTAAAACATAAGTACAAAACAGTTAAGTGCTGACTAAGTATAACTAAAATTTTAGTTTAAAACATAATTTTAGCAAAAAATTTTGCTGAAAAATAGTATACCTGAGTTACAAGATGTTTTACTAACTTTTCTATTAACTTATTTTTTTTAATGTATAATTAAATTAAAATTTTATCTAAAAATAAACAAATGTGTCAGTTAAAGTATTTAAAATTATAATTGTGTTCATTAGTATCGTGAATTTTAGATCGATTTAATAAAATTCCTTAAGATGGAGTTGTTACGAGTATTTACAACTAAATTCCAGTTGAATTAACCGAACTTTGTTGTGAAAACTAATGTTCAGTTGTTTCAACCGACTGAAATTCGTAATAAACGAATTTGAGTCATACAAACCGAATTTTAGTTGGAAAATATGTAAATTTTTCTCTGTGTGCAGGTTTAAAAAGCTATCTTGAGTCGAATGCGAAAGTTTTAATACCGTAGCATCTAGAATATTAAAACTTTTGATATGTTCTTCGACATATAATTAAAAATTATCGAAATATTCATAGCGCCTAAAACACCTCATAGCGGAGTTGTCAGTTAAAAAAAGTTGCCTTGAGTAGAATACAAGTTTTTTTGTTTTTCTTTATATAACTGAAAATTTACTAAATATTCATAGCGCCTCTAAAATTCGCATTGGTTCATCTTATTCTTTAGCTCTAATTTATATTAAAATTGCACACAATAAAGAAAAAGGCCTGTCTTATTATAATTTAAGTTCGTTTTCAAATTTAGTACAATTTTAAAGCTTAAACTAGAAACACATAAACAATATTTTAAATAAAAGTATAAATTAAAAAAAAAAAAAAAAACAATGGCGGTAAAAATAAATTTCGTCTATATTTTCGTAATAGTTTTCTCTATATTAAATACATTAATAACACAAACAGCAGCTTATCAAGCTTTAATACCAGCAGGTATTTTCTTGATTAAAAATATAAAAAAAAAATCTATGGACTATGCCTAAAATACCCAAAAGTTACAATTTTTACAAATTATACACTATTATCACAAAACGCGGGGATTTTGTATACGAATTACTTGCGTTTATGAGGAAAGGGTTCAATAAAAAAAAGTATATAATTCAAAAAACACAAGCCGCCAGTTTTTAATGGTTCCAATACATTGCAGCTAAACCAAAATCCAACCAGCCATTTTTAAAGTTAGCTCGGATCTTAAGTCTTCTATATATATTCATGATCAGGGTAAATAGCGATGTTAAATAGCGGTGCTTATAAGCGATATACTCCGCCAATGTACAAACTGAGTTGCTTTTCATTCAAATTGTTTTTTGATATAATAAGCAGTTTAATATTGAAATGTGACAATTTTTCTTCTGAGTAGTTTGGTATTAAAAATTATGAAAATCGGTTTGTGAGTGAAATATGAGGACATCTCTAAAATCTTATCCAAAATGGTACGTTTTAGCAGAGCCCGAAAATGTATTATTTTATAAGCAACATTTCTAAATGTTTTCACATTTTAGCTCAGAGTTAAATATGAGGCCATCTCTAAAATCTTATCCAAAATGGTACGTTTTAGCAGAGCACGAAAATGTATTATTTCATAAGCAACATTTCTAAATGTTTTCACATTTTCGCTCAGATTTTGTTCACCAATTTTTTTTCAATAAATTTTTTCGCGTTTTTCTTTTTAGAAAATGGATTAATTCCTAGAGTTTGTTTTACGCGAATCTTTTCTTCCACAAAATAAATTTTTGTTTTACAAAATGTTTTAATCTAAATGGATTGAAAATACACACACACAGAAAAATAAAGTGACACCCGAATATTATTTTGGTGTCTATAACAAATAAATTCGTATATAACAAACATATTCAAATTCGATTTCTGAATATTTTGGGTGTTGCAACTAAACGTTTGTTTTATTACCGAATTTTCTGGATGAAACCAATATTAAGTTAATCCAATCGATTACACAAGTAGTAGCCGAATTTCAGTGTTTAAATGCCTTAATTTTTCTCTGTGTGCAATAGCCGACTCTAGATTAGACTAGAGTGACACTATGCACTGCGACCAGAAATTGGTATTTTGTGCTGCCAGCGAATACACCCTATAGGTTGAGGCTCCCTACTAAGCCAACTATCTTACCAGGTAAACAGTTCCAAACGTCCGATGGCGTCACTGTCGGAGAGCCTCGGACATTTGCAGAGAACATGCTCTGAGGTCTCGGGTTCCAATTCACAAAACCTGCACGTATCCGTAGAGGATCGTCCCATCTTATACAATTGATATCTAAGGCCACAGTGTCCCGTGAGGTAACCCGTCACGGTCCTTAGTTCGCCCCTTGTCATAGACAAGAGTTTCCGCGACCTCTCCCCAGAAAGAGATATAAACAGCCTCGCCTGTCGCTGCCCAGGCGATCTGGCCCAATAGGCCCCAAACTCCGACTCCCTCCATCTTCTGAGCCTCTCTCTGACATACCCATTGGGTACGCCACAGAAGGGTTCAGGGCCAATGAATTGTCGACGAGCTCCGCAGTTGGCCAAACAGTCAGCCCGTTCGTTGCACTCATGCCCCTCATGGCCAGGAACCCAGCCCAGTGTCAAGGAGTTGTTAAGTCCTAGACGATTAAGAGAGTCGATGCATTCCTTAACCAGACCCGACGACACATCTTGAGCCCTCAAGGCACCAAGAGCCGCCTGACTGTCAGATAGAATGTAGATCGTGGCCCCACGTGTCCTCCTCCGCAGACACTCTTCCACACAGATACAGATAGCGCAGACCTCCGCCTGAAAATCGGAGGGATAGCTGACTCTAACTCTATCACTTGTTTTGTATCCAGATTGTTATTCTCCTGTGCAGTTTTTTGTTATAAATAATGAAAATTGTTTTGGAGGTTAAAAAAAATGTGTCTGAAATATGGGATATCTCTAAAAACAAAATGTTACATTTTAGCAGAGCACGGAAATGTATAATTTTATAATAAGCATTTCTAGAGGTGCTCACATTTGCAATAAAAATTTTTTTTCGCTATTTTTCCACAAAATTTTATTGTTACACAATTTTTTTTTTTTTACCAAAAACATTTTGGCACGAAATTTTATTTTTCTCAATTTTTTTCGTGGACTTATGTTCTTTATTTCGTTTGATTTTGTGTTATTTTTCTTATTTTTTAATTAGCCGATGATGGAAAATGTTCATATCGTGGTGATAAGTTAGAAGTTGGTACACATTCTGGTCCAGCACCTTGTTCAAGTTTGACATGTCACGAAGATGGTTCAGTTTTAGTTGAAGGGTAAGAGTTTAAATTAAATGTTTTATTTTTATTTTTAAAAATTTAAAAAAAAAATGTATTCAAACGAATATGGTTGTTAATATGTTTCTTAAATAATGTATTGCAAATGGTGCCAAATAAAAGAAGTCGATTTTTTTTTTAACTTTAACCCCTGCCGAAATTAGGCCGAAAATTACAAATTTTTGGAAAAAGTGTATTTTGTTTTAATATCCAAAATTCGTAATTTTTTATTCCATTTAATCCTTTAATATATTAAAAATTATTTATATATGGAATTTTGACTTCATCGGATATGATTAACCCACTTTAGCTTGTAGTCAAAAAAGATGCACAAATTAGATAAAAATGCAGAAACATGTTTTTTTAAATTAATTTTCAAATACCTGATTTGGAGATGTCGATTGATATTTTTATCATATATCTGGCGTTAGGCAAAAAGGTATTAAGTCAAAAATGCATTTTGAGTTTTTGTTTGGGTTTAACTCAATTTTCGTTTGGTATCAATAACTTAAGTCTAGCATAACTGCTTCCCATAGTAATCCTTTGCGCTTTAGGCAATAAAATCAGAAAAATGCATATTTTGTTTGGTATTAACGAAAAACTCCAGTTTCTGACTTAAGACCTTTTCGCCTAACTAACAAAATACAATAGATTAAATTTAAAGAAAAAATTTAAAAATGATAATTCGTGTTTGTGTGTAGATTTATATGTGTAGGATTATAATTTATGTGTGTAGGATTATAACTTTTTTAATTTTTTTGCAAATATGCAAGCTCCAGTTTAAATATTGTATAGGGCATGGTTTAAATATTGTATTCACTTTTTCGCGATCGTTTAAAAAGCTCATCTACCAAATCCATATAAGTTTTGTATATGTAGCTTTCCAAGCCAACTGTCCAAAAATGCCAAACTAACAAGGTTTGTTCTTCTATACGAGACTAAAAAAAAAATGGAACAACTTTTCAAATAATGTTATTTCATCATTTTTTATTTATTATTTAGCTGTCTTTTGAAAATGCTAGAAATTTGATTATATCAATATAATTTTGTTAAGAATTTGAAAAAACTTAAATTTTTTTAAAAAATTCAGAACTAGTTCCGAATTTTTAGAGTAATAGAAAACTCAATTTATTTTAAAATCGCCCAAACATTTCTTTGTATTTTTTTTATTTCTAAAAAAAATTTAAATGTTTTTTTATCGACCCAGAAAAATTTATAGTGTAACTAGTGTTCGTTTTGGAGAAAATATTCGTTGAATTTCATGAATTTGAGTCAATGCATCATATAATAATACATCAATACATCATTTATACAGGGTGTCCGCCGGGAAGGTATACTACTTTGTTTGTTTATAACTTTTGATTAAATGAAAGAGAATGGATCTTATATTGATAAATGTTTTATTTAATGTCGGCAATTATGTATGGAATACAATATCAGATAAATGTCCGCCTCTGTTAGCCTTAAAAATGTGAGCCCTTTGAGCACACTTTTTCATTACATTCTCACACATTTCACGCGGTATTTCATTAATTTCATCACGAATATTTTGTTTGAGTTGCTTAAGCGTTTCTGGTTTGTTTGCATAAACCTTGCTTTTCAGATATCACCACAAAAAGAAGTCCGGAGCAGTCAATACAGGCGACCGTGGAGGCCAATCAACATCACCATTTCTTGAAATAACTTGTTGTGGGAAGGGGTCTCGCAGTAATTCCATTGTAATCCTGGCTGTATACGATGTGGCACCGTCTTGTTGATACCACGTGTTAATCAAGCCCAAAGCATGCAGTTGTGGCGTTAAAAAGTTTTCAATCATATCACTATATCGCTACCCATTCACAGTTACCGTTACGCAGTTTTCATTTTCCAAGAAGTAAGGCCCAATGATTCCTCCTGACCAAATTGCACACCAGACTGTCACTTTTAATGGATGCAAACGTGAGTGATGAATAATTTGAGGGTTTTCCATTGCCCAGAACCGACTATTCTGTTTATTCACATATCCATTTAAATGAAAATGTGCCTCGTCACTCATTATGATTTTTTCATGAAAATCGGGATTGTCATGGGCGAGCTGTAACATCTTATTGGCATATGTACGGCGGCGTAAATGGTCTTGTGGAAGAAGCTCTTGTGTCAACTGAATCCTTGTGCAAAATTTTTGCCAAAGTTGTTCTTTGAAGACAAAGCTCCTGAGCACGGCGTCGAATTGAGGTTGATGGATTGTTTTGAACTCTTTCTTGGGCAGCAGTAATGTTTTCAGCCGATCTTGCAGTACGTTGTGGCCCATGCTTGGGCCTATCACATACAGGACCTCTTTCTTCGAAATCATTCACTACAAGATAAATAGTGCGTTTTGTTGGCACTTTGTTCCTCCCAAAAATTTCACGTAACTTTTTCATCGTCACAGTAATCGATGATTGGTTTTGATAAAATGTTTTAACAATTAAAACACGTTGGTTTATCGAATATTTTTCCATAATAAATTTGCCACGTGTCTATTTCACGACTGCCAAATATTAACTGTCAAGACTAATGTTTACCAAAATGGCGGCAAACAAAGTAGTATACCATCCCGGCGGACACCCTGTACAATATCATACATGGCGTATGAGCAATAAATAATTCATATAATAAAATTACAAAGAAATATTGAAATATATATGGAGAAATATATTCAATGAATATATTCTCCAGAACTAATACGAGTTACACTATGAAACTTTCTGGGTCGACAAAAAAAAAAAAAAAATTGCCAGATTTTTAAATAAATTAAGTTTTATATTACTAAAAAAATTCAGAACAAGTTTTGATTTTGAATTTTTTCGAATTCTCCATAAAAAAAAATATATTTATATAGTCCCATTTCTAGGATTTGCCGAATTCATTTAAATTTAAAAAGCTGTTCCACTTTTCATTAGTCTCTTATAGGTAAACTAATACTATAAGTTTGGCCTTCCTGTAGCGAGGCATTTGGAGTAAAATACTACTATATTTAATTTCAAAAATATGGTATATAAAAAACTTCAATGCATTTGGTGCGTGAACTTTTTTCACGATCGCGAAAAAGTGGAGTCGCAATTCTTAGTTGGTCTTAGACTCCTTTCCAGGAAATTTTATGAAAATGTATTATTCTATCAAAAATCAAACAAAATGTGAATATCTGCATCAAAGTTTGCAAAATTTTGGAAAAAATTTCACTTAAATTTGATTAAATTATTATTAGCTTTACTTTCATTTAAAAAATATTTAACCCTTAGTGGGCTGGGCACAAAAAAAACCATAAAATCTACTTTATATTATGCCTACAAAAGCAAAAAGCTTTTAAATTTGATAAAAAAAAAATGCTACTAGATACAAATATTAGTTTTTTATTAATTAATAATCATATAATTACAAAGTATATACTATTACCCTAACCTAGCACTAGCTACTATGGCTTTCGGCGCGTTGTAGCGAAAACAGACCAGTGCCTCCGGTGGGAATCGAACCCACGACCCCCTCACTGATAAGCCAGCACGCTACCAACTAGCCTACCAGTACGCACATACAAATATTAATTTTATGCAATTTGATCCCTATAGGGTTAATGTTTTCACTTTTAACCAAAAAAGACCCTATAGGAAATTTACAGAATGACTTCATTCAGATTTTGATTAAATTTGGATATGTGATATGGGGTACTAAACTAACGCTATTCTATATCGTAACAATATTACTTTTATGATTTAAATAGGTGTGGCCAAAAATGGCTCCAGTATAATTTTTTCCATTTTTTTTCCATTTTTTCACATTTATTCCAAAGTAACTATACAAAAATTTGTATCGAATTTAAGGGCATTATTAAGACAAATCTGACGATTTCCAAAAAAAAAATTAAAATAAAACCAACGAAACGTCGAGTGGAACGATGGAATAATTTGATTTTTATTTACATCCAAATATAAATTAGCTGAGCATAAATAGTCCGGTAAAAGTAAATTCCAAATAAAATGGTATATGTTTATTCGTTTTTCCTGGGACCATTTTGGACACCACATTTTTAACCCTTAAACAAATTAAACCTTATTATTTGTTTGCTATTAATATTCTCCAGTAAAATTTTGTACTATTGAGCAATTCCATTTAATATCACCTTGAAATTAATTGATGTTTTCCGATTTTGATAAAATTTTGTAAGTGTGTGCAAGTATCAAAAAAATTTTTTTTTTGTTTTTCTTTTTTGAAAACTCTGGCAACCCTATAGTTTCAAATTGTAGGATAGGGACTTCACTTAAGAGGTCATAACTTTTGATGTGTAAAAAATATCGACAAATTTGCATAAGAACGGCTATGTTTTGGGGTATAAAAAAAGTAAATAAAAAAATTTTTCAAAAAAAACTTTAAAATCAATTTTTGGAAGTAATCGTTTTTTTTTTTATTTTTGAAATTTTTATAGAAATAGCTACATATGTGTTCTAAATACCCTGAAAATAGCTTCAGAGTGTACATCTCCTTACTTAGTAAAATATCAGCAAAAATGTAGTAGTATTTACACTTGGGTGGGTAGTAGTATGTACACTTGGTATGGAAGCTCGATTTTCACCGTAGACGTATCGTCTAGTGGACTTTTTTGCTCAGTACAATCCCATGAATCAGAAACGCGAAGCGCCCATTAAGTTTTTTTTCCTTCCATACAAATCGCCCCACCCTAATGTACACCAGAAAATGAGTTTTTTTTCTGGTGTACATATTTCTACATTTTTTCTGATATCTCACTAAGTAAGGAGCTTTCCACTCTGAAATGTATTTCAGGATATTTAGAATAAATGTGTATAAAAATTAAAAAAAAAGGATTTTTTTCAAAAATTTTTATTTTTAAAAAATGTGTAAATTTTTTTTTATATATTTTTTATACCCCAAAACCTAGCCGTTCGTGTCGATATTTTTTACACATCAAAAGTTATGACCTTTTAAGTTAAGTCCCTACCCCACAATTTGAAGATATAGGGCTGCCAGAGTTTTCCAAAAAACAAAAAAATTTGTATACTTGCGTTCACTACCGCACACACCCACACAATTTTATCAAAATCGGAAAACATCGATTAATTTCACGGTGATATTAAATGGAATTGCTCATTGTAAATTTTTATAAAATTTCATTTAGTTTTTAAATATATATTTTTTTTTCAAATTTGACTAATTTTAAGTTTGACTCTGTCTTTATTGTATTAAAACAAATTCGACCATTAGAATAAGAAAAGTTTGTTGTAAAAATATAAACATATCGATTTCTTAATAGTAACGAAACTTTAGCTTATTTAATAAAAAAAAAAATCTTGAGCTTATTGTCTAAAATTCATTATTCAATATTATGAAATCCAAGCTCAAAAGTCACTAAAAGTCAAAGTAATACAATGTTTTCATTTTAAATCAATTCTTTCAACAGAATATATTTTAAATGCAATTAAATTTGTTTGGATTTTTTGTTTTTTGTTTTATTTATATTTTATTGTTTTAATTAGCACAAATACATAATGAACTAAAAAAAATAAAATATATCGCACACCTAGTTCAAAAGTGACTTAACTCAAAATTTTAGTTTTTTGGGTTTATATGCTTAAACTATGCACAATACACTTGTTTATCTATAAAAAAATATCAGTGTATTTTGTTGATGTTAACTGTTGTTATATCTTTCTTTATGTTTCAATTGGTATAAAGTTGCAAATATTTTATTTCGATTTCTGAAAAATTAAAAATTTTGAGTTGAGTCACTTTTGAACTAGGTGTGCGATATGAAAAATTAAATAAGTTCAAGCATTATCAGAAGAAATAATACGTATTAAATATAAAAACGAAATATAAATTGAAAATTAATAACAAATTACACAGGGCAACATTGACATTATAGTATTTCTTAAGAAGTTTTACTTTTGATCAAAAGTATATTTTTATTTAAGTTTAAATGGTAAGTGGGAAAAACGGATCAATAAGTCCGTGACTTTTCGAACTTCCCTCGTGGTTATATCAAATGCAACACTGCTCCCATCAAGTACCACCTGTTAATAGACTACTGTCAAATTTTGTGCAAGTTCCGTCATTTACTTCGCGTTTAACAGCTGTTTAGAACATATAACCTCGTGGATTTTTTTAAAAATGGAAAAAAGTGAGTTTCGAGTGCTCATTAAACATTATTTTTTACGAAAAAAAACCGTATGGGGACTCTGCACCATCGATTTCAATGGTAAAAAAGTGATTTACTGGCTTTCGTTGTGGTCGCACAAGTACAAATGACGCTGAACGTTCTGGACGGCCAATTGAGTTCAATACACCCGAAAATGTCAAACAAATCCACGATATGATATTGGCCGATCGAAGAGTAAAAGTGCGCGAGATTGTTGATGCCACAGGCATTTCATACGGCAGTGTGGTTTCGATTTTAAATGATCAGTTGGGTTTAAGAAAGCTGTCTGCTAGATTGGTGCCGCGTTTGCTCTCAATTGACCATGAACGTAATCGTGGCCAATAAGGTGAGGGCAACAGTTTTTTGGGATGCACGCGGGATAATCCACGTCGATTACCTTCAAAAGGGAAAAACAATAAACGGTGAATATTATACCAACTTATTGAACCAAATTAACGAGGATTAAAAAAAACGACTCCATATGGCCAAGAAATGCCTATTTTATGAACCTCGAAACATCATATTTTTTGGAAGGGATACAAAAATTGGAGGAACGTTGGACTAAGTGTATTGAGCTAAAAGGAGATTATGTTGAAAAACAATTTTTTTTATTTTTACAAAAAAAACTGTGTTTCATTCAAAAAGCCACGGACTTAAATGATTCAAGTCCGGATGATTTTTTTAAAATAGTACGATTTCCCTCATTACCCCATACTCCCTTACTCTAGTTTAAAATTAAGGTCATTATTATAAAAGCTTGGAAATAGATTTGGTTGATTCCTTTTAAAAAGCTCACTCCATTCCATCTGAAATATTTTACTATAACCCTACATAACAAAATTTCAACATACCCAGCAAAAAATAACCTGGATTTGGTAAGCAGTAACTACATTTGTATGATTCCTAAATAGCGCTTCACCGCCTTGCCTACTATTAAGCAATTAGGGAAGGCATTCTTCCCAGAATGCCTACTTTGAAGCAGTGAATAATGCTTACAATGAAGCAATAAAGTATACATACCATGAAGCACTAATGTTGTCAACAAAAAGAGCTTCTTAGTGCCTAAGAAGGCATGATTTTTTTGCTTCTAAGAGCACATGAAAGAAGCGCTTCAAAAGAGACATACCAAGTGGGACATCGCGAACAAAAATCATACCTTCTTTATATGCTTTGGAAGCGCTTCTTTATCAAATAATGACTTCCGGAAGCGCTTCGGGGTAAGCACTATTTTTTGCTGGGTAAAATTATGCAAATTTAACTGTAAAATTTTTATCAATTTATTTTTCTTTGTCTTTGTAGATGCGGCAAACTTTGGATACAAAATTGTAATAGTGGCGAACGTTTAAATCGTGAAAAACCATATCCGGAATGTTGTAAATTAGAATA
Organism: Delia radicum; assembly: GCA_021234595.1. NCBI lineage: Eukaryota > Metazoa > Arthropoda > Insecta > Diptera > Anthomyiidae > Delia > Delia radicum. Next base: position 18,837,470 of record CM037852.1, on the reverse strand, counting down.
TAAATGTAAAAATCCAGATGGTTCATCATATTATATAGAAAGAGATGCTTCAAAAAATCAACAAAAAACTGAAAATTCAACGTAGTTTGAGAAAATTTTTAATCATAATTTTTAATATAGAATAAAATTTAAAAATTCTAGGTAGAACTATAATTGACTTAAATAAACTTAAATGTTTTATTTTTTGTATGCGCCAAGAAATTAAATTGTATTTTTGTTTAATTTTCAATGAATGTTTTGTTTTGGTGACAAATTGTATACACAATTAAATTATTTGTTAATACAAGAAAATCTTAATTGAAAATTACTCCATTAACCTGCCAGCAAACAAGCTACAAAATGAGTCAGAAATGAGCTAAAAAAAAATATTATTAAAACTTAAATTTCTTGTATGAAAGTGGTTCATCCAAAAGAGCCTTTCTTTTTGATTCAAAAATGACTCAGGAACTATAAATAATAAAACTCTTTCTGCTAAAAAAACAATCTTTATTGGATCCTTGTTTAACTTGTTCACAAAATATTCAAATTCAATTACATTTCTGCGTCAGTTCTGAACCATTTTTTTAGATTAAATAATGTTCTTCAAAGTTTGTGTCTTTTATGATTCTTTTTGTAAGGCCCATATTTTCGTCCAAAATATGAGTAATTTTTGACAGTAAAATTTTGAAATTTCAAAAACATGTGTTCTATTTGATTAATTTTTGACTCATAGAATAGGAACCCTCAGAAACGTACACAAATTTGGTTGGCTACACAGAAAGAATTTCTTGGACGTGTTTTAATGAAATCTTTTCATTAAACTGATGCAGTTTTTCTTCACAAAGTGCATGACAAATTTCCTAAACTTTATAAAAAAAAAGCTTCATAGTTTTAATGGAACTTTTAGATTAATCGTTTAAAGTTTTTAATAAATATAATAAAATTTTTCATTGAATTTTATTAAAAACTGCATTAATTTAATAAAAAGTTTCAATGTACGAGTTTCAGTAACATTTCATAGATATAATGCAAAAATTCATTGCTATCATGCAGAGAATTCTCTCAGTGTGAGCATACAAATTATTGTTTTTATTTTTTGGTACAAAATTATTAAAATTTTGTTTTATTTAAAATAAATTTATATGGATTTAGGCACTATTTAATTTACTTATAATAAGTTTTAAAATTTATATTTTTAATTTTCATTATATTTTTCCATTTGTTTCCATTAGGCCCTCTTAACTCAATTTTAGTTCTTCTCGTAATCTTCTCGTAATTGCATAATTAGTTCATAGTTTATTTTTAACATAATTATTCTTATTTATTTCTTTTTTTTTTAATAAAATATATTTTGAAAAAGAGACTCAAAAAGCGAATTTTAAACTTAAGACGGGTTATTCAAATTAAGTTAGCACCTTACTAAAATTTAGTTCACACTTAACTAGAATTAAGTTCATCGGGATTTCTTGAATAAAGTTCAGTTTCTCTGAAAGCAAAAAAGTTTTTAATTTATAGTCATTACAGTTTAAATTTAACTAGAATCAAAATAAATTATATAGTAAATATAAATTATAAACTTAAAGTTATTTTATTAGTGTCCGACCGAACAGTTCGGCCAGAAAATGCATTTGGTCTGTATTCGGTATTTTAAAGCATTATGTACAAATTTGGCGGATGGAAAAATGTTTATTGGGCTGATTAGATACTATTTTGAGTGTCAAATTTGAAGAAAAGTCTGTAGTTAGTTCACTGTTCGGCCTCAGAAAGTTCGGCCAAATTGAAAATAGTTCGGCGGCCGAACTTTTAACTTTATAGCTAAACTTCGGCTTTTCTCTTAAATTTTATACACAAAATCGAATACCAATACCAAAATTTGTCATCATTGCCTCTAGATATCAAAAAACCGACAAAATATAGTTTTTTGGCCGAACTGTTCGGTCGGACACTATATTTTATTCTGCTTTAAGCATCTTCAAATTAATTTTAAAAAAAATTATACTTGAATTTAATGTAAATCTACTTTAGTTCACAAATTTGACAAAATTTAAGTGAAAAACAAACTAAATTTAAGTTTGAAGAAATTTTAAACAAGTTAGCATAAATTTGCTAAATTTGTCTTTAAATTTAGTGAAATTTTTTAAAATTTGATAAACTCTTTCGGGTGTCTAATTTCAGATTTAAGAGAGCCCAGATTCTGCCAAAAAATTTCTATATTAATTTGTAAATTCATAGGCTTTTTCACAATTAAACTATTGTATCTAATTTTTCAAATAAAATTGTGTTCGAAATTGCATTTAATATACAGGGTGTCTGGTAGCAGATTTATATTTTCAAACTTAAATAAAAAACGTAATAATTGACACAAAGTTTTATTAAGAGCATTGAATGATAGAATGGAAATGCGGATTTTGTTTTTAAAAGATTATGTCATCCAGATTTCTTCCGTCGAATTGAACACATTGTATTCTGCACCACACGCTGCAGTAAACTTAGTTCAATTGAGCTGATTTCTTGACGAATATTTTCTTTTAAAGCCACAAGAGATTGGGGATTGTCATTATAAACTCTCTCTTTGAGGTAGCCCTATAAAAAAAAACTCCATGGGATCCACTCGGTCCTTCACGTATTCGCCGAATACCGAACTTTGAACAAAATTGTCGACAAGCAATAACGTAAGAATCATTACTCTTAAAAAATGTCTCCACAGCAAACGCGCGATTCTCACTCGACCACTGCGACATCGTGACTGACAAATCCGCACAATCAATAATTCCAACGGCGCCACCCTCCCTCCGCACCGTTTATTACTTTTTGAAATGATCGTATTTAAAAATATAAATTTGCCACCAGACACCCTGTATATTGCGCACTAAAATATGAAGAAAGAGTTTGTTTCAGTGATATCATTCATTTAACCGATAACTGAAAATTGTTTCCTATTTTTCCAAATTATTGAGTTTTATATTTTTTTTTTTTTAAAGTAACGATCAGTAACGATTTTCAATTTGAATCGGTAATCGGTAAAAAGCTTCTTGCTTTTTACCGATTAAAGCGATTTACAATTTTAGCAGTTTTCGTTTTTATTTTGGTTACGATTGAAATTTTTTAAATATAACGGTTATTATGGTATTTTGATCGGTTACGGTTTTCAATTTGAATCGCTATTTTAGCGGCCACCATCCCATTCAAGGATGACAATCTAAACAAATATCTGTAACGGTTTTCGTGACGGTTACATTTTGTTCTTTATTTTTAATATGTATTTTATCGCTTATCGGTTCGTCGAGTTGAGCGATTTTCGGTTTTCAATTTTAACAAATTTTCTTTTTTATTTCGTTTTTGAAATATAACGGTTATTCTATTTCGATCGGTTACGGTTTTCAATTTGAATCGCTATTTTAAACGGTTACGGCTTTAAAGCGGTCACCATTTAATTCAAGAATGATAATTGAAACGAATATCTGTTGCGGCTTTCCTCGAAATTTTGTTCAACTAAATTTTTTTAAATTTTTCTTGAAATTATTTTCGCCAAATTTCTTCTGCTTATCCATCTTGAACCAGTCACGTTTTAGGTCATTTAAGGCCAATTGACCGCCTTTTTCCCATAGGGCAGTTATTTAAATAATGACGTCATTGTATAATTTCCCATTTAAAAAATGGCTGTAAAATTATTATTTCCCAATGAAAATGAAAATTATTCAAGTTCGAGGCCATATACTCTATATTTCTTCATTAGGATATTGTCCTAACAAATAATCTATAGAGTTTTTGTTTTCAAATTTATTATTTGACCCTTTCAGGAATGTGTTGATAGATCTATTTCGGGAATTTTCTAGGTTCCCATCATCAGAACACGTTTTGAAAGCGGTAACAATCCCATGTCAAACATCAAGCATTCATATGAACTAGTTTACTCACTACATGAGAACTAATATACATATGATTTTGAAGTTAAAGATTATAACCATTGATCAAAAAATAAATTGAAAACTTGTTTGTGTGTATGTCTACCTTTGGTAAATATTCAATACACGTTTTTGTTTTTTTCCTCCTTTTTATGTTTTGTTAAGTTTGTAAACAAAACAGGGGAAGTTGTTTACAAACTTAACAAAACATAAAAAGGAGGAAAAAAACAAAAACGTGTATTGAATATTTACCAAAGGTAGACATACACACAAACAAGTTTTCAATTTATTTTTTGATCAATGGTTATAATCTTTAACTTCAAAATCATATGTATATTAGTTCTCATGTAGTGAGTAAACTAGTTCATATGAATGCTTGATGTTTGACATGGGATTGTTACCGCTTTCAAAACGTGTTCTGATGATGGGAACCTAGAAAATTCCCGAAATAGATCTATCAACACATTCCTGAAAGGGTCAAATAATAAATTTGAAAACAAAAACTCTATAGATTATTTGTTAGGACAATATCCTAATGAAGAAATATAGAGTATATGGCCTCGAACTTGAATAATTTTCATTTTCATTGCACAATTAAAGGTCGAAAAAACATAATTTTTATTTTTAATAAAAATTATAACAAACTTGTGAAAAAAGGCAAAGTACCCGCCTAGTTTACTTCCCCTGTTTTGTTTACAAACTTAACAAAACATAAAAAGGAGGAAAAAAAACAAAAACGTGTATTGAATATTTACCAAAGGTAGACATACACACAAACAAGTTTTCAATTTATTTTTTGATGAATGGTTATAATCTTTAACTTCAAAATCATATGTATATTAGTTCTCATGTAGTGAGTAAACTAGTTCATATGAATGCTTGATGTTTGACATGGGATTGTTACCGCTTTCAAAACGTGTTCTGATGATGGGAACCTAGAAAATTCCCGAAATAGATCTATCAACACATTCCTGAAAGGGTCAAATAATAAATTTGAAAACAAAAACTCTATAGATTATTTGTTAGGACAATATCCTAATGAAGAAATATAGAGTATATGGCCTCGAACTTGAATAATTTTCATTTTCATTGCACAATTAAAGGTCGAAAAAACATAATTTTTATTTTTAATAAAAATTATAACAAACTTGTGAAAAAAGGCAAAGTACCGCCTAGTTTACTTCCCCTGTTTTGTTTACAAACTTAACAAAACATAAAAAGGAGGAAAAAAACAAAAACGTGTATTGAATATTTACCAAAGGTAGACATACACACAAACAAGTTTTCAATTTATTTTTTGATCAATGGTTATAATCTTTAACTTCAAAATCATATGTATATTAGTTCTCATGTAGTGAGTAAACTAGTTCATATGAATGCTTGATGTTTGACATGGGATTGTTACCGCTTTCAAAACGTGTTCTGATGATGGGAACCTAGAAAATTCCCGAAATAGATCTATCAACACATTCCTGAAAGGGTCAAATAATAAATTTGAAAACAAAAACTCTATAGATTATTTGTTAGGACAATATCCTAATGAAGAAATATAGAGTATATGGCCTCGAACTTGAATAATTTTCATTTTCATTGCACAATTAAAGGTCGAAAAAACATAATTTTTATTTTTAATAAAAATTATAACAAACTTGTGAAAAAAGGCAAAGTACCGCCTAGTTTACTTCCCCTGTTTTGTTTACAAACTTAACAAAACATAAAAAGGAGGAAAAAAACAAAAACGTGTATTGAATATTTACCAAAGGTAGACATACACACAAACAAGTTTTCAATTTATTTTTTGATCAATGGTTATAATCTTTAACTTCAAAATCATATGTATATTAGTTCTCATGTAGTGAGTAAACTAGTTCATATGAATGCTTGATGTTTGACATGGGATTGTTACCCGCTTTCAAAACGTGTTCTGATGATGGGAACCTAGAAAATTCCCGAAATAGATCTATCAACACATTCCTGAAAGGGTCAAATAATAAATTTGAAAACAAAAACTCTATAGATTATTTGTTAGGACAATATCCTAATGAAGAAATATAGAGTATATGGCCTCGAACTTGAATAATTTTCATTTTCATTGCACAATTAAAGGTCGAAAAAACATAATTTTTATTTTTAATAAAAATTATAACAAACTTGTGAAAAAAGGCAAAGTACCGCCTAGTTTACTTCCCCTGTTTTGTTTACAAACTTAACAAAACATAAAAAGGAGGAAAAAAACAAAAACGTGTATTGAATATTTACCAAAGGTAGACATACACACAAACAAGTTTTCAATTTATTTTTTGATCAATGGTTATAATCTTTAACTTCAAAATCATATGTATATTAGTTCTCATGTAGTGAGTAAACTAGTTCATATGAATGCTTGATGTTTGACATGGGATTGTTACCGCTTTCAAAACGTGTTCTGATGATGGGAACCTAGAAAATTCCCGAAATAGATCTATCAACACATTCCTGAAAGGGTCAAATAATAAATTTGAAAACAAAAACTCTATAGATTATTTGTTAGGACAATATCCTAATGAAGAAATATAGAGTATATGGCCTCGAACTTGAATAATTTTCATTTTCATTGCACAATTAAAGGTCGAAAAAACATAATTTTTATTTTTAATAAAAATTATAACAAACTTATTATTATTTCCCTCGAATTGTTTTTTCCGAATTATTTTGAAATTATTCGTCCAAATTTCTTTATTGTGATAAGTCTTAAAAAGTCATTAAAAAAGCTCTGTAAAATTTAACGATTGAAGAAAAGCGCTAAAAAAAATTCCGAAATTTTTTCCGCGAATTATTCAAATTCTTTCTAGTCCTCTAGTGTGCGACCGAAAACTTCGGCTAAAAACATGATGTTTGGCCGGTTGTATGGTATTTGGTGACAATGTGGAAAAATTTTGTTATTAAAAAAAAATTTTGTTGAGCCGTTTTAATTTGATTTTGAGCAAACAATTTTAGGAAAAAGCTGAAGTTTAGCTGTAAAGTTACATTTTTTGTGAAGGACTATTTTTTAAATTTAACACTCAAAATTCGCATCTAATTACCCCAATAAACATTTTTCCATTTGTCAAATTTGTCCATAATGATTTAAAATACCGAATACGGACTAAAAGCAAATTCATTGGTCGGGCACTAATTAACTCTTTTCCTCCGTATCGCAGTATTTGAATTATGACGTCGTTGTTTGATTTAAAAAAGAGTCGATACATATAGTGATGGAAAAAAAACGCGAAATTTTTTTTAATCAAAATTTTTTTTACGAAAAAGCTCGAGTACTAGTTTCCTATTATGTTAAAATTTTGATATATTGATTTTTTTATATTTTGATTTTATTTGATAGGATTTGAGAAAAGCTATGTTGTCTATACCCTATGGGGAATGGGACCGGTTCTGCGTGTGCCACAGGATCGGTCCCTTTGTGCCAGAGACCGGTTCTCTGCTAAACCCTACCCTATGTAAACAACTGGCAACTTTAGCATTGGCTTGTCATAGTTGGGGGTCATTTGTCCTGCTTTAAACCACATAGTGGCATGCCGCAGGACTAACCAAAGATGGGCATACCACAAGACTGTCGCAAAAGGGCCATGTCGTATATAATAAACAAGAACTAAACAGCTTACAATGGGTAAAATTCTGGCCAACTGGCTTTTTCTTGTTAATAAACATTCTGGTTAAGTGGTATGTCCTATCTTTACCAGTCACAGGATTGGTAATTTTAGGACAATTGACACTGCTTAACCCACTTCAGTATTAAATTATACCAGTCCTGTGATAAGTCCGTCTTTAACCAGTCACTTTTAGGTCAATTGACTCCTCATTCCCCATAGGGTAGTAACAATTAAAAAATATTTATGGCGTATTATTTGGAGCGTAGTTTAATCTTGCGCCGGTAAATTCAAATTAATATTTGGTGCTCAAAATGTGTGTAAACTAATGTAATATTGTGCCCTTATACGGATTAGTTTGTAATAATATAATTAACAAATTCTATGAAATAGAATATTAAACAGACATAATTCTATTTTGAGATTTTATCTAATTTTAAATTATTTCCTCATGACTTAGACACACCACTAGAAAAAAAAATTTATATTTTCACAAACTGTTTGTCTACTTTTATTAATATTGCCATGTTGATAAAGCTTTGGAAATTTTTTTCAATAGCAAATGGAACACAAATTTAATTGAACATTTTTAAGTCAAGTGTGTGCACAAGGGTTAATTATATTAAGGTGTAGTATAGAAACATGTATAAATTAAAAAGAGTTCGATGAAATATTAGTTTGAATTACAACATCGACTTAAAAAGTATATTAATATGAAGATCTTTTTCTTTTTTATGGTTTTGGGAAATTTTTATAGTATTAAAGGAAACGGAAATTTAACAAGCAATGATACAACAAGCCTGGTAAGAAGGATATACAGTTGAACTTCGATTATCCGTTTTGCTTTAAAACGGAAATAGCACGGATAATCGAAATAAATTTTATTATTTTTACATATTTTTCCCGAATTTTAATTCTTTTACTTTGCGTTTATGGAAAAAACAAGCCAATGCAATGTATGTGCTACACGGATAATAGAGATAAACCACGGTTAATAGAGGAAAATATAAAAACAACCGATTAAAGAGGTAAAGCACGGATAATAGAGGTAAATCACAGTTAATAGAGATGAAGATGTACCCGGCTAATATAGGCCCGAATAATCGAGATTTTACTGTACAAAGATTAACTCATTAGCGCAAAGGAGTGTCGCAATTTTGTTTAAAAATGTTTCGATTAACTGAGAAAAGTTTAAAATATGTCTAAATTAAAATTACCTTTTCATAAAATAAAATGATCAAAAATAGATTTTTATTATAGGCTCCCGTCATGGAAGACATTGATGTTCCCATTGTGGCTACAAAATTTAATGGAATGGAAACAGAATGGGGAACTATATTAAATGCAAGTAGAAAAAATAGTCAAAACTTTATTGATTTAGAAAAGAGGTAAATTGTTCGATAAATTTTGCTAAAATATTATTCAAAAATATAAAAAAAAAATGTTTACAGAAATAAAAATTTTTTAAAACAATATACCAAAGATATAGCAACGATTAAAAAGTTATTAACTGAATCTTTGGATATAAAGTCACTCAATCATAATCGTGACTGGACTGTTATACAAAGAAGACAAGATGGTTCAGTGGATTTTTATCGCAATTGGTTGGAATACAAGCGAGGTTTTGGCAATCCGAATGGTGAATTTTTCATAGGCCTCGAGAAATTACATGCCATGACCACCTATGGGGGACCTCATGAGCTATTAATTGTTTTAGAAGATTTCGCTAATAAGACACGTTATGCTAAATACGATAATTTCGTAATTGGCAGCGAATTGGAAAAATATGCGTTAAAAGAGACGGGAAGATATAAAGGTGATGCTGGTGATTCTTTTGGTCAACATAAGGGTATGAAATTTACAACCAAGGATCAGGATAATGATAATCATAAAAGAAATTGCGCGGAAAAGTATAAAGGAGCATGGTGGTTTGATAAATGTTATGTACACAAATGGTAATGAACTTTTTCAATTGCATAAAGAATAAGGATTTAATATAATTAGATCAAATTATATACAATTATATCTAAACAGATTTTGTAACAGATATAAACGAAAGACGGGACATTTTTGTCTTTATCTAACGAAATATCTTATCAGTCATAATTATATAAAAGCGCATCTTGTTTAATCCAGTTAAATTTATTCTCTTTTTAGATCTAATTATATATTAAAACTTTTTTTAACACTTGAGATATTGGGAGAAAAAGTAAAGATTTTAAAATTCTTTAAATTATCTTTTACAGTCATTTAAATGGACCTTATATACACGATTTAAACTCCAAAAATATTGGTATTATTTGGATGGCTTGGCATGGTGGCCATTATTCCATGAAAACTGTAGAAATGATGATACGTCCTTTATTTTACTAAGCATTTAAGTTGGAAGGGATTTTGAGATTTTAAAAGCTTAATATTTTAATGAAATTGTTAAGTGATTCTTTAATTTATTCCACAATAAAATTTTTTAAATAATAAAACCAAAATTTGATGAAATAAAAAATTTTAATTTTCAGAACAAAGAAAAGATATATCTTAATTATAATATCATATCTAATTCAATATAGATCGATATATAATCTTATCAGAGTTAATGTTAAAATTAGGGTAACCAGTAATATCCAATTAGAACCCTTAAATTTATTACTGTATTAAATTAGATTAAAAGTTATCTCAAAATTGGGGGATCCTATAATATTAAAATCCTGATGGATCCCAAAATATCTCATGGGATTAACTTAGATCTAATTGGATCTTATTAGATCTAGAAGAGATAATTTGGTGGATCGTTTAATATATTTTGAGATTTAATTGGATCTACTCAAGTCCCATGAAATATATAATTTTGAATAAAATGATGCTTAATGTCTGTTGAAATTCAAAATCTTCCGCAATTATTGAAGCGAAGTTTACCACGTTTGGGTGAAATTATTTTGTAATATTATAGTCAGTTTGTTATTGAAAATGAGCAAAGACGATTGGCAGGTTCAAAAGTTATGACTCAAAATATAAAGTTACCTCTAAATTTTTAATACATATTTTTTTTTTAATTCACATTTATTTAAATTATGACTTCTCCGAACAATATACTATTCAAAAATTGCCTAAAAATATATCGACTTAAAAAAACCTGAAAAATATGCGCTAACAAATCGATGCAAGGATTCGTCAGTTGTTCTGAATAGGGTAAATATAAATAATCATACATTTTTCAATACGACGCACGGGAAAAACATGATACAGCATATTCCCGGTAGCCCTGGTTATGACAATTTAACATTTAAAAAATGCTGAAAAATATATCAATTGAAAAAAAAAATTAAATGTTTTTAGCGCAATTTTTTTTCCGTAAAATTATTTTACCACATAATTTTTTACCTCGATATATTTTTTGGAAAATTTTTTCCTCGAATTTTTTTTTCTTCGAATTTTGTACGCTAAAAGTTTTTTCCGTAATTTATTGCCCAATTAGATCCCTCAAATATATTACTGAAATATATAAGATCAAAATGTATCTCTAATTGGAGCTAATTGGATCCAAAAAAGATAAGTAATTTTTTGTGGATTGTATATGATATTTTGAGATTTAATTGGATCTACTCAAATTACAAAATATATAATTTTGAATAAAACAAAATTCATTTTAAGCATATATTACTATGTATAGGGTTATATATAACAATACATAAACATATCTTATACTCATATGGTTAATAATGTGTCATATATGGTAACTTATATCTTCTATCATTTGATATCATATATAATTGTATATTAAGATGTATACTACATATTGCACCATATATATGCATATCTTAGAGCACACAAACAAATAGTTTGTATAAAACAGTATATATTACATAGACGTAAGTCTATGCATGACACCATATATAATCACCAGAGAAGACAAATTTGCCATTTTGATATTCTTGCTCATATTTGCATATTTTCCATTTTTTTATTTTACAGTTTTGGGCTTAAACCAAGATTTTTCTTAAAATGTTTGTGTTTTAAAATTCCTTTTTTCAAATTTCATGCGTTTAAAATGAATTTTTTTCAAAATTTTTTATTTTTTCTTTTAAATAGTAACATTTTTTAACTCTTTTGTAGTTTTGCTATATTTTGCCTATTTTCCAATATTTTTTACCACTTTTACACTTTTGTCTTCTCTGATAATCACATATTATAATATATTTTCAGATAAAAAAAAACGTAAGACTATTAAAATTTTTTTACTCGGGTTCATTGACATAAGGTTCCTAAGGACCTTTAGTTTTTTGTATAGATATTGTGGTATTCTAGTATTTTGGTATTATAATATTTAGATATTTTGATATTTTGAAAGACTATAATTTAAAACAAAGTTGTTAAATTTCGCTATTTTCAAAAATCATAAAAAGTTTGTAAAAGCGTTGTTAATATTTTATAAAAACTAGATTGCAAAAAATTGTGCAGTTTTAAAGGTTAAAAAGTTATGTACTTGATTATTTTCTTATTGATAACAACAAGTGTTTAAGTGAATTTCTTAATGTGCGCATGCGCACATTAGAGTATGTATTATAATATATCACCTTTTGAAACTATCCAACTCTTTCTTACTCTTTTAAACAGCAATTGACCTAAATTTTTTTCAAAACTTCGAACAAAAAGAGAAATTTCTCTTTACTAAATTTGACTTTACTTTAAAACCCCACTTTGAGTCCATGGTTAAAGCCTGGTTTAAAGAAGACCACAATAGTGTAATAAAGACCAGCAAAGAGTAATATCAACATAAGCGGAAAAATTATATAAATTATTTTAAAGATTTTTTGTTTAGCTAAAGTTTTGTTGTTAAGGTACATATTTGATTATTACCAATAATAATAAAACAAAATTATAAATTCAAAAAACGTGCTTAAAAACAAAGTGAAATTTTGAAATAAAATACGGAAATAATTAAGAAAACAAAAAATATATAAATATTGTTAATAATAAAAATTAAAAAATTTATTAAAATTTTTATAAAAATATATTAATTAAAACAAAAAAGTTTCAAATATTTTTATAGAATAAAATTTCTACAACAGATTTAAAAAAAAAAAAAACTTGTTTCAAAGGTGTTAATTGTGGCCTAAAGCAAATTGTACGTATAAACTACAATTTGTCCCAGTTATTATAAGCAACAAGAAAAGTTTTTTATGAATTATGACAAATATGTTGTGTATAAATATTAAAGAAAGAAAGAAATTTGTAAATAATACATACTGCAACCACAAACTGAATCTATATTGAAAGAACGAATTGGTATAGAAGATCTTAATACTAATTTGAAACGGTATAGACATTTTAAACGAATTTTAGGTATTGATATATATTGAAATATTTTGATTATTTGATATTTTGATATTTTGATATTTTGATATTTTGATATTTGATATTTTGATATTTTGATATTTTGATATTTTGATATTTTATATTTTGATATTTGATATTTTGGATATTTTGATATTTTTGGGATATTTTGAATATTTTGATATTTTGATATTTTGATACTTTTGATATTTTGATCTTTTTGATATTTGATATTTTGAATATTTGTTGATATTTTGATATTTTGATATTTTGATATTTTGATATTTTGATATTTTGATATTTTGAATATTTTGATATTTGGATATTTTGATAGTTTGATATTTTGATCTTTTTGATTTGACATTTTGCTCATTTGATATTTTGTATTTTGATATTTTGCTACTTTTGATACTTTGATCTTATTTTGCTACTTTTGATATTTTTGGCTCTTTTGCTCTTTGCTCTTTTGCTCTTTTGCTCTTTTGCTCTTTTGCTCTTGTGCTCTTTTGCTCTTTTGCTCTTTTTGCTCTTTTGCTCTTTTGCTCTTTTGCTCTTTGCTCATTTTGCTCTTTTGCTCTTTTGCTCTTTTGCTCTTTTGCTCTTTTGCTCTTTTGCTCTTTTGCTCTTTTGCTCTTTGCTCTTTTGCTCTTTTGCTCTTTTGCTCTTTTGCTCTTTTGCTCTTTTTGCTCTTTTGGCTATTTTGCTCTTTTGCTCTTTTGCTCTTTTGCTCTTTTGCTCTTTTGCTCTTTTGCTCTTTTGGCTCTTTTGCTCTTTTGCTCTTTTGCTCTTTTGCTCTTTGCTCTTTTGCTCTTTGCTCTTTTGCTCTTTTGCTCTTTTGCTCTTTTGCTCTTTGCTCTTTGGCTACTTTTGCTCTTTTGCTCTTTTCGATCTTTTGCTCTTTTGCTCTTTGCTCTTTTTCTCTGTTTGTCTCTTTTGCTCTTTTGGCTCTTTTGCTCTTTTGCTCTTTTGCTCTTTCTCTTTGCTCTTTTGGCTCTTTGCTCTTTTGCTCTTTGCTCTTTTGCTCTTTTGCTCTATTTGCTCTTTTTCTCTTTGATCTTTGCTCTTTTGCTCTTTATTGCTCTTTTTGCTCTTTTGCTCTTTTTCTCTTTGCTCTTTTGCTCTTTTCTCTTTTGCCTCTTTTGCTCTGTTGCGCTTTGCTCTTTTGCTCTTTGCTCTTTTGCTCTTTTGCTCTTTTGCTCTTTTTGCTCTTTTGCTCTTTTGCTCTTTTGCTCTTTTGGCTCTTTGGCTTTTGTTGCCTCTTTTGCTCATTTTTGCTCTTTTGCTCTTTTGCTCTGTTTGCTCTTTTGCTCTTTTGCTCTATTGCTCTTTGCTCTTTTTGCTCTTTTGCTGCTTTTGCTCTTTTGCTCTTTTGCTCTTTTGCTCTTTTGCTCTTTTGATCTTTTGCTCTTTGCTCTTTTTGCTCTTTTGCTCTTTTGCTGCTTTTGCTCTTTGCTCTTTTGCTCTTTTGCCTCTTTTGCTCTTTTAGCTCTTTTGCTCTTTTGACTCTTTGCTCTTTTGCTCTTTTTGCTCTTTTGCTCTTTTGCTCTTTTTGCTCTTTTGCTCTTTTGCTCTTTTGCTCTTTTTGCTCTTTTGCTCTTTTGCTCTTTTGCTCTTTTGCTCTTTTGCTCATTTTGCTCTTTTGCTCTTTTGCTCTTTTGCTCTTTTGCTCTTTTGCTCTTTTTGCTCTTTTGCTCTTTTGCTCTTTTGCTCTTTTGCTCTTTTGCTCTTTTGCTCTTTTGCTTTTGCTCTTTTGCTCTTTTCTCTTTTGCTCTTTTGCTCTTTTGCTCTTTTGCTCTTTTGCTCTTTTGCCTCTTTTGCTCTTTTGCTCTTTTGCTCTTTTGCTCTTTTGCTCTTTTTGCTCTTTTGCTCTTTTGCTCTTTTGCTCTTTTGCTCTTTTGCTCTTTTGCTCTTTTCTCTTTTGCTCTTTTGCCTCTTTTGCTCTTTTGCTCTTTTTGCTCTTTTGCTCTTTTGCTCTTTTGCTATTTTGCTCTTTTGCTCTTTTGCTCTTTTGCTCTTTGCTCTTTTGCTCTTTTGCTCTTTTGCTCTTTGCTCTTGTTTGCTCTTTGCTCTTTTGCTCTTTTGCTCTTTTGCTCTTTTGCTCTTTTGCTCTTTTGCTCTTTTGCTCCTTTTGCTCGTTTTGCTCTTTGCTCTTTTGCTCTCTTTGCTCTTTTGCTCTTTATGCTCTTTTGCTCTTTGCTCTTTGCTCTTTTTAGCTCTTTTGCTCTTTTTGCCTCTTTTGCTCTTTTGCTCTTTGCTCTTTTGCTCTTTTGCTCTTTGCCTCTTTTGCTCATTTTTGCTCTTTTAGCTCTTTTGCTCTTTTGCTCTTTTGCTCAATTCTTGGCTCTTTTGCTCTTTGCCTCTTTTTGTGCATTTGCTCTTTTGCTCTTTTGCTCTTTTTGCTCTTTTGCTCTTTTGCTCTTTGCTCTTTTGGGGCTCTTTTGCTCTTTTGCTCTTTTGCTCTTTTGCTCTTTTGCTCTTTTGCTCTTTTGCTCTTTTGCTCTTTTGCTCTTTTGCTCTTTTGCTCTTTGCTCTTTTGCTCTTTTGCTCTTTGCTCTTTTGCTCTTTGCCTTTGCTCTTTTGCTCTTTTGCTCTTTTGCTCTTTTGGCTCTTATTGCTCTTTTGCTCTTTGCTCTTTTGCTCTTTTTCTCTTTTGTTTCTTTTTCTTTTTTTTGCTTTTATTGCTCTTTTGCTCTTTTGCTCTTTTGCATCTTTTGCTCTTTTGCTCTTTTGCTCTTTTGCTCTTTGCTCTTTGCTCTTTTCTCTTTGCTCTTTTGCTCTTTTGCTCTTTTGCTCTTTGCTCTTTTGCTCTTTTGCTCTTTTGCTCTTTGCTCTTTTGCTCTTTTGCTCTTTTGCTCTTTGCTCTTTGCTCTTTGCTCTTTTGCTCTTTTGCTCTTTTGCTCTTGATCTTTGCTCTTTTGCTCTTTTGCTCTTTTGCTCTTTTTGCTCTTTTGCTCTTTTGCTCTTTTGCTCTTTTGCTCTTTTGCTCTTTAGCTCTTTGCTCTTTTTGCCATCTTTTGCTCTTTGCTTTTGCTCTTTTGCTCTTTTGCTCTTTTGCTCTTTTGCTCTTTTGCTCTTTTGCTCTTTGCTCTTTTGCTCTTTTGCTCTTTTGCTCTTTTGGCTCTTTTGCTCTTTTGCTCTTTTGCTCTTTTGCTCTTTTGCTCTTTTGCTCTTTTGCTCTTTTGCTCTTTTGCTCTTTTGCTCTTTTGCTCTTTTGCTCTTTTGCTCTTTTGCTCTTTTGCTCTTTTGCTCTTTGCTCTTTTGCTCTTTTGCTCTTTTGCTCTTTTGCTCTTTTTGCTCTTTTGCTCTTTTGCTCTCTTTTGCTCTTTTGCTCTTTTGCTCTTTTGCTCTTTTGCTCTTTTGCTCTTTTGCTCTTTTGCTCTTTTGCCTCTTTTGCTCTTTTGCTCTTTTTGCTCTTTTGCTCATTTTGCTCTTTTGCTCTTTTGCTCTTTGCTCTTTTGGCTCTTTTGCTCTTTTTGCTCTTTTGCTCTTTTGCTCTTTTGCTCTTTTGCTCTTTTGATCTCTTTGCTCTTTTGATCTTTTGCTCTTTTTCTCTTTTCTCTTTTGCTCTTTTGCTCTTTTGCTCTTTTGCTGTTTTGCTCTTTTGCTCTTTTTCTCTTGCTCTTTTGCTCTTTTTCTCTTTTTCTCTTTTTCTCTTTTTCTCTTTTGCTCTGTTTGCTCTTTTGCTCTTTGCTCTTTTGCTCTTTTGCTCTTTTGCTCTTTTGCTCCTTTGCTCTTTTGCTCTTTTGCTCTTTTTGCTCTTTTGCTCTTTTGCTCTTTTGCTCTTTTGCTCTTTTGCTCTTTTGCTCTTTGCTCTTTTGCTCTTTTGCTCTTTTTTTTGCTCTTTTGCTCTTTTGCTCTTTTGCTCTTTGCTCTTTTGCTCTTTTGCTCTTTTGCTCTTTTGCTCTTTTGCTCTTTTTGCTCTTTTGCTCTTTTGCTCTTTTGCTCTTTTGCTCTTTTGCTCTTTTGCCTCTTTGCTCTTTTGCTCTTTTGCTCTTTTGCTCTTTTGCTCTTTTGCTCTTTTGCTCTTTTGCTCTTTTGCTCTTTTGCTCTTTTGCTCTTTTGCTCTTTTGCTCTTTTGCTCTTTTTGCTCTTTGCTCTTTTGCTCTTTTGCTCTTTTGCTCTTTTGCTCTTTTGCTCTTTTGCTCTCTTGCTCTTTTGCTCTTTTGCTCTTTTGCTCTTTTGCTCTGTTGCTCTTTTGCTCTTTTCCTCTTTTGCTCTTTTGCTCTTTTGTCTTTTGCTCTTTTGCTCTTTTGCTTTGCCCCCCCTCCTTTTTGAAAACCCCCTTTTTCAGATTTTCCCCCTTTTCTCTCTTTCTATTCCTCTTTCTTTATCTATCTTTTTTTTTCATTTATTCCCCGTTTTTACCAGTTGGCTGTTTTTACTGTTTGACACATCTTTATCGATTCCTTATGCTATTGGCAATACTGTCAAATGATCATTTTGACTTGCTTTGGAATATGACAATGTTTTAAGAAAAGGTCATACAAACAACAGCTAACTTGATATGGAGTCATGTAGAAATATATATTTGCACAATAAGGTGACACTTATTTGTTAGAGGTATCTAATTTAATAAATTTTGTTTTTCCAAAGCGGTTATCGGATATCGGTTAAATAGATTTTGAAACTTATCCCTAGTAAAAGAAAATATATATGGTCTTATGTTTTCTCATTTTAAAAGATATTATAATATGTGATTATATATGGTGTCATGTATAGCCATATATAATTGTATGTTTCTTATATGGTAACATATATAACTATAAGTTTCTATATATTGATCTTTATAAAATTAGATATTAAACATATATGCTATACATAATAAGATAGAGTTGATACATTCTCTTATATAAGATAATATGCAATCTTATATGGTAACATATAAGCTATATATTTTAAAATATAATAATAAATACTCCCAAGCAGACACGTAGCCAGATCTATGTTTTACCGGCCCAACAACAAAAACAATACATAAAAAAGCTTGTTCTGTTGTTGTTGTTGCGCCAGTAAAACATTGTTCTGGGTACGTGCCTGCTCCCTAGTAAAAAAGTTTTGATATAGTTATATATTGCTTTATTCAGTTATTTATAATGATATGTTGCAAAATATATATTCATACCAAATTATATCTCAAATATATAATTATATATTTTTTATCTATGATTACATAGGTCACATGTGATTGAATATGTTTGTATATAATTGTATCTAATTGCATATAAATGTATCACATTTAGGGTTTGGGGTTCGGGAATTCCCGGGATTTCCCGGGAAAAGTTTGGCGGGAATTCCCGGGAAAAAAATATTTTTCCCGGGAAAACGGGAATTTAAAAAAAAATTATTTTTTTTAAAGTTGTGTGTTTATACAACATATTTTATTATTTTTAGTCATAAAAAACTCTTAAAATAAAACAAAATTGTTTTTTATATTTTATTTTATATTGTGGCCACCATATCATAACGAAGCTAAATTAATTCTAAAACGTCAGAACTAGATGGAATAGCATGGTTGGAATGATAGAATCCTTTTTGAAAACAAAAAATTCCATCAAAAAAACTTTAATAGATTTTAGTTCCACAGACTTATGGATTAAAGAACTCATTCCTCTTTTATAAGTTTTGGTTGAAGTTTTAAATCCAATTTAAATCCCTAAGTCGACGTGATTCTAATCTTTTATTTGCAGATGTCATAAGGAATACGCTATACGAGCAGCTTTTATCTACCAATTCTTCACTTTCCCGAAAGATGGTTGACACAATTAAAACCAAAATTAATGATCGTCGTGACAATAATATGTTATCATTAATTAATTATTTAAAGGACTGTGAATATATTAAAAACTGTTCAAATACATTTAGTTTAAAAATATAAACGCCTGTTTGGGCAATGTGATAATGAAGTATCATCTAGTAGTGATGACGACGTTTCCGAAGTACAAGTTGATAAAACTTTTAAAAATAAATTAAATAATGCAATTAACAATGCGAAAGCTATACCCAAAATATCAGCAGGAAAAAAAAATATTTTCAAAAAGGAGTTGGCTCTTTTTGAAACTTCTAACCAAAAATTTGGATAAACTGTATAATGCTCTACTAACAATAAAGCCAACATCAGTGGAAAGCGAACGTGTTTTATCAGTTGCTGGTAATCTTGTAACAAAGATTCAAAACAGAATGTCAAATGATTTGTTAAATGCATTGATAATTTTAAAAGCTCGTTTTTTGAAAACCTAATGTTTTTACATCACTGTATATATCTTTAATACTAAGTGATATCAAATTTATGAAATTTAATTTTATATTATTTTTTTTGTTTTAGTTTTAATGCTCAACAGACTGAATTTGTGTATTTTTAATGTGTTTTTGTTTAATAAACCATAACAATTTAACCAAAAATGTACCTTGTAAGTAGTTAAAAAAAAAAAAAAAATCATAAAAAAATTTCCCGGGATTCCCGGGAATTATATTTTTTCATTCCCGTTTCCCGGGAAATAAAAAAGTTCGGGAAATCCCAAACCCTAATCACATTATATATAATTTGATATACTTGATGAGGACAAAATTCGGATACAAGTCTATCAAACTATATATAATTTCATCAAGTGATGAATGTAATTGTATCAAATAATGTCGAATCGTATCAGATTAGATTTGTTATGATACAATTAGATGTTCTAATTTTTCTGATATAATTATATATAATACTAAGATTAACAAAATATTTTTTTTATATGGGCTATCTCATGAAAAATAGTTTTGCTTATATATGGTGCCATATATATAATACAACTTATGATAAAATTATTTATGTCATTATATTATGTAAGATATAATTATATAAGATTCCATATATGACACAAGATTGACAATTCAGTTTAAGAAGGTCCTCCATCATTAACATTTTCTATGCGTTTAAGATATAATTATTATATATGCACTAGATGCCTAAATTTTTTTTTCTGTACATTTTTTTTAAATTTATTAAAAATAATATATGTCATGGGATTGAAGTAAATCTAATTTAATCTCAAAATATCTTATTCGATCCAACAAAAAATTACTTATCTTTGTGGATCTAATAACATTTATTTAGGTCTAATTATTCCCATGGGATATTCTGGGATCTATCAGAATTTTAAATTAAATATTATTGGATACCGCAATTTTGAGATCAATTTTGATCTAATTTAATCCAGTAATACATTTGAGGAATCCAATCGGATAGTACTGGATACCGCAGTTTTAATATAAACTTGGAGAGGAATAAATATCGCTCTAAATCAAATGAGATCTGATTATTTATTAGACATATAACTTTTTTTTTGATCGGATTGATTTATTAATAACTTCTCTGAGTGATAAAAAAAAAAATCTGAAGTTGAAAAATAAATGCCACCTCAATTCAAATGCAGTGTAATAATATAGAGTTAAATGCAATATACATCACAATATTTATAATAGGGTGGTCCGATAATTGAAACAAATAATGTTATAAAAGTTGATAGGATTTCTAACAAAAATCGGATTTTAAATTATTCTCAAAATTTTCGGAATTGCTTTTATTTTGTCTTCTACATATGGCCCATAAATACTAATTGTTACTGAATTTAATCTATATTCGGTCCACCCTAATATACAATCAGTATTGATAAAGACTTTTTAGCGGAAGACAATCATGTACAACATGTTTGTCGCATATACATTGTTGTAAATATATTTAACTACGATATAAACTGGATATTAAAAATTCTATTTAAATATTAAAAAACACTCAAAATATCATGTAAGTTAAAACAACTGAAAAATCTATTCAAAATCACTTCAAAACCGCTTTACTAACATATCACTGTTATATCATATAAAATGTTACTTAAATAACTGACATAGAAAGTAAAAATAAATGAATATTCAGCAAAATAAGCTTTAAAAATTAAACTCTAAAATTTTCTAATTAAAAGCAAATCTGGCAACCGATTGTATTTCATTCAGTTACGGTTTTCGTATTGGTGTCAGAGAACGAAGCCGACATTAAATTGTCGCCGGCGGCGGCTAATAAAAAATATACTCGGCGGCGGCTGAAAGTCGACTAAAGCCGAACAATTGTTGGCGGCGGCGGCTAAACGAAAAAAAACTCGGCGGGGACTAAAAATCGACTAAGCCGATGGTTAAAAAATGTATTATAATTTAATTCACTTATTTATTTGCAATATAAGCTAATTTTACAAAATTTCATGTTTTCCAATATGTGTCTATCTTTTATGTATAGACTACCAAAAGGCTTCCAACATTTCGATAAACCCGTTAGGTTTACTTTAACTTTGCCATTTTGTTTATATCATCTTTTCATTTAAACAAGTCTTCATAATATGCTATATCGGCAGATTTTGAATTAAATGAAACTTTTGAAACTTCTACATCAGTAGAAGCATCTGAGTTAGAATCAGATGAAATTGTGGGACTAGCTTGTGTAGTATGAAAAAAGTTTTTTTTTTTATTTTTTTGAGCCATTGTAAGATTTGGAAAATTTACATTTTCTTTTTCTAGTGAAAACCTATGGTTGCCAGATTGATGGCCGGATGAAGGCGGAGGATTCTTAAAATAATATGATTTTTTAGTTAAAATGAATTTAGATAAAAAAATATCGGCTAAGCTGATATAGTCGGTTCAGCTGATATAGTCGGCTAATATTTTGTAGCCGAAATTAGCCGCTCAGGTCGGCGGCGGCTCGAGTACCTAAAAAGTGATCGGCGTTGGCTTAGCCGCGGCTATTAGCCGATCGACTTCGTTCTCTTATTGGTGTAATTTTATTCTTTATTTCGGATTTTGAATTATAACAGTTATGTTATGTCAATGGGTTGCGGTTTTAAATTTGAATCGTTTACGGCTTTAAGCGGTAGTTGTTTTATATAAGGAGGGCAATCTAAACTAATTTCTTTCCCTTTAAGACTTTTTTTTTTTTTAATTTTCAAAATCAAAAATTATCTGTTTTTCTTTTCTTTCCAGATTAAATGGTTTAAACGCAACATGTCTGTTACAAACTATATAATGCATTTAGCATGTTTGGCTTTAATATTAACAATAGGCCAAGTTTTATCATACACACGAAATTATGAAGCTAAATATACCAAAGCAAATGTACCATTATGGAAACAAAGGGTAAGTTATTCTTAGTAAACTAGCACTAATATTACATCAATTACACACTGAGAAAAAATACGATTGAACATGATTGGGTACAAGAAAATATTATATTATGGACCTAACAAAAATTAACATGATTCTGGCTAATAATATTATTATCACTGGCGACAATTTGATCATCATCTAGGATAATAATATGATTATGAAATACAATATTATAAGTGTTGCGTGTTTAAACCATAACACGACGCTAGTAAACTAAAGGGTCCGCCATCTAAATTTTTCGTGAATGGTAACACTTAGCTCATGTCTTATTTGACAGATAATTAGTTTTATCCATCCGCTGAACGAATATGATCCATATGTTCGTTATCTTGTGAAAAAAGTGAAAGAAACTGGCATCTTCATCGATAAACCAAAGCGTGAAAAGCCAAAAACAGTGCGTACACCCGAGAATATTGCTGCTGTGGCAGAAAGTGTGCGTGAAGCGCCATCAACATCAATTCACCGTCGTTCTCAACAATTGAACATTTCGGAGACATCATTGAGACGAATTTTGCATAAAGACCTTGGTATGACGCCATACAAAGTCCAATTGGTTCTGGAGTTCAAAAAAAAAGTTATTTGGCGGACCCTTTATTAAACCATTATGTTCTTTTCTATGCGTGTATATTGTAATACATCTTACATCAATGATGCTACAATTACGATAGTATAGAACTTTTTTAAATACCTTTCAAACGACATTCCCTATAATTTTCTTTACAGGCTTGTGAAAAAGTCCAAACATATAAGGCCAATTCTCATTATACATGCGATGATAAGGGTGATATAAAGTGTTTACCAGGTTGGCAAGGAGATTTATGTCAAGTACCCATGTGTCGTGTTGGTTGTGATCCTATGAATGGTAAGTTGCTAAATATATGCATAGCTATGAAGACCCAATATTTCAAAATCTTTAGTAAAATAAGATGAACCATTGAGGGTTTATAGTAACTTCGCAGTAAGCGATTTTTTAAATATGATAAGCAGCAGAAAGTTATAGAAAAGAATGTTATCTTTAATTTAAATTTTTAAAATTTAACTAGAGGGTATTCTAATTTGCCATTCACTTTGTACTAGCTCATCGAAAATAAATCTGGGACCCCATAAACTATATATATTCTAAATCAGCATGAATGGTAATGCTGATATAGCGATATCCTTAACGTCTTTTGAAATGCTAAATACTCAGCCATTATTGAAGCGGAGTTTCTAATGTTTAGTAAAATTATTTGGTAATAATATAGCTTGTTTGGTATTGAATATTAGCAAAATCGGTTGATGGGTTTGAAAGTTATTACTGAAAATTTAATGTTACCCTCGATATTTTTCATATATATTTTCTTTAGTTTACAGTTATTTAAACTATAACGTCATTGTATAAATAATGACAATTTACCATTCAGAAAATCGCCTAAAAATATATCGACCGAAAAAAAAACTGATTTGTTTCGCCAAAATATCTTTTCCACCAATTTTTTTATTCAAAAAGTTTTTTCCGTAAAAATATTTTTCTTCCAATTATTTTGTTTATCTAGTTATTTTCGCGAAATATTTTTTTCCCGTAAATTTTGTTTTTCTTGGATTTCTTTCTTAATTATTTAAATTATGATATTATCGTATAAGTAATGGCCAGGGCAACCAGAAATATGCTCTAAGAAATCTAAAAAATTTGGTCTTTAAATTTATGCTTTTAAAAACACATTTTTATTAAAAATCCATATTTTAAAGATTATTTTTAAGTACAGTTGGAGTAACTTTTATGAAATTTATTTTAATTGGTTAAAAAACAAAAAGATGAAGATGATAAAAGATTAATTATATCGCAATCGGTAAAGTCTTAAAACTGGCAACTCGAATTTGCAAAAAAAAAGGCTTGAGTTTTCGAAATCGGTGTTACGATTCCCAGAAAATATTAAAAACAAATTTTATAAATTTTTTTTTTTTGTTGAAAAAAAAATTATTTTATAACGAAAAATTTAAAACAAATGGAAAAATATTAAATATGCTCTAAAAACAGACTTATTATCAAAAAAATTACCATTAGATGAAAATATTCATAAATATGATATTAAATATGTGAAAATACGCTCTAACAAATCGATGCCAAAATACGTCAATTGTTTTAAAAAGTCAATATTGCAATTTTTTTCAGTTGTCAATATTGCAATTTTTTCTTAGATTTTTTACGCGAAATTTTTGGAAATTTTTTTCCTGAAATATTATTTTTTACTTGAATTTGTTTCACATTTATTGAAACTATTAATGACAATTTTTTTGTTTTTTTTTTTTTTTGTGAAATGTTATTTCCGTGAAAATTTAAATTTGTTTCACAATAAAAAAAAGGTAAAAAAATTTGTGTGAAAGGCGTGGTAGAGAAGAATGAGTGTATTTTCTAAAAATAATAACTACATTGCAAATTTTCAATTTTTTTCTGAATCAGACTGCGCAGTTTCTGGTATTGAACCTTCGTCAGTGACCCTGTATTTTGAATTTAATTTAAATAATGTAATATTTGTTATGTTTTTATTTGTTCGATTGCGTCTATATGAAATTTTCTGTGCAATCACTGACGTGGTATAGATAAACTGATTTCTAATGCCACATGCACTCGCACTACACGTTAGACAGAGCGCTTTAGCCCTCTGAGCTATCGTCAGGTCGAGTTTTGTTGATGCATACATAATCTCAGAAGTACAACTCCAACCACACAACAGTTCTATTTTTAGAAACTTACCTCACTCTAATGTCCC
This sequence comes from Delia radicum, assembly GCA_021234595.1. Classification (NCBI taxonomy): domain Eukaryota; kingdom Metazoa; phylum Arthropoda; class Insecta; order Diptera; family Anthomyiidae; genus Delia; species Delia radicum. Next base: position 18,812,693 of record CM037852.1, on the reverse strand, counting down.
TTGTTTTCCCATATGTTGTAAGTGATGCCATATCTATGATATATTCTTTGTATATTCGATAGATGGCGCTTACGTAGTTAGGGAAGAATTGCCAGAGAGCAAAGTTTGATTTTTTGTTTGAGTTTGAATTTTAACGTCTTTTTCAGACAATTGCAATTAATACTATAATTAATATGCAATTTTATTTAATTTAATTGTGAAAGGCGTGGTAGAGAAAAATGTGTTTTTTTTATCGACATATTTTTAAAAATTTAACATTAAAAAAACCGCTGAAAAATGCATCGATTTTTCAACCAAAATTGTTTCTTGGATTTTTTTTACTTTTTTTTTTTTTTTAATTTAACCAATACTCAGGGGATGCCCCCTACTCATTGTATTGATCAGAAAAATAGTGTATGGGAAGGAGGAAATATCAAATTTTTTTGCTAAAAGTTTTTTTCGATAAATTTTTTCCTCAATTTTTTACGCAAAATTTGTTTCCTAGACATTTTTTTGACTCAACTTTTTTGATAAATTTTTTCTTCGATTATTTTTACGCAAAATTTTATTTCCTCGAAATTTTTTTGGCGGAATATTTGTTTCCTGATTTTTTGCACAGCTTCCACTTTCTTAATTTATTTAATTTTATTAAGGACTCAAACTTTTAAATTTCTGACATTTGTGTGTTAATGTCAATATTTATGACATATATGTACATACTAAATATAAACATTATGGTGGGTCGATTTTCAATAAATTGCGAAATAAATTATTTTTTCTTAAATTAAGATAGAATTGTATTAATAATATGGTTAAATTTTTGGTTTTAAAATTTTGGAAAAAAAAAATTACTTTGGTATTCAAAATCTTGTTAATAGAAAAACTGCGAAAATGTCAATCTAGTGCAATTTTTCATATCCAAACTACATGTAAAATGTCAAAATTATGCACTTATTAAAACAATTTGTCCTAGAAGTCAAAATTTTTAAAAGATAAAAAAATCTTGCAATGAATTATTTTTGAGTTTGAAGAGGTGGCTCCATTTTTTTTATATACAACTTTATTATACATCTCAAAAAATTTAATTTCATATAAAACCTGAATTATGTAATTGTTCGTATAATAAAAATAAGTCCGAATTTATTCAGCTAAAATTAAAATTAAAAAATATCTTCTGAATAATGCAGTAAAAAAATTTCAAAAATAACTTATTTCGATAAATCAAAAACATATTTTATAAAAAAAAACTTGATTTCAAAAGAATTTTTTTATTATCTTAATTCGATAGATCAAAAAACACTTTAAAAAAAAAAAACTTGATTTCTAAAAAAAATTTTTTTTTAATTCTAAAATTTTCAAATGAATAACAAAAGCTTAAAATAAATTTAAATTAAGCTTAAAAGTTTTTATATCGAGTCCATGACTTTTTTAATTCATTTGTAGATGAAATTCTAAGAAACTCAAAAACCAATCCACCCTAATATACTTATATAACATGCGTATTTTGTAGGCTATTGTCAACGTCCTGGTGAATGTCGTTGTCGCATTGGTTACTCCGGGGAATTATGTGACAAATGCATTCCTCTGCCCGGATGTCAGCATGGTGACTGCACAAAACCATTTGAATGCATATGTCGTCCTGGTTGGGATGGTCTCTTTTGTACAGAACGTAAGTTTTCTATTTGTAATGTAATTCAACAACAGCAAAAACAATTACTTGAGGTTCTAACAGAAACTTTTCTGCTTCATACATATTTAAAATTACTTTGTTATTGTTCCTTTAGCCACATGTCGTCAGGGTTGCCACAATACTCGTGGTTATTGTGAGGCACCCGGAGAGTGTCGTTGTCGTATTGGTTGGGCTGGTCGTAATTGTAGCGATTGTTCCGTTTTGCCTGGCTGTGTACATGGTACTTGTAATAAACCTTTAGAATGTAATTGCTTGCCAGGCTTTACTGGTCTTTTGTGCCAGACACGTAAGTTAATACACAAAGAGAATTTTCTCGGTTAAATTTTAATTAAACTTTTCACTTAACAAATGAAGTTTTCTTCACAAATTGAATAAAGATTTTCTTAAATTTTATTAAAAAGCTGCATAATTTTTATAAAACTATGTTTAATTAAACATTTTCATTATTCGTATGCAATTTTTAGTAAATAAAATGAAATTGTTCATAAATAAAATGCATTAATTTAATGAAAAGTTTCATTGGTCGAATTCCAGTGACACTTCATAGGTCAAATGCAAAAATTCATTGATATTAGGCATAGAATTCTCTCAGTGTAGGAAAATAAAAGTAATTTAGTCGTGGAATATTTTAATTAATATTTTAATGAAAAACATCATCTCGTTTTTGTTTTGCTATAGCAATTTGTAATACAGAATGTCACAAACAACATGGCTATTGTAAAAAACCTGGAGAGTGCCGGTAAGTTTTTAAATTACTCTAATATAAAGGAAATACTAAAAATAATGTATTATTTTTTAGTTGCAAAGTAGGCTGGACTGGTGCTAAATGTGGTGAATGTTTTCCATATCCCGGATGTGTTAATGGCGATTGTGAAAAACCCTGGGAATGTAATTGTAAACCTGGTTGGGGGGGGCATGTTATGTGATGAAAGTAAGTTCAACGCCTATCTTTGGAACCTCTTCTGATATATCGAACAAAAAAAAACATTTCACAGAACATGTACTTTTAGGAGAGATCGTTGACATGTCAAGTACGGGGCATGTACTTGACATGTCACCGATCAAAGGGGAAATTAACGAAATTGTATGGTGACAAAATATCAAAATATCAAAATATCAAAATATCAAAATATCAAAATATCAAAATATCAAAATATCAAAATATCAAAATATCAAAATATCACAATATCAAAATATCAAAATATCAAAATATCAAAATATCAAAATATCAAATATCAAAATATCAAAATATCAAAATATCAAAATATCAAAATATCAAATATCCAAATATCAAAATATCAAAATATCAAATCATCAAATATCAAAATCAAAATATCAAAATATCAAATATCAAAATATCAAAATATCAAAAATATCAAAATATCAAAATATCAAAATATCAAAATATCAAAATATCAAAATATCACAAATATCAAATATCAAAATATCAAA